>PVIA01000647.1:0-382234 GCA_004024845.1 Tonatia bakeri
TTGTTCTTGTTGTGGACACAGAAGGACTTCGGGCCCCAGAACTCGGTAACAAATCCAAGAATCATGACAATGAGTTGGCAACCTTTGTCATTGGACTTGGAAACTTAACTCTGATCAATATTTTTGGGGAAAATCCATCAGAGATGCAAGATATTCTACAAATAGTTGTCCAAGCCTTTATGAGGATGAAACAAGTAAACATCTCACCTAGCTGCCTCTTTGTCCATCAGAATGTAGGGGAACTTACAGCTATAGACCAAACTATGGAAGGACGGAGACGGTTAGAGCAGAGACTGGATGAAATGGCAGCAGCAGCAGCTGAGCTAGAACAGTTCTCAGGTGTAACCCGTTTTACTGATGTCATTAAGTTTGATATCAATACTCACGTTTACTACTTTGCTCACCTCTGGGATGGCAACCCCCCAATGGCCCCTCCCAATCCTCACTACAGCCACAATGTCCAGGAACTGAAAGGTAAAATATTCGAAACTGCTCAACAGGAATCTAGGCAAAGCATCATGAAGATATCAGATGTAAAGCTTCGAGTTCAAGATTTGTGGAGGGCCCTAGTGAATGAGAACTTTCTTTTCAGTTTCAGGAACACTCGAGAGGTCATGGCCATGAGCAAATTAGAAATCATGTACAACAACTGGACCTGGAGGCTGAGGAGTCATGTGCTAGACTTGCAGAACCAGCTGATCAACCAGATTAAGAATGGAAAAATCCAGACACTCACAATAAGCAAACTCGAGGCTCCAGTTATAGTGAAATATGAACCCATCAAGCAAGAACTTGACAAATATTTTAATGAAGATCCAGATAGTGACATACTGACACAGTGGAAAGCAAATTTTGAAAATAAGCTAATAAACCTTAAAGAGGCACTTATTTTAGAGAGCAAAAAGAAAGTTGAGGGACATATAAGTTATAAAAGGAATCAAGAAATATTGGATAAGAGA
The DNA here is from genome assembly GCA_004024845.1 of Tonatia bakeri. Lineage (NCBI taxonomy): Eukaryota > Metazoa > Chordata > Mammalia > Chiroptera > Phyllostomidae > Tonatia > Tonatia bakeri. The sequence goes on from PVIA01000647.1 coordinate 960, forward strand.
AAGTCAGATTATGAAAAAGAATTACTGGAAAGAAGCCGAAAATTGGCTTTAAATGTAAAGGGCAAAGAACTGAGTGAGAAAGAGCTACATGAGAAATTCAATCAAGTTTGGGAAAAATGGGTCTGTGCTGTGTCCTCAACATTCCCTCCAGACACAAAGCTTAACATTGATGTTGATGCTGAAACCATCCTTTTGAACCATTTTGTAAAGGAGGCAGATGTGGTGAATAGAATAAAGGAAAATGAAGGAAGAAATTTTCACATCAATTATGATGAACATGTCAAAATGACCAAAAGATTTCACATACTTTCACAGCAATTAGAAGTACAGGATAAAGAATCAATAGATAGGACCACTGACCACATAATTTCAAAATTTAATGAAACTATTAACAACTTTCAGAGGCAACAATGTGATTACAATCAAAATTATTTCCATGAAATCCTGAAAATAATAGATGATGAGGTGAATTCTTCACCCACTGAGGAAAGATACAAATTTACAAATAAATATAGAATTGACCTATCTTCTCATTTATTCAAGAAAGCATCAGCAAATTTTAAGGAGATGCAAGAGGCATTTGAAAAAGCAAATAATCCTGTAAAATATCTGGAAAGTAAAAAGGATGATTTCTTCATGAGTTTTAAAATCTCTTGTCAAGGAGCAAGCTCACTCAAAACATTTGTTGATTTTCTGTGGCAGAAACTCACTCCTGCTATCTCTGCCACCATTTGGAAAAACTTGGTTCCTAAAATTGCTGGTGAAATGCGAGCTACATATTCAGCATTCAATGGTAACAGGGCTAACCTGGAAAAACACATTCTTATCTCTCTGGCAGAAAAAGAAGATTTTGATGATTACTGGCAGTACCTTCATAATTCAGAATCCTTCTTTAGGACTTACATTGAAAACCATATTAGAACATATTGTTTAGATCAAAAAAGTGGAAAAATAAAGACTTTTTTAAAAATAAGTTTAGATGGTATCAAGGATATCATCCTCTCAGCTACTCATGAATCCATAGCAACAGCTAAAGATAAAAGCAGTACTGTGCCTGGGTGGCTGGATTTGTTCTGTGATCACCTGGGGAGTAACTTGATCTTTCCACGAAAAGACCTGGTAAGCATTGAACACCAGGAGATAAAAGATTTTGAGTTTCTCAAAGAAGCCATGAGTGAAGCTTTGGATCCTGCAATAAACGCAGTAGAACAGAAGTGTTCAAATATTCCTATAAAAGAAATGGTTCCTCAAATCCAGAAATTGCTCTCTGAACATCTTTGTGGCTGCTGGAAACAGTGTCCCTTTTGTGGAGCAACTTGTACAAACACAATCCCGTCACATGATGGAGACCATAGTGTTCCTTTCCATCGTCCTGAGGCTGTCAATGGATGTGGATGGGCTAATACCGAGCACTTATCTATTGATTACTGTACTAGTTCAGTAGCAAGTGAATGTTCCTTCATTTTGAGTGACGGTCGTAAATTCGCATATAAGAAGTATCGAGAGGCAGGAGGGGAATATGCCACATGGAGCATCACCCCAGACACATCTGCCCACCCATACTGGAAATGGTTTGTCTGTCACTTCAGATCCAACCTAGAAGAAAAATATCAGAAAAAATTTACAGGTAGAGGTAAAATCCCTGATGCCTGGACCAAAATTACAAAGGAGGATGTGCTTGATGACTTGAAAAAATAATAATATTCAATGATCACAAAAGAGTACCAGAATCTGAACAAGAGTCACCAAACCCAAACAATCCTAAAATACATTTTTCTCATGACAATTTTTATTATTTACATTTTTCCAATGAAACATTTTAAAATCAATCAATTGATATTTGAAGAGTTCAAAATTTTCTGTGAAAGAACTTTATATTTTGTGTCAATATTTTTCTGATTGAAAAACAAATTACTAAAATATATAAACATTATTATAAAAGTCAAATAATATTCATCTAAAATATCTACTTCATATTTTGAACTATTATACAAAATGTTTTTATTTTTAAATATATAATGTTATATAAAAATCTCAGAAGTCATTTTCTTTTTGTGTGTGTTCTGTTTTTTATTATATTTTTCCATTACCATTTATCCCCCCCTACCCTGTTCTATATATAATAAATTCATTTTATTGAAGGAAATAAAAATCACTGCAGACTGCTATCAATTTTTATAGATTAGCTGTATGAATATTTTAAACCAATATACAGTTCTTGGCTGGAAGCTACAAATTGCCTTTATTTTTTTAGTGTATTTTTCTCACCTCTTAAAGTGTGACAAAAAGTTACCAACCCTTGAATGGAAAATATTCATTGAAAGGTGATGCCAAAGCATAGGAAAAATTTAGACATATTTTTTTCTGGAAAAGAATAACACACACTGAACAAATTAAAACCTGAATTAATTCAGGAAACACTATCAAGAAAATATAGAAAACAGAAATAAAATAACTTTTTCTCATTGAAACATCACCCTGTTTTTCCCTGTCATCAAAAGATTTATGAGCAGGTAAAAAGGGCCATTCAATTAAAGTTGTAAACAAGGTCATATTTTTTACTCACTTATTTTTAGAGAGAAGGGAAGGGAAGGAGAAAGAGAGAGAGAGGTTGCTTCTCACATGCCCCCAACTGGAGATCTAATGTGAAACTCCATCATGTGACCTGGGAATTGAATCAGCGAGCCTTTGGATCACAGGACAGCAGTCAACCCACTGAGTCACACCAGCCAGGGCACAAGGTCAGATTTGATTACACCATTAATGATTTTTAAAACTATTTCTTGGATAATGAACTATCAAAAATATATAGATTTTAGGTTCTGTATTTCAACAAGAAATTCTTTTTCTGTATTTAACTGCAAGGAAATGCTTATCTCCAAAACAGGCACCCTTGAGACTTCTCACACTATTTAAACCATAGAAGTATGATCAGAATCAAAATGAAAAACTCTCTAAAGCCAACCAAGAATCTGAGAGGAAAAAAGAAAATCACCCTTCTGCAAATCTACATATCCTGAAACAATGACTTATCCTAGATTCTCAAAGCTGATGAATTAAAGGAGTCCTGATACAAAGAACAGAATTCCTTCATGTTGGACATAAGAGCATCCATTGGCTTCCATTTACAGGAACACTGTATTTCTCCATAGCCAGTGAAAACAGACAATCCAGAGAACAGCAGTTTTAAAACTTGGATCTTCAGAGCTGGGTGATAGTGCTGATTCTACTATCTCTGTACCCCCAAAGAGCTTCAAGCATACTCTCAGTTTGAAGTCTAATGACCCATGCCTCTCGAAGAAATCCTAGCATAGAAAACTTATTTAGGTAACAAAAGGTGTCTTCAACAATACGTTTTCCCTTTTGTTCTCTGGAATATAGTCTCAGTAAGGGCTGGAAGTACCTCCTAATATGATCATATTCAAAAGGTGACAGATGCAGAGACGCTGCAAGCATGGTATCTTTTGCATTACTGCATCCTTGAAAACTGTATTGTTTTGTTATCATTTATCAAATGCTTTTTGTTTTAGTTTAATGAACTCTTTGAGGCCTTTAACTAAGAAATGTCATATATCATATACTTACTTTGATTTTTCAACCCAAAATTGTTGTATATAAATAAAAATGATTTTGATAAATTCTTTGGCATTTAAACATTGTGATTATTAAATGAGATTCAGAGGCTGTGCTTAAGGGATAAAAAACTGGCAAAAAGTAAAATTGAATAGAGAGAAGATGACGATGTGGAGTTGGGGGTTTCTTCAATAGTAGTGGAGAAAATAAAGCTGCCATCAAAGTGGGATCAGGATCATGGGAATTTCAGTGTCATTAGATTGGAGTCACTTAGGGGCCCTAAGGACCAGTGAAGCTGGAGGGAATGGAATCGGGAAAGATAGAAATCACAGGATTGGGAGGGGACTAAACAGTAATGGAAAAAAATACAATGAAGAGTACATTTTTTTTAAATCACATGATTATCAAAAGTAGAAGGAAGACACTGGGCTCAGGAATAGTCCACAGGATTAGAAGTACCACAGTTGTAAGGTTAGTAGAACTAAGGCTCACATGGTAAATGAAATGGGTCTTCATTAAGGGTTATTGAGAGAAAAGAATATAGAATCACAGTAATTCAGGGTCATCACATTAGAAGACTAAAGGGATTTCCATTGTAAGTTAAGCAAAATCCCAAGTGCTGTGGGACAGAAGGGATCACAAAGCCCTTGGGAATGGAGTAAGGAAGGTAATAGATTCTTTTTTTTTTTTAAACTTTTATTTTTTTTTTAAGATTTTATTTATTTATTTATTTATTTTTAGAGAGGGAAGGGAGAGGGAGAGAGAGAGAGAGAAACATCAATGTGTGGTTGCTGGGGGACATGGCCTGCAACCTAGGCATGTGCCCTGACTGGGAATCGAACCTGCGATGCTTGGTTCGCAGCCCGCGCTCAATCCACTGAGCTACGCCAGCCAGGGCGAAGGTAATAGATTCTAATTCTACATCAAACAACATTAGTAAAATATAATTCTCTCTTTTTTTCTTTTTTAAAGATTTTATTTATTTTCAGAGAGAAGGAGGAAAAGTGAGGGGAGAAAGACAGGATGAGAAACATGTGTGAGAGAAATATAGATTGGTTGCCTCTTGCACGGCCCTAACTAAGGACCTGGCCTGCAACTCAGGAATGTGCACTGACTGGGATTCGAGCCAGCAACTTTTCGGTTCACAGGATAGTGCTCAATCCACTGAGCCACACCAGCCAGGACCATAGGTTTCTTAAATTAAAATGGAAATTTTCACTAGGATATTCTGAAGCAGGTCACTCTCTCAGAGGAAAAGGATAGAAATATGAGAAAGTCTAGGAAATGTGGTGTGTTATGGACTAAATGTTTGTGCCCCTGAAAGTCATATGTTGAAGCCCTAATTCCTAAAGTGGTTTAGAAAGGAGGGCATTGAGAGATAATCATGGTGAGATGAGTTCATGAAGATGGGACCATCATGATGGGGTCAGTGCCCATATAAGAAGAGACATCAGAGGGAGACTGAAGATGGTGGCGAGATAGGAGGGAGCAGATTCCACTTCTCCCCACACACGGGAGAAACACCTAGCCAATCTATGGAGGAACAGAGCAAACAACCAACAGTACCCCAGCATATATGAAGATAGGATACCAAAAATTGTAGAGGACATTGAAAAACCAGACAGTGAAGAGAGTGCTTCAGGACAATAAGGTCCCTGAGACCAGTGCAGGGACCTGGGTGGCTGCAACCCCAGGCCCAGCGCCCGCCAGGTCTGCCACAGGGTTCTTGGGAGAAAACTGGGTCATCAGCTCCCTCCCCTGCCAAACAAGGTTTAAGCAGCACTGGGAGAGACCTGGTTGCTTGAAGTCACAGAGAAGGAAATAAGGGTTAAGTAGCAAACACACAGGGGCTGTGAGCACCCACAGAGTCTGTGGATGCCAGCTGGGGAGAGTTGAGAGTTGGACCATGACAGGCCCTGACCCCGATAGTCCCTAGCTTGGTTGGAGAATTGAGATGTGTGAGAGGCCAGGCCTCTGTGTGGAGTGGTTTTCAGGAACAAGTGTAAAGGACACATGGACAATAACAAAAGGGGGGCGTGTAAATGGGAGGGAGGTTGGGAGGGCTGCTGGGGTGGGCTGGGATGGAGGTAAAAGGCAGAAAAACTGTACTTGAAAAACAAAATAAAAAAAATTAAAAAAGAAGAGACATCAGAGATCTCTCTCTCTCTCTCTCCTTCCACTTGTGTGAACCAAGGAAAGAAAGTGGCAAACAGCAAGAATGTGGCCAGAGAGAGAACCCTCACCAGGAATGGAATCAACCAAAATCTTGATCTTATATACTCCAGAATTATGAAAATAAATTTCTGTTCTCTAAGACACCTAGTCTATGGTTGTATGTTATGGAGGCCTGAGCTGATTATGACATGAAGTGAATAAAACTTGACCCCTTTATGTTTTGGCAAGACTTTCCTTTGGACTATAGGAAAAGATATATAAAACATACCATCTTTTCTGCTTTCCCTCAAAATTGTTAATTCTGTTTAATCATTCCTAACTTTCACTGAGGTCTGAAAAAGACATTCAGCCCTTTATGCTAGCACTGTGGTGAATGAGTGGACAAGGAAGAGAAGGAAAGCATGTGCTACCATTGAAATTGCTATGATATTTACTAAAACTTCTATCTTTTGCTATCATTGAAATTGCTATGATATTTACTAAAATTTCTATCTTTGTAGTTGTACTGCCTGTCAGACCTTGGGCATGAATGTAACCTCTCTGCACTCAAGGGCCCTATTTCTAATAGTACATATCTCAATGCTGTTGTTGGGAAAAATAAATGAATTGCTATGTGGAGAGCACTTAGGACAGTGCCATACACTGAATAAGTATTCTCTAAGTTATTAGAATGTTACACTGCTTCTCCCAAGTTCAGTATTCCTTTGCTTTCGAGTAACATCTTATTAGATCACATTGATAGGTTGACATAGTCTCATCTGGCCTTCACTTGCAGAAATATTCAACACAAGTTTTTTGGAAATTAGAGTTGAGAACATAGTAAGTTCTTAGAACTAAGACAGGCTAGTAAGTAAGGACAAGCATAATGGAAAAGCTAAGACAGATAGTTAAACAGCCAAGCAGTTTACAGCCATCTAGCAAATACAAAAATGTTGTCTTCTGTAACCAAGAACATTTAAGAGTAAATTTTGCACTTCCACCCAACAAGAGGGTAAATAGCTTAAATCACCCTACTCTTGGAGATAGATAGAAATCTGATTAGTGCCATTTGCCAACCACACCCAAGGGCAGATGAAGTTAAGGAAATAAATCTCAATTTAGCACATCAGCATAAAGCTGATAAATATTCTATTGAGATCCTTCCCTAAGACCTCCCCTAAACACCTAGCTATTAAAACGTCCTCAAAAGGAAGGTCCCAGCATACTCTTACCTTTCCCTTCTTTCTTTTCTTCCCCCAGAGGCATACAGCTCATAAACCCTGAAGAAGCCCACATGGCTTGCAACCAGGGGAGCAATGGGTAGTGGCAGCTCATCCCAGAATAAACCACTGAACCTGTCTCCAAGGTCCCCTTTTCTCTGACTTAGCTAAAGCACCCCCACCTAGGCTCATTTATCTCCTATAACATTTTCAGAGAGATGAAGCAGCCCTGCCTATGGTCTCTCCTATTGCTTCTTCCACCCTAGCCCTTCCTTGTTTCACAGTTTCCAGCTTTAATAAACATACCCACATACTATCATACAGCCTTAAGCAGATCCGCTAAGGGCCAGGTGTTCTTTGCAGTAACAGAGCCATGCTGATAGGCTGAAATAGTCTCATCTAGACTTCACTTGCAGAAATATTGAACAAGGAGTTTTTGGAGAATCACATTAGAGAACATAGGAAGTTCTTAATAAATGTGAGTTTAACTTACAGCTCAAAATGCACTTGAAGGTATTAATGTCCTTTGGTACTTTATCAGTAGTTACAAGTATTTTAAACAGTAATCAACCTAAGGCATATAGAAGTCTCTGTCACAATTCTTTAGCAGTATGGAAAATAATGTCTTACGTTCATCAGAAGCAACCCTGAGACATAGATCACATACCAATGACTAATTAGAAAAGTTATACCAGTAAAAATTAAAAGAGGGAAGCAAGAAGAGGGAAGTAATTTAAAGTGAGGTAATAAATTAGTAGATATATGTCCAGGTTTGAGAGTTAGGGAATGCCAGCTTGCAGTTGTAATGAAGAACACAAACTCAGAAGTTAGACTACTTGCTTTTGCATAGAGCCTTCACCATTTACTAGCTGTATGACCTCAACTTGTATGCAGGAAAACTAGGCTCTTCCACTAGATCACAAGGAAGGTGTTCCAAAGACCCACACAAAAGAGACTGTGGTGTGGCCAGGTTTATTTGTGTGGAAATAGAAGCTGCCCCTGGGTTTCTAATGTTCCATCTTCCTCTGTGCCTCGGTGGAAAAAGTCCAACCTGGTCCTCAGCTAGGCCAAAGCAAAAGCCAGTGTCCAGAGTTTCTGCTTCATATTAAAGTGTAGTTCTTTGGCACTCACACCTTGCTACAGGCCACGATAACTGCTAGACCTACACTGATGCATGCTCCCGCGCAAGAGAGTGCATGAACAAATAGGATGAGTGCATTACCAGGTGGGCAAGAGAGAGCTTGTCTTTTTCCCCTGGGATTATATTAGTTTGGGCTTGGGAGAGACCTGGTACTTTCTCAAAAGAACCAATCAACTTCCCAAGCCTTCTTGGGTTTTAAACAGGTTTACCTCCCAACAAATCACTTTCATCTCCAGGCTAGATGGACAGTCCTCTTTGGTCAAACACCTCATGTTGCACCATATTCATGGCTATTGCACCTGTGCTTGCCTTCTCTTGCCCTCATCTGTCAATCTGGCATGAGAGCAGAAAAGGGAGGAACATCAATCCATTTGGCAGAGCACAAAGCTATTATCCCCTGGAGTGTGAAGCTGCTGCTTCCTTGTGAAGCAAACATGTTCCTGCATCCTATTTTTTTTAAGTGTAATGTCTAGTCCCTCTTGCTCCCCATCCCTAGCTAAATACCAGTGGTAGAAAAATGAGTTACTCAACCTATCTTTTTTGTCATCTTTTTACCTCTATAAAATGTCACTTCACAGAGGTGTGAAGATTATTGGAGATAATTCAAATTCTTGGGGAAGAATATGTGTTCCAATATGTTAGATGGTGGTAGTAGTGATGCAAGATGGAGGACTGCAAGCAATCAAGATGGAAACCCAACCAGGAAACCCAAAGGAGGCCTCAACCTAATACCAGGGTGCAGTTTCCTGTCACATCCCAAGAAAGGATTCAAGAGCATGACAGAAAAATCTATCAGAGCACAGTAAGTTCATTGAAGTAGTAGTACACACCGGAGACGTGAGAGCAGGTGACCTCAAAGAACCAGATGCCCTGATGGAGTGGATTCCTGATGGAAGGATTTTATTAAATGAGGACAGGGAAGGGGGATAGGATGGTCCTTGGCTTCTGGCACTGATGAGGTGACTGCTCATGTAGCTTGTCCTTGTCCTTCCTTTTTAGATTGCATATTTTTTGTACCTCTCAATTACAGGAAATTGGGGAAGAGGAATCAGGGAAAGAGGTGTCAGTGAGGGTCACATCAACAATATTCCAACCAAGATGGAGAAGGGGAAAGGTAGAGCTTAGGGCCTTTTTGTCCTATTCTAACTTTCCTGCCTCAGTAGAAGTAAGAGGAGGAGGAGTAGCAACAACAGCAAGAGCAGAAAAAGTCATGTTGATAGAAGGAATTATAGTAATTATTAATGTTATTGTTATTATCATGCCATTATATTGGAATGTAAGGGTGATTGCATCTTGTTCTCAACAGATAGCTCCTGAAAAGAGGGTCCAAGTCTAGTTCATCTCCACATGCTCAGCATCTATTATGTTATTTACTTCCAGTGGAAGTGATGTGTAATTAATAGGGGACTCAAGAGTTGAAAATTTTAGTTTAACTAATAGCTAATAAGCTTAATAATCAATGGATGTAAAAGCTATTATTCCAGGAACTGAAGGTCTGACCCACCCTGACTCCAGGAAACCAAAAGCAGTTCCACTTTTGTGCCTCAGGATAACTGCAAGCAATCAAGATGGTATCTGACTCATTGTACTACAGAGTAAGCTGACTACCTCCCAGGACACAGCTAAAGACCACAGCCCAGGGTGAGAATGCTGCAGGTTTTTTAATCCAATTAACTTTTCCTTGAATTCCAAACCCCTTACCTACACTTTGTTCTCCTTATAAAAAATACCATTTTTAAATGGAATTTAAGATGATCTGTTAGTGTATGAACCTGCTGTCTTCTCAGATGGCCGGCCAGCTGAATAAAGTTCTCGTAAAGATTCAATTCCTGTCTCTGCTTATCAGGTTCGGTATGTGACAAGCAGCACACATGTGGTTTTTGCCGGTTTCATATTGACAAGACAAATAAAATAAAATGAAAGGGGTAATAGTAGGACAGATATTTAAACATCAAAGATATTTTTGAAATTTCAAACATAATGCAGCTAACATTAATGAAATAAAGTGTACCAGTGGCCTTTACTTTACTTAATCTAATTTTTTATTCTCAGTTATCTACTGAACCAGCATCATTTTTTACCACTCTCTACTCCTTGAAACACTCTCTTCACTTGGTTTTGAGAATGTTGTACTTTTGCTTTTCCTCTTATATTACTCTGCTTTACTAGTTCTTACTCTTTTTATAGAACTCTGAATGCTAGCATGCTCCAAAGGCTCAATTTTGGGTCTCCCTTCTATACCTAGACTCTTTTTTAATGTGTCCTTATGGCATTAAATACCACCTACACATTAATGACTCCTAATACATATATCTCACCCACACTCCTCTTCAAATGTCAAATGAATGCCTATTTAACACATTCACTTGGATTTCTTAAAGATATCTCAAGCTCAACATGCTGGAAACTGGATTCTAAATATGCCCTCACACAAAACCTGCTACATAGACAACTTTCCTCATCAGTTAAAAGGAAATCCAGTTTTTCATTCATTGTTCTGATTTTACTGCTCTCATGGAGTTATCTGTCTCCCCTTAATGCTTGTGACTTAAATCTTTTTTGTTTCCAAGAACACCATTAGGCTTGAACTTCCCCACATTCTGTTTCAAATAAAGTCAGTTTCTTTTAGGTAGAGCTTCAGGAGTCTCTGTTATTATAAACTTCTTTTTCCCCTAAGAAGAATCTCTGAGTAGTGCTATGGCACTGGGTGAGGGAAGTAGCTCTAGTCTTCTTGGTTTGCCTTTCCCAGCATGGAACCTCTCTGCCCTTCAAGTGAGCTGTGGCAAAAACTACTGTGATCCCAGTATTTTCATCCTGCCATTTCTGTAGTAGGATTTCCACACCTAGGAGTAGGAATGGGTAAAAGAAGGGAGCCCCAACTTCTCTGCAGCACTTTCTTGCAATTTAGCCTCTGCAACCTAGAGTTGGTAGGGATGAGAAATACTGGCTGCCTGACACTCCCAGTAAGATATCCTATCACTTGATTGGGAGGTGAGGGGAGAGGAAAAACCAAGTTCTTGGTTTGACCACACCTGCTCAGAGCGGAGGGAAAGAGCTGTCACGCCTCATAGCCTAAACCTCTTTCACTGTTCTTAATGAGTTTAATTAATTCTCCTGAATAAATATTCCTTTCTTTGCTTTATGGACAATTCCAAGAACTTTAATGGGTTGGCTTTTTAAATAATTCTCACCGGTTATGCTGTTTTGCTGAGGAATCACTACATGAGGCTCTTTACACTATAATTGCAAAAACAGAGCTCTTCTAAAAAGGAAGAAATGTGAAGAAAATGTAAGAAACATATCCTTAAAATGTCATTTAGAACATGCTGTTTGATTTTCTCTGTTAGAAAATTTCACAATTTTTTTTTCAATTCTATATACCTTTTTTTATTGTTGTTCAATTACAGTTGTCCCCATTTTCCCCCATTACACTCCCCTGCCCTACACACCCCCACTTCCCACAAATTTCACAATTTTTTTAATTAACCTGTCTGACCACTTCCCTGAGCTTCTCTCTTCATTCTCAGGAGCTCCATAGTAATTCAGTTTGCTTTCATGTCTACTTCCATGAGCTTCCACCTGGAATAAGGAATGGATATCTCAGTGAATATGCCCAGGATTTTATCTCTGCAGTACCCTCCAAAACCTCAGAACTTCCAGAGCAAGCGCATCCTTGCACAGTAAGAGCTGGCAGGTCTCATGCCTGGGATAATGTAGCAGGTGTGAAACAATGTTTAGAATGGGGTGCTGAGATAGTGTCTCCCCCAGACCAGAGAAGCTCCCAGAAATATGGAAAAATGAAAAAAATCCCAAAGCCTCCACAGCCATAGCTGGGGGAGGGGGAAGTAAATAGACCAGTTGAAAGGTAGAGGTCCTTTGCATATGAATAACAGCTGGCCAGTGTTATAGTTACGTGAAATAGCTGTGCTATAAGGGAAATGAGCATAACTTTGTCTAGTGATGTGGCTCATTAAGGAAGAAGCCAAGAAAGCCCACCACAACTGCCTGGAAGCTTGGGGATGGTTCCCCAGCATCATGGGGAGACACCAGCCCATACTAACAATGGCAGTCTGAAAAAGGCAGAAAATATGGGAGGGCTGGAAGATGTAACCAACTGTGGGAGAAGTTGGAAATGGGGTCACACCAGAAGAACCAGCTCTGGACTTAAACTAAGTGCAGCAGCCATCCAGGGTCTTGGCCATGCGATCTGGGAAGTAATAAGGGATTTTTACCATGCAGCTTGGAAGGCAGAAGTAAGCAAGCAGTTACGTAGTTTATAATGAAGAAGGAGGCCATGTGGCCTAAACTAAAAAAAAGAAAGAAAAGAAATGCTGCTCCTGTGAATGTGCCTGCTCTGACTCAAAAGCTGCAAAGAACTTCCTTGCAAAATGCTGCCTTACAGACTTGGACTTTACTGGACTTTTAACACCTGTTCCTTTTCTAAGTTCCATGATCCAAAGTATCATAGCACGTGATTTTCTGGACTATAATATGCGGAATAATGAACATGTATCTCAAATCCTGAAGGAGAGAGCTGCTGTGTAAGAATGGCAACTTTGGTACCTTCCAGAGGGACTGGAGAGCTGTTTGCACAGCCAAATTAAGACCAGGCAAGAACATGGGGAACTTTTGAGGTCTGTGGCTCATTGCCTGATGGGAAGCATGGGAAGTGCTGGGTCTCATGAAGAAACTGGGCTCACAGCTTGAGTGCTCTAAGCTCCCCCAAGGTTGGAATATTGTAAATAAAGGCATGATTCCAGAAGCTTTAATTGTTGAGTCATACACCATGGCTCCATGAGGACATGCCCCGATCTGTTTTACACTTTTGGCAAGCTGGCTAACAATAACACTGCAGAGGCCACCCCTTGAAAATGAAAAAGTCAGCGAGGCAGTAGATAGCATAGCAGTGGAGAAACTCTGAAACTGTGCTTCTGTTGCTGGCCAGAGTCTAGCATCCCAGTTCCCAGGAAACACCTTTAGAACCTATGTCAAGACCACAGCTGTTCACAGATATTTAGTAGTAGTTAACTCCTGTTTTACCTCACTTGATTATCATACTATCATAATGAATTAGCACTACCATTTGACTCTGAGAGGGTAATCAAAGGGAATTGTGGGATAGGCACCTGTGCATAGGCTTGAAGGTTATAGAACTAATTAGTTACATGCAGTAAGAAGTCCACAAATTGAAACAGAAAAATTCATCTCTTTGTTCATGCACAGTAAAAAGCCTGGAACTAAGATAAAGAGATTTGGAGAAACCTCTCCCTTTATAAACCATGTCCCTTGGGAAGTGGGGGTCATTTTTCTTTCAGCAAAGAAGCTGACTGGGAAGTGACCTGCTCTCATATTGAAACCCAAAAAGACACCAGAGTTTGGGCTGCCTATTACTACCAAACCCAATAAGCAGAGAAAGGGATTGAGTCTTTATGAGTGCTTTATTCAGATGGCCAGTTATCTGAGAAGATGGTGGGTTCATACCCTAACAGACCATCTTGTCTTTTCTTTCCAGGCCAAGGTTTTAAACCTTGGGCAGGGAATAAACAAGGTGCAGAAAGGGGGTCTGAATTCAGGGAAAAGTTAAATGGATTAGAAAAAACAACTTCAGCATTCTTGTCCTGGTTGGTGGTCTTAGGCTGTGCCCCAGATGGTGTCCTTCAGCTGTGTCCTGGGTGGTGGTCACATCACCCTGGAATGCAATGGCTCAGATACCATCTTGAGCTGCTTACAGTCCTTTTGAGGAACAAAGGTGGAACTGCTTATGGTCTCCTGGAGTCAGAGTGGGTCAGACCTTCAGTTCCTGGAACAAATGCTTTCACCTGCATTGATTAATAAGCTTATTAGCTATTACTTAAACTAAAATTTTCCAACTCTTAAGTCCCCTATCAAAATGACACTTACTTTAGCCAAATTTGAACAGTGCTGAGATGGATGTCACTTCAGCGATGTCATTAAGTTTGATGTCAAGACCCCCATCCATTACTCTGCTCACCTCTGGGAAGGTTCTCCCCAGTGGCTCCTCCTAACCCCTCCTATAGCCACAATGTTCAAAGCTAAAAAACAGGATTCTTAAACATGCCAAAGAAGAATCCAAGAGAATTATTCTGTAGTTATCAGAACTTAAAATATGAATATGGGGTTTATGGAAAGCCTTAGTGAATGAGAACTTTATTATTATTATTATTTGTTCAAAACCACTCAGGAGGACATGGCTAAGAATAATCTGGAGACCAAGTAAAACAGCTGAAACTGGGAGCTAATAACTCATGTGCTGGACCAACTGGAATTAGAATGGAGAATTTTAGGAGATTAAAACAAAAAGCATACTGACCATCGAGTTGGGAAAGAACATGAAGCCATTAAACAAGCACTGGAAAGGTATGTTGGAGATGACAGATAGAGCTATCTTAGCTCAGGGGGAAGGAAGATTTGAAGATGATTTGAAGAATTTAAAGAGGAACTTACAGTCAAAACTATGAGAAAATATGAGTGTCTAATTAGTGGAACAAAAATACAATGTTTTTTGAAAGAGCAAAAAGTAAAATTTGAACGTAAGTTATTAGAAAATATCATAGGGTTGGCTGTGTTCCCAAGTGGGAAAGAGCTACATGATAAGTAGTTGAGAGGTCTGTTCAACAAGACCTGGTCAGAGAACATCTCCATCCCATTGCCTTCGACACAACCATCTGCTGCGGGTCCAGATATCAATGTTGAGTTAGAGAACATTTTCCTGCGGCATTTTAAACACCATCCCAATATTGTGAACAAAATTAGGCATTAGTGTTGTGATGGAACCAGAAAAGCCAGCATTCACGCTTTTTGTAACTACCAGAACCAATAAGTAGAGACAGGGATTGAATATGAGCGCTTTATTCAGGTGGCCGGTGATCTGAGAAGACAGAGGGTTATCTACCCTTCAGACCTGTTGGGAGCCATCCTGCCTGGTTTCAGGGACTGTAGCCTCATTAACAGACAAAAAGGTCTGAGAGCTAGGGCTGATTGAAAAGGCCTTGGGGACATGGGTCACTAAGGAGACAGCCTATGCTCCTGGCAGGAGTACAGCCCCTGCCTCACTCATTTCCCCCTGCTTGTCCGAGGCAGATGACTGGTTAGCCAATGATAGGCAAGACCCCTCAAGGGAGGTGAAACCTAAGATAGGCACAGTCATGAAGAGCCATTGAGGAAGGGCTTAGGGGCCTACAGAGAAGGGGCAGAAACACCCTCACCCCTTGGCTTTGTCATAGCCCGAGTCCTCATTCTTTCTGTAAAAGTCTCCTAGTCTCTTGGCTGCTTTGCTCTCCCCACCTGACTCAGCCTGGGAACTATGCCAGAGGCAGCTGTGACCTTGTACTGGAACAGATGGTTCTTGGGTGAATCTGGCCAGAGAAAAAATATACATTGTTTCCTTTGAGGCTTTCTCTGCCCTGTTGCTGTGAAACAGATACTTGAGCTAAAGCCAACCCTGACCAGAGACAATCCCTGTGTTTCTTCAACTATTATCTATAAATGATGTCAGTTTTTCAAGACTGTAGCTTTTTGGACACTGGTTGATGATCTTTACATGCATACTGTATATCTCTTTGTGTGAGCTGAACTCAATAAAGATGCAGGGAAGGAGATGTTCAGGACCCTTCTCCTCTGAGAGATGGGTCACCTTTCCTCCCCAAGCAGATCATATCTTGTTAGATTTATTCTCATCTGTGATGGTGGGGGTATTCTGTGGGCAGAGCTCCCACCACATCTGGTGCCTGAACAGGAAGAGAGGCTATGAGCCATTTGTCACAGACAGCACAGCTAAGAGGATGGGAATAGAGCATTCATCCCCACAGGGACAGCAGTACCTCACTGGTGTTTGGTAGGCTGCCAGGTGTGTGAAAGATAGGAGGAAAGGTTTATCTCATGCTGCCCCTTGAGCTGTTTTCTTTTCATTCTCTCCTCTGTACCCTCTTCAGTGAGTAGGAGTCTTGCTCTCTCCCAAGCATTTGTTGCACACCTTGGGTACAGGTCGAGCAGTTAAAAGCCACTAGGGTGCTCCCTGCTAGAAGACACCTATAAAAGGATAACCTGGAAATATGGACCAGGACAGAACACTAGATTTCCTGCCAGCTGCAAGCAAAAGTCCACCCAGCAAGAGGCACAAAGTAAGAGCTTTCACAAGCCTGACACTGCAGCACAATCCCCACCTTGGTTTAGCCTTGGCAGAAAGAGAAAAGACTTTCACTTTAATCAGTTTTGAAAATCAGCAACTAGTCACAGTGTTCTTTATGAGTATCTCAACTTCTTGCTGAGTGCTGAAGAGGCACTTCTTCCCTCTGGTCCGAATTCTTGGGCATCCCTATGTGAGTGGGGACCTTACAGAGGTGTCTGGGGTCAATTCCTTGCAGAGATGTACAGGGGCCTCATAGGGAATTTCAATCCTAGTAATTTAATTTTGGCTTGTCCAGGGAAGTGCTCATGAGGTTTGGTCAGCCAGCGCTCTGAGCAACCCTGGCTGTTCTAGACAACCATGGGAAAAACCAAGGCACATAAGAGAGGTAGGGATGACCAAGGAGTGACGACAGCCTTGGGAGCCCTCCTCACAAGCAGCACACTTTTGACCCACTGCATTCTTCTCACTAGCAAGAAGTAGGATTTGGGGGTTCAGATGGAGTGAAGGCAAAAGTGAAACTAGTTTCATAATTGCCGCGCTTGTGGCGGGAGAAGTTTCTGAAACAGTTCTCTTATATATTGGTTAAGAAATTACTTTAAAGGTTTTCTACAAGTCCCTCAATCACAGGAAATGGGCCCTCTAAGGATCAAGAGCAATATTTCAGGCTCATACAACAGCTCCTTAAGGCTTCAGGCTGTCAGGTAAAGGAGCAGAGTTCAATTAATTTGCTTCAATTGTTAAGGAATACTGCCCCTGGTTCCCTGATAAGGGATCTTTATTTAGACTTAGCTATTTAGGAAAAGGTTTGGCAGAAGTTGAAATGGCACCAGGAAACTGGGACTCCTATCAGTCATCAAAATCTCCTTACTTGGGAGATGGTCAGGACTGCCCTGATGCCTATTTGTATCCCCGACTCAGCTACAAATATTAATAAGGCATAGGAGAATCCTTATGATATGAAAGCAGGAGAGGCCGCTTCCGTTGACTCTGGTCAAGAGGACTTAAGTCCACTCCCTGGAGAAAAGGGAGAGCTTTTACTGCATTCATCTCCTCCCTCTGTGCCTAAATGGGAGGAAAGTTTTAAGAGTCAAGGTCACCTCATTAATTTTCAGGCCCCTCTGCTGGTAACTACTGTCATGTATCAATGTCTTTAGAGACACAGGCAGGGAGGGGGACTAACAATCTTTTACTGCCTTCCCTGTCATCAGCAGGCAGGGTAGAAAAGATCCACAACATGAGCCTCTACCTTATGAAATGTTCAAAGACTTAAAAAGAAGTATGAAGGAAAATGGGCTCCAATAACCTTACACAGTGGGTTTGTTAACAGCATTAACAGAAGTATTTCAAATGGCTCCCTGTGACTGGGTTGCCTTAGCCAGAATAACTTTAACCCCTGCACAGTTTACTGTCTGGCATTCTGAATATACGGTAAGATGTTGCCATCAGGCAAATGAAAATGGATGGACAGGGAATCCAGTCACTCATGATATGCATGTTGGATTAGGACATTATACTAGGCAGGACCAGAGAGAATGCACGAACCCTCAGGCTTTTCCTCAATGCTCTGCCATGGCTCCCTGAGCCTTTAAGGCTATACCTGAAGCCAAGCCACACAGCTCAAGGTCCTATATCAATATTAGACAAGGAGCCAATGAGGCTTATTTGGACTTTGTTGACAGATTACAAAAGGCAATTGAAAGACAAATTGAAAATCAGGATATTGCAGATGTCCTCTTGTTACAGGTAGCTTTTGAGAATGCCAATAATGATTGCAAGGCTGTCCTTCAGCCCATTCAGTTAACCTCTACCAACATGAATCAGTTTATCAACTCCTGTCAAAATGTTGGAACAGAATGACATAAGGTGATGTTACTTGCTGAGGCCTTAAAAGGAGAGATTAAATGCTTTAATTGCAGCAACACAGGACACATTTGGAAAGAGTGTCATAGTAAGAAGAAAAAACTCCCAATGAATGAGTGCCCTCGTTGCTGTAAAGGCAAACATTGGGTCAATCAGTGCAGGTCTACCCATCACAAGGATGGGAGATAACTGCCTCCCCTGCAGGGAAATGAAAAGAGGGACATGAGCTACGGTGCCCCAACACAACCAGGAGCCCCAACAACAGCAATCAGCTGTTCTGGGCTCAGGAAAATGTCAGGTCTCCAATCTCTACACCGTCATTAGGGGGACTGCAGACCTGGACCTGGACACCACCATGGAATTCATCTTAAAGCAAGAAGATGAGGTAGTCACTGTTCCAACAAGAGTGTGGGGGCCTTCACCCCCAGGGCTAGGAGAATTAATTTTAGGACAGTCTAGTATGACCACTAAGGGTATCCTTGTCTAACCTGGAGTTATTGATTGTAATTATCAAGGAGAAATAAAAATTATGCTTAGGGCACTCAGGTATCATATTATTCCAACTCAGACCTGCATTGCCCAGCTCCTCCTCATACCTTACAAGGTGCCAAATACTCAGGAAGTAACTAGAGAAAATAAGGGCTTTGGCAGCACTAACAACCAGTCAATATTCTGGACTGTTTCCATTAACCTAAAAAAGCCTGTGTTAAAGATAAAAATAAAAGACAAAGAATTTCATGGCTTATTAGACACAGGAGCATCATGATGTATCTGTTATTTCTAGCCAATATTGGCCCCCGGAATGACCGTTAATTGAAACAGATATTTTATTTTATTTTAATCATTGTTCAAGTACAGTTTTCTCCCCTTTACTCCCAATCCAGCCCACCCACCCCTCCCTCCCAACTTCCCTCCCATTACCACCCTCCCCCTAGTTTTTGTCCATGTGTCTTTTAACTTTGTGAAACAGATATTTCTGTAACTGGGATAGGGGGTGTTTCTCAACCCCAGAAAAATATATGGTCTCTCAACTGTTTTGGTCCAGAAGGTCAAGTCGGACGAATCCAGCCTTATGTCTATGTTGCTAGCTTAATATTTGAGAGAGGGATCTCCTCACTCAGTAAGGGATGCAGGTCTCCCTACCATCTTTTCCCTAGTGGCCACTGTCCACACTTCTCCCCTACCCCTCACTTGGCTATCTGACATACCTGTGTGGGTTGACCAGTGGCTGCTACAGAGGGAGAGGCTAGAAGAACTCTGGGAGCTTGTACAGCAGCAACTGGAGGCAGGACACACAGAGCCATCCAGCAGCCCATGGAACACTCCCATTTTTATAGTCCCAAAGAAATCAGGAAAATGAAGACTTATTCACGATCTCAGAAAGATTAATGAAATATTACAACCCATGGGGGCTTTACAATCGGGAGTTCCAAACCTGGCATACATACCAAAAGAGTGACCCCTCATTGTTATTGACTTAAAGGACTGTTTATTTACCATTCTCTTAGCTAAAAGGGATCACGAGAGATTTGCTTTTTCAGTCCCTGTGTTTAATAATTCACAACATTTAGAGAGATTTCATTGGAGGGTTTTACCTCAAGGGATGTTAAATAGCCCCACCATTTGTCAGCATTTTGTCCATCAGGCTGTTCAACCAGTAAGAAATTTATCTCCCCAAAGTGTTATTTATCATTACATAGATGACATCCTAATTGCTACAGCATCTCAGAAAGAGTTAAAGCAAGTTTACCTTTGTCTTAAAGCCAATGTTTCTTCACCAGGATTATTTATAGCCCCAGAAAAAGTACAACAGTGTTAGCCCTGGCAATATTAAGGGTATGTTTTATTTCATCGCACAGTTAACCCCAAAATTTGAAATCACTGAATGGCTTTTCCTCCCGCTCCAGTCACAAAAAAACTGTTGATTTACTAACTTGGGGAACAGGGTATGCTTGTGTTTCCTCTCCAAAAGAATCCTCATACCTGCCAGCAAAGAAAGTGAAGCCATATCATAAAAAAGCTACACCACCCCATAACCCAACTCCATTCCATTGGACTCCCCTGATCCAGGAATAGTACAGATGAGAAAGATGCTCTTGTCACTTGCCAACAACTCATGTGTGACCCAGGTTTCTCCAAGCTGTGTGTCAATCCCCTAAAGTGGTGCTCCAGTCAGCATTCATGAGAGGAGGTCCAACATTGCTTGCCTGGGGCCTTTTCCTCCAATCTCAAAGGACAAATGAATCAACTCCAGCTTGAGCTGCATCAGAAGCTTCAGGATATTAAATGAATTACTGAACTAGAGGTCTTTCAGACCCCACATAATAACTTACAGTGGCTCAATGCAAAGACTTGATTTGAAGTATTGAATTTGCGTAACCTGGTTATGGGGGCTGTGGGATGCCTCCTAATCATTGTGGTCTTTTGTGACTTGAAATGTATATACAAATTGTTTCTCAGGAATCATGTATGAGAAAGGCAAGTAGCAGGCTTCATCAGACTTACCTCTGTGTCTGCAAACACAGACCATCTTGCATTCTACTTCAAACCAACTCTTTTCATAAGAAGAAAAGTGTAGGCGAGGAGGTTGGAATACAGGGAAAGGTTAAACAGATCAAAAGGCTGCAGCATTCTTTCAGCTGTGTCCTGGGTGGTGGACTTCTCTCTCTGGAGTACAATGAATCAGATGCCATCTTGATTGCTTGCAGTCCTCCTGAGGCACTAAGGTGGAACTGCTTATGGTCTCCTGGAGCCAAGGTGGATCATACATTCATCCTGAAACAATGGCTTTTTACATACATTGACTACTAAACTTATTAGCTATTAACTAAAACTAAAATTTTCCAACTTTAGAGTTCTCATCATTCTCCCACTGTTAGTCTAAACTATCTTATTCCTACGAGATCAGTTTCATAAGGAAGTACTCACTTTGTTGTTGAGCACATATATTAGCATTAGACCATCTGGGATGGGGCTTAGGAATACGTGTAACTGCAGATCCGCATAAGGGGACATATTGTATGCAACAACAAGCTATAATAAAGCACAAAACAGTTTTTAGCACAGTTGACAAAAATTGCACACTCTCTAGCCGGGGCTATATTAATGATTTTTAAAGGAAACATTTCCCTGTCTTTTAGCGTTGCCACATGTCCCCAGTTATAAGTATCAGAGTAGGTTATTTTCTTATTGATATGTTTAAACAAAATATAATGTTGAAAGCTTTCCAGGGGAGTACCAACACCTATAATACATGCAGTAAAAGTTTGTTCGACATTAAGTTCTTCCTGCAAGACAAGATTCAGAGATGTTTAGAACACTTTTGCTAAATATACCCACATATTTTCATTGCATTTGAAAGGAATAAGTTCTCCAACATAGGGTTAAACAAAATGTAATGAAAGAATATAAATCACTGCTTTCAAAAGATAACCTTCAGATTTTCTTGAGGTTCAATGGTCCATTGTTCCTCTGGTGCTTTCTTACTCTGGTGTGATGAATCCAGGGTTTTATTTCTTCCAACTTCACTGCAGTAGAGGTGGTGAGCAGTCCATTCCAACATTAAGTCCACTTTTTTTTCTAGTTGGCTTTCTGGAGATGCTGCCATCTAAGTCTGGAGTAGCACCTTATCCCCAGGCTCAAAGAATGTAGTGAACCTGTAGGGTAGAGGTCTCTCATATAGGCAAGGTCATTCCTTACAGCTAAGGTCTGACTTACATGTTGTACATTTCCTTTACCTTCACTTCTTGATCTATACACATATATCCCACCCCAATCATAGCCTGAAATTCTTGCCCGCACACAATTTCCTAAGGACTCAATTGAATCACACTTTGAGGAGACACCTTTATCCTGAGCAGGGAGATAGGTAAGCTTGATCCCAATGGAGATGAGTTTCCTGTCACAGCTTGGCTATATTTTTCTTCAACGTGTGATTCATCTTCTCTGCCTTCCCAGAGTCCTGAGGTCTCCATGCCATGCTTCTGATTGATATCTTAAAATTTACTAACATACTGTGTAACTTCTAAAACAAAAGCAGGTCCATTATCTCTCTGGATGCTTCTGGGTAGGCCAAAGCAAGGAATTATTTCCTTCAGTAAGTCTTTCACTACCTCTGAGGATTTCTCTGTTCTAGTAGGTTAGGCTTCTACCCATCTTGAAAAGCTACCAAGAAAGACTAACAAATATTTTCACCCTGACTCTTAATTCTGGGTAAAGTCTATTTACCAGCCCTCAAATGGGCTCTGTCCTTGATATTGTTTCCTTTCTTCTTTTTGATGAGGATCTGTCTTGGAGTTTGTTTGGGGTTTTTTTGTTTGTTTGTTTATTTGTTTTTGTTTTTGTTTTTTTGGCACACAGCACATCTAGCAATTACTTTTCATATGGCTTTGGAAATTCCAGGACTTGTGAGCTCCAAGTTAATATATGTGGTTAATGAGTCCCCTACGTAGAGTGGCCTCATGCAAATGCTTCATGACTGGCTCTACTAAATGTTCAGAAAGCAGTATAGCTTCTTTCTTACTCTTTTTCCATCCACTGTCAGCTCCTCCTTCATCAAAACCCCAACTCTCAGGTTTCTCTAAGTCTGCAGTCAAATATTAAGGATCAAATTGTGACAAGCCTAGAACAGCTTTCAAAGGCATTATAAATGTTCCTTTAGCAGCCTCTTTTGCTGATAGATAAGCCAGATTGTTTCTTCTAACCACTTCAGTGTCCTCTTTCTTGTGCCCAGGGCAGTGCATAACTACCACCTGCAAAGGCACCTGACCAGTGTCTAATAGTTATAAGTGTTCTGCTGCAAGCTTAACTTCCTGTTTATTAGAGGTTAGCAGTTCTTTTTCTTTGCAGATGGAACCATGTGACTGCAAAATTAGGAAAGCTTACCTTGAGGCAGTATGATGGTGGACTCAAGAGTTGGAAAATTTTAGTTTAATGTAACAGTTAATAAGCCTAGTAGTTAATGCACATGAGAAGCTATTGTTTCAGGAACTGAAGGTATGGCCCACTCTGACTCCAGAAAACCACAGGTGATTGACCTTTGTGTTCCAGAAGAGACCATAAGCAACCAAGGTGGTATCTGAGACATTGTGTTCCAGGGACAGATAGTCTGCCACCCAGGAGGCAGATAAAATATATCACCCCAGACACAAGACACAGGACACAGTTAAGGAAAATCACTGGTCAGCAGATGAGAGAATATCAGGGAAATTTCCTGATTGCACCTTTTATCTGATTAACCTCTTTCTTGAATTCCAAGTCCTTTACCTACACTTTTTGCCCGTATTACAAAGGCTGGCTTCAAAAGAAATGTAAGATGGTCTATTAGGGTACAAACCCACTGTCTTCTCAGATTGCCGGCCATCTGAATAAAGCATCCATAAAGATTCAATCCATCTCTCTGCGTACTACTTCTGGTACGTGGCAGGCAGCATGAATGCCGGCTATTCTGGTTTCAGGTATACACATTAAATCTCTTTTCATGTGACAATTCCAGTGCCCTCAACAATGCAATCAGTTCAGCTTTATGAGCAGAAGTCCCCTGCAGCAAGGCCTTGACCTCTGCTTTACTTCAAGAATCAAACTGCATACCCAGCCTTTCTCTTTCTTTTGTCCATATAACTGCTTCCATCTGCATATAGAGTCCAGTCTGCCTCATGTAGAGGGTGGTCCTATAAATCAGTTCTGCTAGAATAAACTTCGTGAATTATCTCAGGACAGTCATGTATTAGTGCTGCCTAGTCAGGCCCAAGGAGAAGAGAGGCAAGATTTAACTTACAGTTTTGAGGAAGACGTTGGGATTGTTGCTTGGTACCTGCCTGTTTTTCCACCAGTGAGCCACAAATTTCCCTTTTGCTCCAGCAGGCTCAACACTTGGCGGGGTGCACAAATAATGATAAGTTGTTCCAAGGAAAACTCTTTAGCCTCCTGTAAGAGCTCACAGATGGCTGCCACAGCTCTCAAGCAGGCTGGTGCAGAAACCAGGTGTGCTTTCAGGGACTCAAAAGCTTGGGTGCACTCCATCCATTCTAAAGGGATGTACTCTGGTCCTTTCAGAGTTTTCCCAGTTTAACAGATCTGATGTAGAAACTGGAGTATGTGCCCAATAATATCCAGTGGGCTGGCCCTCTGGCTCTACTCCCACTGGAAGTCTTCACAAAGGCTGTTATCCTGCACTGGTAGGGGCTTGTCCTCAACCAAATGTGGTTCCCTGACAGGTTTGAGATGATGAGACCAGTTCAGGCTCAATTTCCCCAGTTCCTTCATCTGAGTAAGCAGGAAGAGTCCCCAGGGCTGCAGGGTCTGTGGGAACCCTGACCTTGCTCGCAGCAGCCCTAACATCTACATCTTCTTGGACCCTCTCCTCTGAGCATCTTCTGTCTTTCACAGGCAAATTCCCTTTTCTCTGGACCATTAATCTATTTCCTTTTAGTCCTGCATTCTGATTATGTAAACACATGAAAGTTTCTAGTAAAGGCATTTTGTCCCACTTCCCTGATCTTTAATGAAGCAACTTTAATTTCAGTATAATACAGTAATTCAAAGGCCCATTCAGTGGCCAGTTCTCTCCTGAGTCTGAATTATACAATACATAAGCCAAATAGTGTTACAATAAAAACCATTTTCTCTTTGGTCATAGGTTTATAAGCATAGACTGACCAATCAGACAAAACTCTCCCCAAAGGGCTCTTTCCCCACCAATTCCACCAGACAGCTCTGTTATATCACAAAACCAAAAGGCACCTTAATTAAACCAGAAGACACGTTTTAACCAGACAGAGCTCTGTAAACCAGAAGGCACTTTTATTCCTGACGATCTAAGTTGTGACCCTGGATTGTAACCTGAACCAGATAGTGCAGTAATTCAATCCAAAGTGAAGATGACAGGAAGAGCTGAGAGTCGGAGGAGGAGAGTCCCCAAGGGAAATCACATGGCAGCTGCTAGGAGTCCCCCTGCACCCCAGATTATCCCAGTCCAGGCAGCCAAGGAGATTCCCTGCAAAATATTCAGACTTACCAGAAGGTCCCAAAGTCTCTCCTGGAACAGAGGCACCAGAATATGAAACTGGAAAAGCTGGCATTCATGCTGCCTGTCACCTACCAGACCCAATCAGCAGACACAGGGATTGAATCTTTATGGGCACATTATTCTGATGACTGGAAATATATGAAGACAATGGGTTATGTACCCTAACAGACCATCTTAAATTCCACTTCAAACTGACCCATTTCATAAGAAGAAAAGTGTAGGTAAAAGGGTTGGAATTCAGGGGAAAGGTTAATCAGATCAAAAGGCTACAGCATTCTTTCATCTGTGTCCTGGGCAGTGGACAACTCTCCTTGGAGTTCAGTGACTCAGATCCCATCTTCATTGCTTGTAGTCCTCCTGAGGCATGAAAGTGGAACTGCTTATGATCTCCTGGAGTGAAGATGGGTCAAACCTTCAGTTCCTGAAACAATGGCTTTTTACATTTGTTGACTACTAAACTTATTAGCTATTACCTATAACCAAAATTTTCCAACTCTTGAGTTCCCCATCAGTAATGAAAACAAAGCATTTTCTGTCAGTTTTTCTAAAGATGTTATTACCTCTCAAAATTCCAAATATTAGTATCTTCTGTGGGAGAGTTTGAAAAAATGTAATAAACAAGACAATAGCTCCTATCATGAAATTGGTTAAAGAAAACATACACATAAGAGAACATAACATAAAAGAAAACAAAACGTAAGAGAACCACAGAATGAGGGTTACAGTTCTAGTTACTTTCATGAAATTCTGCAAGTGATCCACACTGAGGCTGAAGCTACATCTCTAAGAGACAAATACATGCTGACAAACAGATATAAGCTAGATACAGTGTTTGTTATTAAGACTATTCCAAGAGGCAGCAAACTTTTAAAACAATGTGCATTGCATTCAAGAAAGCAAGCAACACTGTCCTGTTCCTAGAAAGCAAAAGAGGGGAATTTTAAAAATAATTTTATGTTGCCCTACAATAACCTCCAAACCATTGATGATTTCCTCTGGTGTGAAGAGTTTCTGGTATCTTATGAAGTGACATGTAGTCAAGAAGCATGTCAGATTCTCACCTACCTTTTTTTCTCCCTCTGTTGGTTGTATTGTTTTCTTCAATGAGCACTTTTTGTAACCCACATAATTAAACCCAACCAATTAAACACTATAATTTGCATATTCTCTGGGAGTTTTAGAATTAGTATATGGCCATGTAGGTAAATCTCCAAACCAAAGTTTTGTCAAAAGCTTAAATTGAATACTTATTTAAAAAGAACACAAAATATGTAATTCACTTTTTTGATTAACCAACATCTCAAATACCAGGAAGTGATAGAGCATGGACAAATAAAAAGAGTAATTCCAGAACTAAGGAAGCATTGAACTTTGTTTTCTCCCTCTTTTCCTTTCTTTCTTCTTTACTTGATACCTTCCTTAATTTGCTTATCAATTGACTCCCTACTATTTGCCAGCAATTTTCAATTTGGAGATGTAGAGCAATATAAGACATGTCCTCTGGGTGTTACAGTAATGAGCAAAAGATGCTCTTATGCTGTTTTTATTTCACAGCAGCCAGGGACCCATTGGCTGAAAAGTCTGCTGGTGCCAAACTCACAGTGTTAGATAGTCAATTGATTTTAATATAAACAAAATAATCATTGAATCATTTAGTGCCTGTATGCTTTGCACACCTTGCAAGAATTGACCCCATCTCTAATTGGCCATGGAAAGATAAGTTCCAAAGTTGTAGAGACCCCAAGCTGCAGGTGCTCTTTGGAGCTCTCTGATTCTGACTCCCCACTGGACTGTTGACTCTATCACCTAGATCTCTAGGCCCCTTTCTGACCCCTATGAGTTCCCTTGTCCATTTCCCCTTCTGAGTGGCTGCCCACTGTGGATGGTCTCATGCAGTGAGGGACTTTTCCCTTCATCACAGGAGACCAACACAGACCAGCCTGCCAGTCACCCAAATACAGATAATGTTCTACTGCCCTCTCGTGGTCATATGTTTTTTCTTGATCAACTCTGAAACCACTCAAACCTGAACTGGGATAGATGTGTTTTATTCAAGGACTGCTTGAGAAAAAGTATTATTGATTACAACAAATTATATAATCTGTTATTATTGAAGTAATTTAAAAGAAATATGGGGACCCAGAGACAGTAAGACTTATCTTAGCCTAGGTTGGGAAAACCAATAGAAAAATTGTTAAGATAATGGAGATGAAGCCTGGGACAAATCTAGAAGAATGAGAACTGTCCAGTAAGAGGCAGGTGGGCGGGGGGGGACTCAGAAAAGGGGAAGAGGTTGGACACTCTGCAGAAGTAAGGGTCCACTGGTATGGTTAGGACATGAATTTAATGTGGGGCCTGGTAGGAGGTTACATTAAATAGAAAGGCAGATGTCATGTTACATAGGTCTTGTTGACTTGGATTAAGATATTTTATCCTAGGTGAGAATATTAAAAGATGCATAATTTTGTTCGATAAGATTACTTTGTCTCTTCAGGATCATTCTCACCTTTCTACACTTTGCATCAAATACCATGAGGTTAATCTTAGTGGTTTGAATCACTCAGGCTTCTGCTACAGGTTGAGTTTGGCCAATGGGAAGTTTTTGTAGGTGACTGGCAGGGAAGAGGTGTTGGGCGATCAGAATATTTGTCCTTTTTGTTCCCTGTTTGGCAGACTCAGTTACTGGTAACCCTTTCCTGAAAGATAGTTATCTGAAGATTTTCCCTTCCACTCCTTATAGCCCTTGGTGCTGTGGACAAAAAGGGTCCATATACTAACTCTGACAAGCTCAGGGAAGGCCTGTGTGGCAGCCTTACAGACTCAGAGAACTAAAGTAACCACATAGAAACGTCTGAAAAGAAAACTTATTAACTAAAAGCAGGTTATGGTGGGTAGATATGTCCTAGGTAAGAATCCTCCCTGGCAAAAGTCAAAATTTACCTTAATTGAGTCTGTCTAGTGCTTTTGCATCTAGGATAACATACCTTTGGAATATCAACATAATTTCCTTTTTCCGGACCCTTCAACGCACAGGCATGCACCAGAGGGGAGACCACGAATCCCCTCATTGTTATTGTTATCGTGTTGAGTGTTGACTATCCTGTACCCACCTGTGTAAAAGAAGTATGTGTCTATCATTTTACTTTTTATCCAATCCCAGAGGTTTCCCGGCTTTGCTTTTCCAGCCTCCCTACCTATCACCAGTGGATTTCGTGCAACCTACTTACCTCTTTTCATTTAATTGTAATATATAAAATAAGATGCAAAGTGGTCATTTTTTCAGGACATTTTCTCAATATGTGGGAATTTTGCTTCCCAGCAATTGCCATCAGTTTAGTTCAAATAAACTCATAGAAATTATCTGCATGTTCAAATGTTTCTTGCATTCAGAGTGCTTCCGTATCACTTAGGCCTGGCCCTACCTTCATAAGTTTCCTTTATTTATCCCTTTGGAATGTGTATATTTTTACAGAAATCTTGAGTACATTCCATTTCAGAGCTGTGGACTATCCTTGGGAAATAAGCTACTCTTTGGCCACCATTGTAAACTCTGCCAAACACCTTTTGAAATAGATTTTGCACATGGGAGACTGAGCTATTTCTCTTGCATTAGATGCTGATGAAGAAAGGGCTCATTTGTTCTTATTCAGAACCTTTAGTTAGCCAAATATTTTGCACAGGTATGGGAAAAAGAGAAAATTCTCAATCTGTTAAATGTTTAAAGACAATGTTATATAACATATACTCTGAATAAGAAAATAGTAATTGCAGTATTTCTGAAGCTGATAATGTAGATTATGCAAGCAAATTCTGGTTTGTTGTATGAAAGTACTAAAGTGTTTCTTAATTCGATACCTTTTCCTAGGTAATGATCGATGATGTTATAAAAGGGCCTCCAGCTGCTTGTGCTCCTTGTGTGATGTTACTGTTGGATGAGAAGTTGCCCCGAGGGAAGTTGTTGTGGATCTCTGCTCAGCTCTCCCAAATATGACTGAATGATGGTGAAAAGGTTAAGACTGTTCAGAAGAAAGGAATCCATAAAAGTGAAATGCATGGGAAAACCTCAGAGCAATTGAACTGGGTGAATTAAAAATGGGATGATAAATGAGAAGGTACAGTAGATAGTGCAATTACTGAAACTGAATGGATCATTATGAGAGATGACATAGTCTGCTTGGTCTTCCAAATGATTGGACTGTAAAAGGATTATGATACATTCGCTCAAATGTACTCCAGCCCTGAGGAACTTTTAAATGAGGTAATTTCACAACAGATGAATCTACAATCCCTTCAGAGGCAGAACAAACTAAAATGATGGTACATGAGAAGAGATTCCACATTGGCGGTGGGCGGTTAGGGGGCAGGGCATGGTCTCTTGGCACAACCTCAATCAGGGGACCGGAAGTCTGTATATTGAAATGGCCTATGGGTGATAAGCTCCATTGGGATTTCTGGATACTAATGTATAAAGTACTGTTATAACTCAGTCTGAAATAAAAAGTTAAAGGGAAATATTATTCAATTAACAGAATATCATGAAACTATAGAAATTTTATAAAAAGTATTGCTCTAAGCAGCAATTTATATAAGAAAGTTATATATGAGGAAAGGCTTAGGAACCTTCAGGACATCTTTAAACATTCCAACATCTGAATCATAGGGCTACAAGAAGGGGAAGAGAAAGAGTAACAAGTGGAAAACTTATTTGAACAAATAATAAAGGATAACTTCCCCATTCTGGCAAAGGAAGTAGACTTTCAGGAAGTCCAGGAAGCTCAGAGAGTCCCAAAGAAGTTGGACCCAAGGAGGAACACACCAAGGCACATCATAATTACATTAGCCAAGGTAAAAATGAAGGACAGAATTCTAGAAGCAGCAATAGATAAGGGGACAATCAACTACAGAGGCGTTCCCATCAGACTATCAGCTGATTTCTCCAAAGAGACCTTGAAGGCAAGAAGGAGCTGGAAGGAAATATTTCAATTTCATGAAAGGCAAGGACCTACATCCAAGATTGCTCTATCCAGCAAAGCTTTTATTTAGAATGGAAGGGCAGATAAAGTGCTTCTCAGATAAGGTCAAGTTAAAGGTGTTCATCATCACCAAGCCCTTATTATATGAAATGTTAAAGGACTTATCTAAGAAAAAGAAGATAAAAACATATGAACAGTAAAATGACAGCAAACTCACAATTATTAACAACCACACCTAAAACAAAAACAAAAACCAACTAAGCAAACAACTAGAACAGGAACAGAACCACAGAAATGAAGATCACATGGAGGGTTAGCAACTGGGGAGTAGGAGGAGGAGAAAGGGGAAAAGGTACAGAGAATAAGTAGCATAGATGGTAGGTAGAAAATAGACAGGAGGAGGGCAAGAATAGTATAGGAAATGTAGAAGCTAGAGAACTTATAAGTATGACACATAGACATGAACTAAAGAGGGGAATGTGGGGGGGGAGAGGGTGTGCAGGGTGGAGAGGAATGAAGGGGGGAAAATGGGACAACTATAATAGCATAATCAATAAAATATATTTTTTTAAAAATATCCCTTTGTTTATACTTAAACAAATCTCTACTGGTTGGCATCCAGGTTCCTAAATGTTCACTATTATTGTATAAACAGCATTGCAATTGACATCTTTGAACATACATCTTTGCATAGCTGAGAATGACAAAGTTTCACGCTCCATAGTTCTGTGTATCTAGAATTCTGCCAGGACCCAGAGCTTTACAAAGTAAATTAGACATCCATCTTGTTCCAAAGCTGTGCATAGACTGGTATGGATAAATGAACAGAGGATAAAACAAAATATGGTTAAGTAGCATGGAAATTCAAGGAAGAACTATTAGCAAAAGATAAAGAAAATATAACTGACTGGGGGTCACAGATGGTTTTACACACATGGGCCAACAAAGAGTCATTACAGAAGTTGTTCTGTGCTCATTTTTCTTCAAATGGTTATTTATAACACCCATGTATTTAAATGCCTATTTCCCCTGCTCTCTGTATGCAGGTAAATGCCAGTTTTTTCTTCTTCATATACACTGTATTTATAACAGGGCCTGATATACACTAAATTTTCAGTAAAGGTTTGGTAAATGAGGGTATTTATTAGAAACCTTCCTATCTGGAGAGCATTCTCCTGGAAGGAGAGAAGGAAAAATGATACAAGAGCAAATAGGCTATAGATACTAGTTCAAACTCCCTAACAACTTTCCAAACTCAAAGACAGACAAGAAAACAGGGATGGGGAAAAGAGAAAGGAAGAAAGAAAGGTAAATACCTCTCTGATACTTTTTTCTTCTTCTGAAAAGCTCAACCAAGAAGAAATCTGACTCTGCAGGAGAGCACACTAGCATTCAGATGATGTATTTTAGTGTAGAACCTAATATCCCTCCCAAATCCCATCAACTGGTTAGCAGGAGAAAAAAAATTAAGTCGCAGTCTAATTTAAATGTAATTCAATCTGACAATTTAAATATTCTTTTAGGAATTGTTTGGTCTCTATTAGAAAAAGTAAGGCATAATCACTCAGACAGCATCTCCTTCCCCTGCCTCTCTTCCCAAAGCTTGGTGGGAAAAGTGTGCTTCCACAATCTCCTGGCATTTAAAAAGGTTTTCCTGTTGTGGTGGCTGCCACCTGCTGGTCTCTCGAGCACTCTCCTTTGTGAGTGCTCACCATTCTGCAGGATACCACTGCTGAATTGACTAGTTAACTTGGGTCTAAAACTTTGGAAGGGATAATGTTCCTGAGCAGCTAATGCTACACCAAGGATTCTGCTGCCTGCACAACCCCTGAGTTTATTGTCATACTACTTGACAGTTGAGTGAACTCATTCTGCTATGGTAGGCCTGTGGTAGCCCACTGGGTTCACAGAAAACAAAAAACCCAGGACCACATTCTACCTGACCGTAATGTGCTAAATTTCTGTGACTGAGTCCTCAACTTGAAGCATGGCCAAATCCATCTTGTATACAAAGATTAAGATTACCTCAGACTTCTTTCTTCTTACATATCCTTTATAAAGAATTTTAATCTCTCTCTCAACAAATGAATGCCTCTTGTGGACTGAAGAAAAGTCCTAACCATGCCACCTTCATCCACATCTTCATCCCAAACTTCATGCAATCTGATGACTACAAAGACAGTGCCCTTCTCACTTGATCTCCAGTTTCACCTGGAAAGTTTAAGGAGGTTTGAAGATCAAAGGGAGAGAGATTGGAAGAAAACTGCTTGGTCTGGAAAAAAATCTGCCTGGTCACAGCACATGATACTGGTCTGGAATTCTCACAGAAATATCCTTGTTTATTTCTATAATCCCTTCATCATAATTAAGAATGAGATATTTTGGAAGATTGACCATTCATTCAATACACATTCACAGGGCACATATTATGTGCAATGTACTCTGACAAGTGCAAAGTGAAACCCGCTGTTAGTTTCCTATTGCTGCTATAACAAATTACCACAGAGCTGGTGGTTTAAAACAATAGATTAATTATCTTGCATTTCAGGAGGTGTAAAGTCCAAAATTGGGTCTTATGGGACAAAACACAAAGTATTCTCAGGACTGTATTCCTTTTGGAGGCTCTAGGGGGAAGTCTGTTTCCTTGCCTTTTTCCTCCCAAGAGAGAAAATAAAAAATTGTTGTAAGTAAAAAGTAAAATCATCAAAGGACACACTCAAAAAAAGAAATCAAATTTATTACTTTTTTTACAAACCTGCAGGGAAAGACTTTACACAAAAAACGGCACTAGGTTGGAGGTCACAGAAAGGGACAGTAAATGGGATACATGAGTCAGAGTCCTTCTCTGACCTTGAAAGACCTATAATCTCAGCAGCAGACAGCTCATCTCATTAATAACAATAGGAAATGAAGCAAAGAAGGAAAAGAACACCACATGAAGAACATAAGCCAGGTTGGAAATAGCCAGTCATCATTTTGAGAGGGAAACCTCACCATAGAAGGTTATGATGATTTCTATCCAAACTCCATGCCCCTCTACAGCTCTGGATCACCTCAACTTTAGTTGCATATAGATCAGGAACTTATTTTCCTAAATTCAATCACTTACAAGGTTTCTTGTTTCCACTTGGAATGTGTTTTATTTATTGTTATCGTCAATATTCTAGTGATGATTCCAATTGTGGAAAACTCATTTTAACTGATCCTAATATGATTGTAACTCCATCTGATACCAAAGACAGGCTCTGTCTCTGTCTCTGTCTAGTCCTTCCCAGAACATTGGATCTAGAGAGGTTTCAAGACCCTGACCTGAGAGTAATTTATGTGTGTGTGTATACATATATACACATATATATACACATACCTACATACATATACATATATATACACATACCTACACATACACACACACACAGAGAGAGAGAGAGAGAGAGAAAGCACATGATATCTTAAGAAGGAGTCAGTCACTATACTTCTAGGCCTTCATGATTTCAGAAATAGAACCAAAACTTGGGTTGAGGTCCAACTGACAGTTGCTTCCCACCATCACCACTAAATCCCTGACTGAACACTTGCTGATGTCCCTGTAAACTGGCTACCAGGACACTGCTTCATGGAGGCTTCTGAACAATAAGATGACATCATTCAGGGTAAAACAAAGAGCTTATTTCTCTGCTTACAACTTCTGGCACCAAATATGTGGCTTTTCCACACAAAGCACTTCATCAATTCTCTGTGGACACCTACTTGGTGCCCTAAAATTCAATTCTACCACTAACTACCTGGAATCAGTGTTACCCTATAGGTCAAGAGCTTAATCCCCTACTTCGGAAGCCAACCTATGCTTCTAAACAACCAGCTATGTATTGGGGGTTCCCATGATCCTCTCCTCAAGTCTGACAATTTGCAAGAGTGGCAGGCAAGTGCTTTACTTACTGTTTCTGGTTTATGTAAAAAATACAACTCAGTAACAGCCAAATGGAAGAAATGCATAGGGCAAGGTATGTAGGAGGGGCTGCAGAGCTTCCATGCCCTCTCTTAACATACTAAACCTTCTATGTGTTCCTCAATATGTTCATCAATCTAGAAACTCAATGTGTTCATCAACCCAGAAACTCTCCAAAACCTGCTGTTTAGCATTTTTATGGAAGCAGGACTGATTAAATCACTGGTCATTGGTGATTATGTCAATCTCCAACCTCTCCCATGGAAGTGGGGGTAGGAAAGTGCTGAGAGCTCCAACCCCCTAATCACTCTAATTATGTGGTTATATTCTTCTGGTAACCAGTCTCCATCCTCCCAGAGTACCTCATTAGCATAAACTCAGGTATGGTTGAAATGGACTTTTTATGAACAACAAAAGTAATGCTCCTTCATCCCTATCACTGAAGATATTCCAAAGGTTTTATGAACTCTATGCCAGGAACCAGAATTTAAGAACAAATTTAAATTTGTTATTATAGCACAGCATCACACAGGGGTTCTCTGCAGTAGTATGGACAGGTCCAACTCCTTTCTGTCAGCAGAAGCCATGACATTTTATGTACAATATTTTTCTACAGGCTGGGATCTTTCTTCTTTACAGGCCCCCCAGAACATTGCTTGGAACCACTTTCCTCACCTCTACCAGAACTATAGTCACTACCAACAGCTCCTCAGAGGCTCATAATAGACTTTTGTCAGGGTTACTCCACTTCTTGACTCACCCAGGACTGTCAGATCCATCTGAGTATCTTCCCTGGGGGCTCAGCTGGACACTCAGAGCCACAGGATACCAAGGGTCAAAAGGAGGAAGCAGTCTGTTCTGATGCAAGCATAAGCATAAGGAGGTGAAACATCTGTATAAAACTTAAAAGTAGTAATAAAGCTAACTAAAAGTCCATCTGATTCTCATCACCTTGCGCAACAATGCTAGCAGTGTTAGTGATGCAATAATCCTCACACAAAAATATTTTGTTGGCCCAAGTTCTGAACAATTCCTATATATGTAGGCTTCATATTATAACTTTTTAAAACTAATCTGCTAAAAACTATTTCATTCTACATGGAGGTTAATTGGTAGATACACAGTCAAATCCAGCTATATATATTACTTTTCACAGTAAATTCACAAAAATTAACAATCTTTCAAACTCACCCGTGGTGCATTTTCTGACTCCAATCCTTGTGGGAGAATATAACCCTGATATTATAGCAGTAAATTTAAAATAAACAATCTTAGTTGTATGATATTTTTTTTCTGACTTACCTTTTTTCAGTATGGTGAAATTTCAGATGAAGTCAGTAAACAGCCAAAATAAGCCTTGAACAACATACAGTTAAACAACAAGGTTTAAAATTGTCCCTTGAACACCAGTCCACAGAAATTGTGGAGGAACCCATTAACTATGCAAAATGTAAATAAGATGACATTAAAAAAATAATCAAATTTTGAAGACTGCCAAAAGAGACAAGAGATGATGGTCTTGTATGGCCAAAAATGAATAAATAAGAAAAAAGGGTAATGTTTGATTCTGTAGATTTTCACCAAGTGGACATTCCCTCTAAAGTGCAAGTGGCAAACATAAGGCCCACAGGCCAAATCCAGCCCTCCACCTTGTTTTATCTGGCCCAGCAACTTCTTTCTAGCCAGTGGCAGCGCCAAACTCTTGCTTAACTGTTAAGGAGTAGTTACATTTATACAGTCCTACAATTACATTCGGCCCTTTGAAGGCAACTGTGAGGCTGATATGGCCCCTGGTGAAAATGAGTTCAATACCCTTGCTCTAAAGCAATGGCTCAAATAATGTAAGTGGTAATGTTAATGTTCCCCAACTTTTGCAAAAGATCTTCAGAAATGTTTTTTTAATTATATTTTATTGATTATGCTATTACAATTGTCCTCATTTTTCTCCCTTTGGCCCCCTCCACCCAGCACCGCCCCCCACTCCTTCAGGCAATTTTCCCACCATTGTTCATGTCCGTGGGTCACGCACATAAGTTCTTTTGCTACTCCATTTCCTATACTGTACTTTATACCCCTGTGGCTATTCTGTAACTACCTATTTGTAATTCTTAATCCCCACACCTCTTCACCTATTCCCCTACACTCCTCTCACATCTGGCAACCATCAAAATGCTCTCTGTATCCATGATTTTGTCTCTGTTATTCTGGCTAGCTTAGTTTGTTTTTTAGATGCAATTGTTGATAGATATGTATTTATGCTATTTTACTATTCATAGTTTTGATCTTCTTTTTCTTAAATAAGTCCCATTAACATTTCATATAATAATGGTTTGATGATGATGAATTCCTTTAGTTTCTTCTTGACTGGGAAGCTGTTTCTCTGCCCTTTGATTCTAAATAATAGGTTTGCTGGGTATACCAATCTTGGCTGTAGGTCTCTGCTTTTCATGACTTTGAATATTTCTTGCCAGTCCCTTCTAGCCTGCAAAGTTTCTTTTGAGAAATCAACTGATAGTCTTATAGGAACTCCCCTGTAAGTAACTAACTTCTTTTCTCTTGCTGCTTTTAAGATTCTCTCTTTGTCTTTAACTTTTGGCATTTTAATTATGATGTGTCTTAGAGTGGGCCCCTTTGCATCCATCTTGTCTGGGACTCTCTGTGCTTCCCAGACTTGAATGTCTATTTCCTTCACCAAATTAGGGAAATTTTATTTCATTACTTTTTCAAATATATTTCCAATTTCTTGCTTTCTCTTCTCCTGGCAGCCCTATGATACAGGTGAGGTTGTCCCAGAGACCACTTATACTATACTCATTTTTTTTATTCTTTTTTCTTCTTGTACTCATTGGTTGTTTTTTGCTTATGTTCCAAATCATTGATTTATTGGCTTCATCCACTCTACTGTTGTTTCCCTATAAATTGTTCTTTATTTCCTTAGTGTATACTTTGTTTCTGACTGGATCTTTTTTATGCTCTTGAGGTTCTCACTAAGTTCCTTGAGCATCCTTTTAACCAATGTTTTGAACTCTGCATCTGATAGATTGCTCATCTCCATTTCATTTAGCTCTTTTTCTGGAGTTTTGGGCCATTTGGCCATGTTTCTTTGTTCTTTCATTTGGTCCATGTTTCTTTGTCTCCTCTTTTTGGCAACCTCCCTGTGTTTGTTTCTATGTATTAAGTAGAGCTGCTTTAACTCCATGTCTTGGTAGTGTGACCTAACATAGTAGGTGTCCTGTAGGGTCCAGTGGCACAGCCTCCCCTATCAAGGTGCACCCTTTGTGTGGGCTAAGTATACCCTCCTCCTATAGTTGAGCCTTGGTTGCTGTTGGCAGATTGATGGGAGGGATTTTCCCAGGCCAGTCACCTGCAAGAACTGGCTGTGAACACTGACCACCAACATCCACCCTCCATGGAGGATCAGCTATGCATGCAGGGGCAGGGTGGTGATGCTCTGATGTGCTCTGTAGCTGTCTATGGGGTGCACTGTCCCTGGGGTTTCCTGAGTGGTACAGACCAAGGTCAGCCCCCACCTGTTGTGCCTGGGACCACCACGCCTGAGCTATAAAGCATCTGAGATAACTGCTTCTTGTGCTGGGCCTGGAGATTCCCAGGTGAAGCCAGCTGTGAATCTAGGCTGGCTGCTTCTAGTGCCATTCCTGGGGCTCACTGAGGCCAGTTATTGCTGGTTTGACAGAATTTAGGAAGTAGTAAAGCATGAGGCTAGGCCAGCCATTCATATGGAAAAGCAGCTTGGGTGGGCCCATAATTTGGGTTGGGTTGAGTCTCTGGAGATCTCCAAGGCTGACCAAACAGTGTTAGCCAGGTTGATGGAGTCTCAGATATGGCACCTGTTTGCCAGCTCTGTTGGGGGAGGGTTTACAAAAAGGACAACAGCCTCTGCTCCCCTTGATGCCACACACTTCAGTTTCTCTGTATATACCACTGGTGCTTTTCAAGCTACTACGTCAATGCTGGAGCTCAGAGGGAGTGAGTCTGAGAATGTGAGTCTATGTGTGGGTTCTCTAAGAACTGCTTGGGGCTCCAGAAATTTCTTCCACCAACTCAATCCTGCTGGTTTTTGCAACCAGAAGCTATGGACACTTATCTTCCTAGCACTGGAACCCTGGGCTGGGAGGCCTGGTGTGGAGCTAGGACTCCTGCCTCCCAAAAAATCCCTTCCAAATTTTTATTCACCATGTGTGGGTGAGAGACCAGCCCGTTCAGCGTCTGTGCCCCTCCTACCAATCTGGATGGATGTAGTTTCTTTAATTTCATAGCTGTCAGACTTCCATTCAACTTGATTTCTGACGGTTCTAAGCAATGGTTGCTCTATATTTGTCATTTTGATGTGGTTATACCAAGAGGTGAGCCATGTCTGCCTATGCCTCCATCTTGACTGGAAATCCCAGAAATGTTTACTAATGGAAATTTATGATAAATTCTCAATTGTGGAGATCATTGAAAGCTGTAAGATTTGACCCCCCAAAAAAACAAAACACAGTATTGTAATTTCTTGAATGTATTATGAAGTGTGATTTATATAAATCTCTTCCAACATATCCATGTTTAAGATTTTTCCTAATTATTTGTTATCTATTGCTTCAAATGAAAGAAACTTTTCAAAATTAAAATTAACAAGAAGTGTTCTCTGGTCACCTATGAGTGAAGACAGAGTGACAATTCCAAGTATTCTATCTATTGAACATGAATATGTGAAGATGAGTTACTTTCACATGAATATGTGAAGATGAGTGAAGACAGAGTGACAATTCTAAGTATTCTATGTATTGAACATGAATATGTGAAGATGAGTAATGTGAAGCATTACTTTCCTAGTGCTTCTGTAAAAAACTGCCACAAATTGGGCACCATAAAACAAATAAAATATATTTTCTCATAGCTTCAATGTGCTGGCTAAGTCATACATTCTTGGAAGGACCTAGTGAAAAATCTGTCCCATGCCCATTTCTCTTAGGCTCCAGTGTTTGCCAGAAATCACTTAGGATCCTTGGTTTGCAACTGCCTCAGATCCCTGCCTTCCTGGTCACCCAGGTTCTCCCAGTGTGTGTCCATCTTCACACGGTTGTCTTCACTCCGAGTGTCCCTCTCTGTCTCTCCACCTCAGTTCTTTCTATAAGGACATAAGTCATTTGGATTAGATGCCCACCCTAGTCCAGTACGACCTCACCTTAACTAACTGCATCTGCAATCACTGTACTTCAAATGAGGCCATACTCTGTGACACTGGAAGGGAGGCCGAGGAGGTTAGGAGTGGGGGGGTTAGGACCTAACATATACTTTGCAGGATGTGGTGGGAACCACAGTTCAACCCGTACCAAAGAGCAATTTTGACATTATTAATGCAGACGTTAAGGTTCCAAAGCAGAAGCTATCATGTTACTGTATGTTTCCTTAACACATAAATGCGTAGGTATATTTTCTCCTTGTAAAACAATACATCAATGTAATTTAAAAGTATTAATCTATTACTTTTGCTTTGAAGGCTGTATTTTTGTTTAACTAGAATAATTAGATGTATTTACCTCAACAAAATTTTCACCATCTGCCTTTCTTAACTAAATATAATTGCTGTTCCTTTCATTTCACCATTACCACTAAAAATAATTTTGTCAAAAACGACGCCCTCGGGGTGTCGTACACGCCGGCTCACCAACCGTTCAGGCAGGGGCAAGGCAGCCAGTCTACTGGAGCGCGCCCCCTCCAGACGCCTTTCCCCTCAGATACTCGCTTTCCCAGCAGGACCCACGGCGGTGCTTCCGATCACTCTACAAGCCACAAACGAAGCCCGAGGCAGCACGAGAGAACCCTGACAGCCGGCTCATCCCTCACTAGGGGGCGTTTGTGTCCGAGCCGACCGGAGAGCACGCGGCGCTGGCAGTCCACGGGCCCGCCTCCCCTAGAACAGGTCAACACCCTTTCTCCGCCCTCCCCGAGGTTGCCAACGAGGCAGGCTCTTATGCCCATGCGCAAACACGTCCACCACGCACTTAGCTACAGCGCCTGCGTCCTCTCAATTACGCCTCTCCGCGCAGTTTCCCCTGGAGTTTCCAGTTCCGGCCTCTTCGGAGTCGGAGACAAAAGGGGAAATGCGGCTCTCCGTCTCCACGGCCATCTCACATGGCCGCGTATTCCGTCGCCTGGGCCTTGGTCCCGAGTCCCGCATCCACCTGTTGCGGAACTTGCTTACGGGACTAGTGCGACACGAACGCATCGAGGCGTCCTGGGCGCGTGTGGACGAGATGAGGGGCTACGCTGAGAAGGTCAGAGGCTGGACGCTCTGGTCTGGTTCCGCCGCGCGGGTCTGGCCTGAGGGGGCGGGGCCTGATAGATTTGGGGGAAGGAGTAAAATCGCCCTGGTAAGCCCTATCCGAAGTCTGAATCCTCCAGTATTTTGAGCTGAACCCACTCCTCCGGCCCCTCAAATGAGAGACCGGTTAGGGCTGCGTGCGAGGTTAGGGGTGGCCTGAATTTGAGGGAACCTTGACCAGTGGAATTAGAGAAGTAAGATTGGTGCCGTAGTTTCTGCTCGAGTTGGATCAGTGATGTTCTGTCCCCGCAGCTCATTGACT
Organism: Tonatia bakeri; assembly: GCA_004024845.1. Classification (NCBI taxonomy): domain Eukaryota; kingdom Metazoa; phylum Chordata; class Mammalia; order Chiroptera; family Phyllostomidae; genus Tonatia; species Tonatia bakeri. The sequence continues at coordinate 41,593 of PVIA01000647.1, forward strand.
ATGGGAAGCTGGGAGACACCAACGAACGAGCCATGCGCATGGCTGACTTCTGGCTCACAGTAAGTACATCCTGCGTGCCACCAAATCTCATCCTTCGGTCCATGAGTGGGAGGGATTGTCACAGAAGGGACTGGGAAGAACTAAGGTACGGCACTCACCTATGGACAAATTTTGTAAACTAAATTAGAAATGTGTGCCTTAAGTAGGTTGAATTCGATGCAAATCCGAATTTGTACATCTGACTCTTCTGTTAACTTCGACTCTAGTGCATTAGATGGTGGGGGAAGTCTGAGTGTGTGTATTTGGAGACCCTCCTTTGGGAATGCTAAAAACTAAATGTCTCTGCAGTGGTGCCTGACTTTGCTCTCTTCTGTGTAACTCTACCCCTCTAGGAGAAAGACTTGATCCCAAAGCTGTTTCAAGTACTGGCCCCTCGGTACCAAGGTCAGAATGGGGGCTACACGAGAATGCTACAGATCCCTAATCGGAATAAGCAGGATCGGGCCAAGATGGCAGTGATCGAGTATAAAGGAAACTGCCTCCCACCCCTGCCTCTGCCTCGCAGAGACAGCAATCTTACACTCCTAAACCAGCTACTTCTCGGGCTGCGGCAGGACCAGGAAGCAAGTATCCACAGCTCCCACACATCTGAGAAAACAGGGATTTAACTGGAGCCAAAGGGTGTGTAGCTCTCATCAGTGCCCATTATGATAGGTGTTCGGACTTCTTAATCTCTAAGAACTGGAGCTAGAGCTGTGAAATGGACAGTCTTAATGGAACCCAGAACTTGCTGAGGAGCCAGCTAACCCTCTTTGCACAATAGACAAAATTCCTTATATGAATATATGTAAACAGATTTTTCCCCTCCCCTTGAGATTTCTGAGTATGAGAACTATGCAAATGATCATTCTCCATGGGACAGTAAATTCATGGCATGTGTTTCTAGCTCTTAAAGTTAAATCTGGGTTTTATTTGGTTAGCACAGTTTTGTTTTTCTTAATGTTGGTTTATATGGGGCATGCACACTAAAATTCCAAACCTGCCTCTAATGTGATTGAGTTATGACATCTTCCATCGAGGAGCCCCTGGTATTTTTTAGAGGAAAATTACCATATTTTGCCATGTGTAATATACTCCCACGTATAGTGTGCACCCAAGTTTTTGGCCCAAACTTTCAGGAAAAAAACCTTGTTTTAATTTTTTAATTCAGTTTTTTATTTACTTATATTTAGAAACAAAACCAATTACTGTATTCCAGGGTATTATTTTGAATACGGATATCATTATTGCTTTCTAGAGTAACACTTTTAACACATGAGCATAAACTTAAAAATTAAAAACATTTATATAGATATGGAATTAATACTGCCTGTGTATAATGTGCATCCTTATTTTTCCCTCAAAAATTTAGGCAAAAAAGTGCACATTATACACAGCAAAATACGGTGCTTCCCTACAGGGCTTGGAGAATGAACATCTAGAAGTGAAATTTCTGTGGAATCTGGTACCCTAAGAACCTCCAAGGAACACTACCACCTTTGTTGCTAGGCAGGATCACATATTACCCTCATGTGCTCCCCTCAAGCCCTGAACGGGCCTCAAAGGAGAAGACCTAAGGATTCAGATGTACTACACTCCTGGCCAAAGGAGTGTAAGCATTCAGCCAAGGATATTGGACTCCAGGATAACCTCCTTCCTCTTGGGGTGGGAGGGGGGCAAAAGTGGAGAGTGGGGTGAAGGAGAGGGTTGAAGTGGGAGGAGGATTAGGAAATTAAACCTGGGAATTTCCTGGAAATTTTTTATTGTTGTCAAATCTGGGCCTCTCTGGGAACTTAAAAAAGGGAAATCCGGCTTAAGAATGGCTGAACATATGAGAAGTAGGAAGCTCCTTTATATCCATTAATTACTGTGAAGCCAAACTTGGCCCAGGCAGGCTGCCAATCACTGAAGGCTCCGAGGCTTGACTAGGGTGGTAGTTATAGGAAGACTTGGTGCTGTCACCCAGGCCTAACCACTTGAAAGAAGACATTTTAGGCTGGACCTTCAGAGTGTATTGGGCCTAAACCCATCCATTGTCTGAAATAATAAGGGTAAAGGTGAAGAGGTCACTGTTCTAGCAGATAACTTCAGTGACAGCTATTCTGGTGGTGTTTCCCTGTACCTTCTCTACTGCTACAACCAGCAAGGTTCTCCATCTTTCCCTGTGCTCCAGTGTGTCCACACATTCTCAAAACCTGACATTATTTTGAGTGATGTACTAAACATTCAAAGCATTTATTAATTAAACCTGTAACTCTGAATGCTTCTACCACAAAATTCAACCCTTTCTGTCTTTTTGCCATGAACATTCACCTCAGCTAGATAACTCGGACTCATTCTTGACTCTTAGAGAAAGTACTTTTCTTAATCTTAAAACCACATCTTTGTATTACTGGTAATAGGTGGGTTATGGCTGACTCTCATAGCTTTTCCTCTTAGCCCCAGAAATATATCCCCCTTTGGAGCTTTTAGCAGTTTCATAAATGCTTATTAAGTATCTGCTAGTACGTGTCATCAATTTAGCCACTAGGGACAATCTATCAAGTGTTCGCCATATGTCAGGCTCTGGGCTAGATACTAGGGGTACAGAGAAAACTCCAAAGAGTTAACAGTCTAATGGCCCACCACTGACACCACAGTGGCCTCAAAGGACAACATCTCCTTTAATGGCCCAAGTAAGAGTATATGAACCCTAGAACATTTACTAAAGGCTCAGGGACAACACTGGGGGAATAATACAGTGTCCAGCAGAAGTAAGGCCTGCTTGAGTGTGGTTGGTAGAGGAGTAAGTATTACAGGTGTAGTAGTTATAGTTCTAATTTGAATATTTCACCTAAAATGATGTGCTTCAGTGTGATACTGTTACAGAATTAAATGCTTATGATTTTATAATAAAGAGGGGGCGTTATTTGTGCTGGCCCCTGTACTATTGACTACTGATCTAGCCTGCAAATAATAAACTTTTCACCCCGGTTGTTGGAATACACCCTTGAGTCCATCTAGGCACCTCTAACAAATTTCAGTCCCCCAAGAGAGATGCCCGGATGCATGGGAATTCTCTCTGCACTTTCAGAGGGTCTCAGGATCCAGTTTTTCACTGCAAGGCTGTGCCTACTTCAAAAAATAATTCTAGCAGTATAAACCCTTTGTCCAGAGAGCACAACTACAAAAGCCAGGGACTGTTTTCTTGTACCCATTAACAGATTAACAAGTCATGTTGAGTTTATTTCCACAGTGTTTCTGAAATCTGCAGTCACATCTCTCCCTAGTCTGAAATTGATGACATCTCTGTCCTGGATTGATGTAACTTGCCTCCCTCCATACTGCAGCCAGAGCAGTAGAACTCTGATACCTTAACTCTAGGCTTGATAATCTTGTGGCTTTTTCCTGGAGGAAAGGAGTCCGGATTTCTTATGACTCCCTCCATGACTAGGCATCCACCTACTGTTGCAGCAGCTTCCCTTGCCTCTAATTTTATGCTCCAGAAGCATGGAAGTCCTCATTTTGACTGTTTCCCTATGCACAGCTCCCATTACCACTTTCGGTTGATGCAGTCTCTACTACTCAGAAAACCCTCCTCCCATTTTTACCTACCTAACTTTTGCACAAACATGGCATCTCCTGGGTGGCTCTTCTGACCGTCCATACACCTAAGTTCATTACTTCATGAACATAGGTGCACTACAATATTTACGTGAACCTCTGAATTCACCACATTGTATTAGTTTCCCTACAGTGGGCTGGTCCCCAAACATCCCTCCCAGATTACCAGTACTATAAAGCAGTCACAGTATTTCTGTCCCCTTATTACTGATCCAGGGATGGACAGGCCTGAACTAATTTCTGTTGAAACTTAAGTGTTTCTCAGAGAAAAAATTTTACTATGATCTACAGATGAAAAACATTTTACCTCAGAACACAGTATTCACACATAACTGGAAAGCATCACAAAACATTTACCTTTACAAATATGCACACTAATATTTCTACTCTTTTCTAGTTACTTTTTAAAAAATACTGGTCCTTGACTGGCATGGCTCAGTGGGTTGGGTGTCCTGCAAAGCAAAAGGTTGCTGGTTCAATTCCCTGCCAGGGCACGTGCCTGGGTTGCGGACCACGTCCTTTGTTGGGGACGTGTAAGAAGCAACCTATTGTTTCTCTCGCCTGTCAATGTTTCCCTCTCTTTCTCTCTCAATTTTTTTTTAAAGAAAAGGGCTCTTTAAAAATAAAAAATACTGGTCTCAATTCACTAAATTAATTTTACAGCTCACTAGTGGATTTCAACCTTTCCTGAAAAAACACTGATCTCAACCAGCATTATAGTAACTCATTGTTGCCTTTGGGATAAAATCCAGGCTTATATCATGACACAGACTCTGTGTCCCAGATCCAGCTACCTCTCACCTTATCTACCATTATCTGCCTCCACTCTTCATAGGAAGCTACTTGTTACGTTCTAAACATATACTTTTGTGCACAATATTGTCTTTAATGCTTGGTGTTTTTTAATTTACCTCCTACTTGTCTGCTCAGAAGTGGCTTGAAGCCTCCAAATTCCACTTCACCCTCTAAATGGGGCTAGGTCCCTTCCAGTGTGCAGGTATAGTCCTCAGGGCTTATACCTACCAAAGCTTTCGTCATACCATATCAAAAATGGCAGTCTGCTTGACTGATTTCCTTCACTCAACTACCTGAGCTGCTGAAGCTAGAAACTGGAACTCATTCTTCTGAATAACTCTTCCTACCAATGGATCAGGTTCATAATGGTGCTCAATATAAATTTATTAAAGGAGGAGGAGTAAGCTACATGTTATTCATAACATATTTAGCTCTCTGACTGGGCTTTACAAAACAATAAACATGGTATTGTGTGCAGGGACATTGCTAAGCTACACTGCTGAGTATACCAAGGCTAAGGAAATGGGCTTCTTCCTCTCTAGGGACTTAAGTGCTCATAATGACTGTCAAAAATGTAAGCATGATTCTAATTCATTTCCCACACATTTCATATTCCTGTTCCCTGAAGTCTTTCACCAATCTACAGATAGAAAATACCTATACATTTTCCAAGACGTAGCCAAAAGCTGAAGTGATGTGTCTTTTCCGAAGTATTCGCTGAATTCCCTAAACAAAGCTAGGCCCTTTTCCAGTGATCCAATTTCACACTGTACACCCTTCACTAGATAGCGAACTCCTTGAGGTTAGGCAAAGTATCTACTTCACTCTTGTGCCATCCAGTAGAGAACATGGGACAAAATAGGCATCTGAAAATATTGACTGTATCAATGCATTGAACAAAGTTCTTAAGCCTAGCTTGGTATATAAAGCTCACTAACTCCTCCCTTCCCCAATTTCCTCTTCATCTGAAAAAGAACTTCCTGCAATGCTGATTTCCCATTGTTCACTACGGAATGTCTGTACTCTTGAAGGATTGCTTTCATCTCCATGCCCTTAAACACATGGGCATATTGTAACCCATGTCTCTGACTCTGGTATACTTGAGATTCTCTAATAATAGAAATGATCTGTGTGCCTATATTTTAAGGAAAGGGGTTTAAACTTTTCTGGCATTTTACATTATGTTCTACAATATAAAAATCATTTTTTCAGTTCTTAGTCCTAAACATTATACATTACATACACATGTGAGCTTCTGTCACAATCGATGCTCTAGGGAAACGAGCCTTGTTAACACTGTGGCTTCACATATACCTTGACACACCACCGTGTAGCCCAGCACAGGAAGCACAGCATTAAAGCTTTACTCCTGTTCACTTCAAGGCAATGAAAATACAAAGGCTGTACCTAGGGATGTCATGGAATACTTAATGTCATTGTCCTGGCATAATTTCTAATTGTTTTCCTTTAAAATTGTCTCAGAAACTTTCCTACAGTTATCTTTTTATTCCAGAAGGATAAATGAAAGGTAAAATAGTTCATTTTTGTATGCACTGAGTTTGAGATGCCCGGGAGCATCTGGAGCTTGGGGAAGAGTTCTATACTGGGAGAACAGATTTGGGAGTTGTCAGCAATTAAAGCTAAGGAAATGGATGGGGTGACTACCAAGGAAACGAGGCTGAGGTTAGACATTAGTGGGTGACAGGATACAGAATTTAGGAAGGAGACTGAGCAATTGCCTTCAAAGAGGAAAGAGAACCTACAAAATTCATCATAGTTCCCAGTGCAGTGTCTTCCTTGTGCATAGAAGGCCCTCAAAAAATAATCAAATATATTATATTCCTTTTCCATTCAAGGCACTTTGCTAGGTTAGAGAATAGAGGAATTACTTTTCAAGGAACCAACAGGCCAATTGGAGGGACAACATAAATACAACACAGTAGACAGGTAGTATGAAAGTGATACGCACAAGGCTGTCTGAAGTACCAAGAAAGGAGGAGGTCAATGAAGAACTTCAGAAGAAGCAATGCTACAGCTGAATTTTGAAGAAAGTAGTTATTCACCAACATGGGAGAGAGAAGTCAGCTATGAGGGCATCCCAGGCAACAAGAGCTGCAAGTATAAGAGCACTGAATTATGAAGCAATATGTAGTGGTTGAGCAAATCCAAGTAAGTTGGAACAGCCGGGATTTAGTATTTGAGGAAAAAACAGAGGAAATGAAGCAGGAAAGCCAAGAAAGATCAGGTTACAAAGGGGCCTGTACGACATGATAAAATGCTTGGATTTTATCCTGAAGACCAGGGGAAGCCACTGAAGGATTTTTAAATGGAGAGAAAAGGGATCAGATTTACATTTCAGAAAGATCATTCTTGCATCAGACTGGAAGATGGGTTAGAGGGGGAGACTACAGGTAAATATACCAAATAGGAGCCTAGTTTAGGAACTCAAGGAAAGTTGATTGAAGACTAGGCCAGAGGCAGGGTAGGTGGAAGCTGACAGATCAGACAGCACTAGAGGAAACAGAATAGCTTCTTGTGTAGATGTGACATAGAATAGACTAGATGTGATTACATGAGGTAGATGAAGAAGTGTCAAGGATGACACCAGGTTTGTGCTTAAGTATTTCCATACACACAGAATTAACAGAATAGCAGAGGAGAAGGAGATCTGAAATTACTATGATGAACTTTGCTGAAAACATACTATTTGTGGTAAAGACCTATCTTGTGAACAGAGGATATATCTAACAGTTGTGTGAGCTTAGAGGCTATATGTAAGCTAGCAATACAGATGTGAGAGTCACACACATACTTGTAATTGGAGCATACTTAAATAGAAGCAGTTGGACTAGATAAGATTTCCAACAACAACAACAAAATACAGAGTACGAGAAAAATAAGGCCTAGGATAGAGCCAACATTCAAAGACCAGAGAGAAAGCCCCCCTAGGACAGGAAAAGGACTACAACTAGAACATTGGTGTCTCAAAATCTAGGGGAAAAGAATGTCAAAAACATCTGTGTCTATCTCCCTCAGCAGATTGTGAATTCTTGGGAGCAGACACTAGATAATTTTTGCATTCTCAGAACCTAATGCTGGCCAGGCTCCAGAGCAGCGGTTTAATGAGCATCTTTGGCCAGTGGACTCAGGAATTATTAGGGTGTTCACTGTTGACCTCTGACAGAGCAGTGTCTTGAGAGGGTCAGAAGACCATAAGGCAACTCAAGAAGTTAGGTGACAATGAAAAGAGAAGTCAGGACAGAGATATGCAGCATCCTGAGAGGAAAACATTTATGTTTGTGCCTCCCCTCCAACCAAATTCATATGCTGAAATCCTAATGCCCGATGTGATGGTGTTAGGAGGTGGGGCCTTTGGGTAGAGTTCTCATGAACAGGATCAGTGTTCTTACAAAAGAGATCTCATAGAGATCCCTTGCCCCGTCCACTAATGGGGACACTATGAGAAGACACCTCCTATGAACAAGGACGATGGCTCTTACCAGAACCTGGCCCTGCTGGCACCTTAATCTTAGATTAAGATTAATCTAAGCATTCCCAGCCTTCAGAACCATAAGAAACACATTTTTGTTATTTCTAAGCTACCTATTCTGTGGAATATTATAGCAGCATGAAGACACTATGACAATTTTATAATGAGTACTTCTGCTAGTCCTTAGTCATGCAGACAGACACTACAGGTTGAAAGAAAAGTCCAAAATCATAGGTTAAAGGCAAAGGGTGGGAAGAGGAGAGCTTTCTCATTCCCCATTGTGGCCTCCATGTCTCCTCCACCTCTAAGAAAACCCCTTCTCTTTTGGGAATTGACATTGGTTTTACCACCTTCTCCTGATGTTCTTGGCTTTAGCTACTAAGGCCTAGACCCCTGCTGCCCCAATCCACAGGAAGTAAGTTGGCAAGTTTGTAGTTCAATGCCATATACCTTTGAGAAGAAAACAGCCCTGAGCTAGTCACAAAATGAATCATTAAATTCAGTCAATGAGACCTCAAGGGATGAGCTAAAATACCATTCATTCAGTGTACAACTGAGAAGGCAGCATGGGGCTACAGAGATAGAAACAAGTACAGAAAAGTCAAAGTCCTCTCTGCAGGAGTCTTACAACTGAAAACCAGCTGCCCCCTTTTTAATAACATGCTGGTCTATTCATGCTGGGCTAATTGGGGGTGGAGGTGAGGAAAGACAGCTTCTGGCTACCTATTTAGTGAAGTCATAGGACCAGAGTCTTGTTCACCATCCCAAGACCTGCTATCATCCCATTCATGTGCTTATCCAAGTGCATGCCCCATTCAAGATTCTGGTCCCACAGTTCCTCATTTTTCTCTCCTCCTGAAACCCATCCATTTAGCCCACTTTGTTTACCAGGTCTTTAACCCTTTCATGACCAGATTTGCTTTACCCATGAAGTTTTATCTTCCAGAATTTCATTCTGTAAACCCACTTTCTTGCCTCTGGCTCTCATTCCCTTGCATGTATGTCAAACTTCCAAACTCTTATAACTCCAATCTTTTGAACGCTCTTTCCTTTCCATGTGTATCAGGTCTTTCTTCCTTTCCACCTATGATCCAACACTTCATCCATTCTCATGGCAGCCCCTATTCAACCCCATGTCTTTCTCTCCCACCCACTCACAAATCATCAGATTTCTCTATTCCTGTGTCTTCATCAATGAGAGGGCACCTGTGAACAAATATATATATCACAAAACCAATATAATTGAAACCAGCAGAGCTGGGCCCTGAACAAAACTCCGTAAGCCTGGGTTGCTCAAGCCTGTCATCTGTGACCCTAGCTAACTTTCTCCACTTTCCTTAAACTCTTTAGATCTTCACCTCTTACTATCAGAACACCTCCCCACCCGCACAAAAACTGTATACTCTGTAGGCATAGTCTTCTCAATTCTCTACCCTCTTGACCCTTATCTGCATCCAGAAATTAGGCAATTAGTTGAATATCTATTTACTGAGGACACTATATCCAATGATCAAGTTATGTAAAGGTCAACTCACCAAGTTTTCCAAATTTATCAACTTTGAAAACATTTGCTTTTGAACACCCAAATCCAATTTGTTAAAATTATCAGTTTATCAAAAATTTGTTTCTATCATTATTTATGAAATTTATAGTAATTGTGTTGCATGAAAAGTTTAATAATTTTGTGGATTCTCATCTTCTTTAAGGCTTCAATTAGTTTCAGTTTGATGTATTTCAATAAAACTCTGTTGAATGTCACTTTTGTATGTGATATTTATTTCAGAATACAGATGCCTATGACAAATTGATTATTCTCATTTAATTTAGCTGATAAATAGATCTATGAATTAAAAACAGCACTTTCTAACTCATTCTATGAGGCCAGACTTACTCTGATACTAAAGCCAGAAAAAATTAACCAGGAAAGAAAAATATAGATCACTATCCCTAATGCAAAATTACTCAGCAAAATACTAACAAACTCTATCCAGCAACATAGAAAAAGAATTATATACTCTGACCAAGTGGATTTATCCTAGGAATACATCTTGGCTTACCATTCAAAAATCAAGTTTACACAATAATACACCATAGCATGTCAGTAGACTAGAAAATAAAAGCACATGATTATCTCAGTAGAGACCCAAAAGTAATTTGGCAAAATCTTACAACTTTTCTTCATAAAAACAATCAATAAACTGCAGTTCAAGGGTAATAAAGGGTATTTCTCAACATAATGAAGGGCACATATAATAAAGCCCACAGCCAGCATCATAGTCAATATTAAAAGATTGTATGCTTTCTCTCTAAAATCAGGAACAGGACCAGGATGTCCGTTCTTGTTACTTCATTCCACATTGTATTGGAGGTTCCACCAGGACAATTAGACAAGAAAAAGAAAAGATGGCTGTATTTAAAAGGAAGAAGTAGCCCTGGCTGGTGTAGCTCAATGGTGTAGCATGGGCCTGCAAACCGAAGCATTGCCAGTTGGATTTCTGGTCATGGCACATACATGGGTTGCAGGCCATGTCCCCAGCAGAGGGTGTGCAAGAGGCAATCACACACTGATGTTTCACTTCCCTTCTTTCTCCCTTCCTTCCCTTCTCTCTAAAAATAAATAAATAAAATCCTTAAAAATAAAGACTTACAGAAATGAAAAATTTTAAAAAAATAAAATAAAAGGAAGAAGTAAACCCTGGCTATTGTGGCTCAGTAGAGTGCTGGCCTGTGAAAAAGGGCTGCCAGTTCCATTCCCAGTCAGGGCACATGCCAGGGTTAGGGCCAGGTCCCCAGTTGAGGGAACGCAAGAGGCAACCACACATTGATGTTTCTCTCTCTTTTTCTCTAAAAAATAAATAAACCTTTAAAAAATTAAAATAAAAAGAAGAAGTAATACTGTCTATTTGTAGATGACATGCTCTTGTGCATAGAAAATCCTAAGGAATCTACCAGGAAAAAAGAAACTATTAAAACTAACAAATTAATTTATCAAGGTTACAAAATATAAGATCAATTTCCAAAAATCAATTTTATACAAAAACCAACTATTTACACACAGCAAGGAACAATCCAAAAAAGAAGTCAATAAAATTCTATTTACAGTAATAGCAACAAGGATGAAATGCTGAGGAATAAATTTAACAAAAAAAAAAATACAAGATTTAGGAAAGGAGGGGGCCTGGCTGCTCTGGTGAGCTTGAGCCACTTGGCTTGGTGAAGGGCAGTGAGGGGCAGTCACAGGCTGCCAGATCATGCTGAGTGCAGCATGCAGTGGGAACCCCTCAGAGCTGCATAGGACACATGTGCTACCATCCACAGTAGCCCACAGGTGCCTGCACATGTGGGTTGTTGGGGCAAGTAGGGTGACAAAAGCTAGAAGGTCAAGGAATTGCCCCATGTCTTGTACCTGGAGCTGCTAGAGTTCTTTGAGTGCCCACTCTCCAAGAAACCACTCAGATTGACAAATCACTTGATTAAATAATGTTGTGGGAGGCCTGGTTCTTCTTGTAGATGCAGTAAAGAATTACAGATCAGCAATCCTGTTAGGATGAAAGTAAAGTTTATTAGTGATACCTTCTCACGGAAGAGAACGGCCTAGCTGAGGTGGTGAGAAAGCATAGGTGCTAAGTCTCTTGGTCCTGAGAACTTATATAATTTGTGGGATGGGCTAAGGGAATTACACATGGATTTTGTGGGAGAAAGTGGAGCATTATCTTCCAAGGGAGGGTGTGACCACCTAAGCATAAGCATGGGTGGAGTTCCGTTAACTCAGATTTTTATCTTGCTCCAGACTACCTCTAGTATCCTGTTAAAAACAGATACAGGCAGATAATCAAAGTTATTTATGAGCTTTTTCTGCAATATTATGGACCCCCTTCCACCCCTCCTCCTTCTCCTAAACTTCTACCTAACAATGAGAGTTGAGAACAGCTTAATATGATACCCCAGGCATCTAGGATAACACAACAAAATATGAAGGAAAAGAATATGGAACAGCACTAAACCATAATTAACAACAACAAACACAACTAAATTTTTTTAACACCATCTACCTTTTGAAAAGTCAGGATGTCAGGTAATAAGTGGGGGAGAAGGATGTTTCTCTCCCTTCCTACCTTGACTGTCCTTATTCCCTTGGTCTCCCTAGCGGGACTGTTCTACTCAGCCTCTGTGGGAGAAAATTTACCACAGGGCTGAACTAGCACAGCCAGGCTGTGCTTTTACAGTCTTTTCTAGCCCATTACCATGACAGTATATGTGTTTTTCCACCTTTGGACTTGGGTGGGTATTAAATTCTTCAGGCAGAGTTAACTCAACCAGAGCCAAGATAGTGTATATATTAATGATGGACGGCATGGAAATATTGGAAAATTAATTGGGGAACTCAAGAGTTAAAGATTTTAGTTTCAGTCATACTTGATAAGCTAAGTGATTAATGTCTGTAGAAAGATGTTATTCCAGGAACTGATATTTATGACCAGTGATTCTAGGAGTTCAACAAGCAATTCACCCTTTATACTGCAGGGGGTCTGTGAGCAATGGAGATGGTATTTGAGCCATTGTGTTCCAGGGAAGGAATGCCTAGTGATGCCCATTTAAACAGATATCACCAGCGGGACTACAACTCTTGTCCAATTAAACTTTTTTCCAAACCCCTTACCTACCCTTTCTTCTCCTTATAAAAAGGTTGGCTTGAGATGTGATGTTAAGACAGTTTTTTAGGGTACATACCTGCCATCTTCTTAGATTACCAGCATCTAAATAAAGCACCTATAAATATTCAATTCTTGTCTCTACTTATTGGTTCTGGTAGTGACAGGCAGCACAAATGCCACCTTTTCCAATTTCACCACTTAATTTTCAGGAAAAAAAGTGTGTAACCTTGCTTCTGTCAGAGGTTTAGGACTATGGGAAACTTAAACTGCAAAAACTCCTTTTATTGTACTTTGGTTTTGCCCTTGTTGTTTTTTTTTAAGGTTCTCCTGATAACTGTCATATCAGGAGAAACATGTCAACAATGTGTTTCCTAGGAAATGAACAACATCAGCCATCATCTTATGATTTTATTTCTTATCCCTTTTACCTACAAGTTACAATTTGAAATTTTGTGTTTCTTTTATATTCAAAGTCCTTGGTAAAGTCACATATATAAATGAAATAATTCCAAATGAGCCATGTTGGAGTATGTGTAGAGAAATACATTTGAACTAGTGTGACATAAAACTGTAATAAAATGGAAATGTCATGGACTCGGAAAAAAAATATAAGATTTATGTACTAAAAACTACTCAACATTATTGAGAGAAATTTTTAAATGCCTAATAAATGTAAAGATATCACATATTCATGGATTAAAAGACTACTGTCAAAATGAAGATGCCCCCCCAAACTGATTTACAAATTCAACATGATTCCTATCAAAATCTTGGCTGCTTTTCTTTTTCTCAGAAATTACCAAACCATACCAAAATGCATATGGAAATTTCAGGGACCAAGAATTACCAAAATAATCTTGAAAAAGAAGAACAAAGTTGGAAAACTCATACTTTCCAATTTTAAATCTTCTACAAAGTGATCAAGACTGTATGGTATTGAAATAAGGCTATATATATATATATATTCTATATATATATATAACCACAGAATATAATTAAGAGTTCAGAAATAAACCCTTATATTTATGGTCAGTTGATTTTTTTGACAAGGACGGCAAGAAAATTAAATGAGGAAAGTCTTTTCAACAAATGATGCTAGGACTAGATATCCACATGTAAATGAACAGGGTTAGACTCCTACCTCATACCACATACAAGAATTAACTCAAATGTATCATAGATCTAAATGTAAGAGCTAAAACTATGAAACTCTTACAAGAAAACATAGCAGTAAATCTTGACCTTGAATTAGACAATGGTTTCTTAGATATGATGTCAAAAGCACAAGCGACAAAAATTAGATAGACTTCATCAAAATGAAAACCTTTCATTATTCAAAGCACATCATCAAGAAAGTTAAAAGACAATCCATAAAATGGGAGAAACTACAGGGTCTGGCACAAATAATGCCCCCTTTTTATTACAAAATCATAATTCTGTAATAAAAAGCATGTAATTCTGTAACATACCAATATCACACTAAAGTACACCATATGACATTTTAGGTGAAATGTTCGTGAAAACTACAAATCGTTACACCCATACTTTTACCCTACCAATCATATTCAAGCAGATGTTACCTCTGCCAGACCCCGTATTTGCAAATCACATATTTCATAAGGAACTTGTACCCAGAATATATAACTAATCTTTACTATTCAACAACAAAGAGACAAATAACCTAATTTTAAAATGTGGTAAATATTTGTATAGTCATCTCTCCAAAGAAGGTGTATAGCTGGTTTCTGTTTTGACAAGAACTAGGAGGCCTACCTGGTTATCAATGTGAAGACCCAAGAAAATTTCCTTATGCTTCCAGCAGATGGACAGAAAGAGTAACCATCTTGAAATATACCCAGACCTGTCTGTTCTCCATAGCAAGGCACGCCTTCAAGGGAAACTCTTTTATGAGATCCTAGCCATCTTAGGCTTTACCAAAGCCTAAGTGACATGGAGAAAAAGAAATACCCAACTTCAGCCCCTTCTAGTCTTCCTGTCCACAGGCTAAGGTGGAAAGTGGGGAAGAGAAACTCAGACGCACTTGTGAACAACACAGGCCAAGGACACAAACTCATCAAAAGACTGGGACTTAATCATAGGATTATAGACTGCTTAGCCTCCCCCACACCTTGCCATCACATCAGTAGATCTCCTGTATAATAAGTGGGAATTATAGCTAATATAACTGCAAGTCTCAGATCTCATTTTAGGAAGAGTCTCTAAAGAAATCCAAAAACAACAGGGAACTCAAAAACAAGGACACTAGAGAAAGTTTTAGTCTCTGATCCACAGCCTAACTCCTAGCCAGATGAAAATAAAACCTCACACTAAAAGCCTATCTATCACAGTTCCTTTTATCAAATACGTAATGTCCAGTTTCAACAAAAAATCACAAGGCATACTAAAAAGCAAAAAAGACAGTTTGAAAAAGACAAAGCAAGCATCAGAACCAGACTCAGATATGGCACAGATTTTGGAATTATCATACTGCAAAGTTAAAATAACTATGATTATATGCTAAGGACTCTAAGTGTGAAAGAACAAATTGGTGATCTAAGCAGAAAGAAAAAAGCTAAGAATCATAAAGAAGTACTAGAAATTTAAAACACTGTAATAGAAATAAACAATGTCTTTGACAGGACAAATCACAAGACTGGTCATGAATGAAGGAAGAATCAGTGAGCCTGCAGATACATCCATGGAAACTTCCCAAACTGAAATAAAGAGAAAAAAAGAATAAAAAGAGAAAAAAGAATTTCCAAGAACTGTGGAAAAATAAAAACAAATACATGTAATGGGAATACCAGAAAGGAAGAAAAAGAGAAAGAAAGAAACAGAGAAAATGTTTAAAATAATAATGGCTGAGAATTTTCCGAAATTAATGTCAGACAGCAGATGACAGATACAGAGAGCCCAGAGAACACCAACCAGGTTAAACACTGAGAAAAAAAATATGTAGCTACATATAGAAAACTGAAGAATATTCAAGCTTCAGAAAATATTGAAGCCACAGAAAATCAAAGACAAAGAGAAAATCCTGAAAGAAGCCAGAGAAGATATACAAATGGCCAACAGTATATGAAAAGATACTGCATATTATGAGTCATTAAAAAATGCAAATCAAAGGATCCTACTTCACAGCCAAGGATGATTATAATAAAAAAAACAAAACTGAAAAGTCAAGATTTCAGTGTAGGTAAACATGGTACTCAAAACCTCTCACAACCACATCAAAATAACAACTAAACTACAGAACAACCATCATTCAGAATAACCTGGAATCTAGCTGAACAGTAGCTTCTTCTTTATATCCTTAGTTATAAAGATATAAAGAAGTTATAAAGATATAAAGAAGAAACTACACTGAGACTGGTAGGAGGGGAAGAGACATGGAAGGAGCTGGTCCCCCACTCACATATGGGGTTAAAAATCAAGAGGAATATTTCAGCTGTGGAGATTGGCCCTGAGAAGCCAGGAATTCCAGCCCCATACCAGTACCCCCAGCCCAAATTTTCAGTGCCAGGAAGAGGAGTCCCTACAATCTTTGGCTGTAAAAACCAGCAAAGAATGCAGCTGAGTGAGATGGAGGGCTCCTGGAGTTCCTCTGAAAGAACCCTCACGCTGATTTACTCAGGCTCATTTGCTCTGAGCTCCAGCACTGGTGCAGCAGCTCAAAAGGCACCAGGGACATATGGGGAGGAACTAAATTATCTGGTTTCAGGGCGAGGGCTGGAGGAACAACTCTTTCCCAGGCAGAGGACCTGGTAGAGGCCATTGTTCCTTTGCAGAACCCTCCCTGCAACAAGCCAGTAGGCAGGCACCATATCTGAGTACTCATCAATCTGGCTAACACTGTTCACCCCACACTGGTGATTCCCTAGGAACCGCACACCTACCCAACTTGTGAGCTCACCCAAGCTGTTCCCAGTGGCTTCTCCATACAAACTACCTCTCTTGCCTCATGCTTCAGATTTTCCTGAAGCATGGAATCTCTCAAACAACCAGCAGCTGACCTCTGTGTACCTCTTGCTAAGGTCCTAGGCTTGGCACAACTAGCAGCCAGCCTCAGTTCACAGCTTGGCCTCTTCCAGGTACCTTCAAACCCAGCAGAAGTAGTAGCCATGTAGCAAATTGCCTCTTAACTTATATCAGATGTCCCCAGGCAGGGCACAGGCAGTGGCTGACCTTGGCCCACACCTTCCATTAGGCCCCAAAGCCTGAACACTGGTGAATAGCTTCAGACCATGCCACGTTACAACTCAACCATTTCCACAAAAAACACAGTCAAGGAATGGACTTGGTGGACACCAAAGCCCCACCGAAGGGAGTCCTGCTCCATGGGTTCGGCCCCTACACTGAAACTTCTCCACTGCAGTCACTGCTGGTCCTTGCAGACTAGTATCCTTGCAGACAATAGACCTAGAGGTTCAATACTTCCCAGTGATGTGCCAACAGCAATCAAGGCTCAATTACAATGGGAGGGTGCACACGGACTACATGGTGGGTGGCACACCTGGAGTACCTGGCTCGGTGCCTGGGGAGACTGTGGTCCTGGACCCTACAGGACACCTACTACAAAAGGCCACTCCACCAAGATAGGGAAACACAAAAGCTCTATCTAATGCATCTAATACATCCCTCTGGGACAGCCTCAAGTGTACCAGCATTCACATCATGGGGGTGCTGGAAGAAAAAGAGAGAGAACAAGGAATTTAAAACCTATTTCAAAGAGTAATGAAAAAAACTTCCCTAACCTGGAGAAGGAAATAGACATACAAGTCCAGGAAGCACAGAAAGTACCAAACAAGATGAACCTAAAAAGACTCACACAAAGATACATCTTAATTAAAATGCAAAAGGCTAAAGACAAAGAGAATCTTAAAAGAAGCAAGAGAAAAGCAGTTACTTGCCTAAAAGAGAGCTACCATAAGGCTTTCAGCTGATTTCTCAATAGAAGCTTTGCAAGCCAGAAGGGACTGGCAAGAAATATTCAGAGTGATGAAAAGCAAGGAGCTACAACCAAGAGTACTATAGCCAGCAGAGCTATGATATAAAATCAAAAGACAGATAAAGTGCTTCCCAGGCAAGAAAAGCTAAAGGAGTTCATCACCACCAAACCAGTATTACTAGAAATGTTAAAGGGTCTTTTTTAAGAAGAAGAAAAAAAGACAAAAATTATAAATAATAAAATGGCAATAAATACATATCTATCAATAATTACTTTAAATGCAAATGGATTAAATGATCCAATCAAAAGACATACGGTGATTGAACAGATGACAAAACTAGACCATTAACTATGCTGTCTACAGAGACCCACTTCAGATCAAAAGACACACAGAGACTGAAAGAAAAGAGATGGAAAAAGATATTCATGAAAATGAAAACAAACAAACCAAAAACTTGGGTAGCAAAAGTTATATCAGACACAATAGACTTTAGAACAAAGACTATAACAAGAGACAAAAGTTCCCAGCAACTCTACTTCTGAGTTTTTATCCAAAGAAACCCAACACACTTAAGTCAAAAAGACATATACAGCCATATGTTTATTACAGCATTATTTACCAAATCCAAGCAACCTAATATGGAAGCAACCTAAGTGTCCATCAACAGATGATTGGATAAAAAAGATGTGCATAAATACAATGGAATATGACTCAGCCACAAGAAGGATAAAACCTTGCCATGTGCAACAACATGGATGGACCTACAGGGTATTATGCTAAGTGGAATAAGTCAGACAGAGACAAATGCTAAATGATGTTACTTATTTGTGGAATCTCAAAAACAAAGTAAACAAACAAGCAGAACATACACAGACCCACCAATGCAGAGAATATTTTGACAGTTGCTGGGGGTGGAGTGGGGGGTTAAAAAGTAAAGAGATTTAGAACTATGAAGTTGTTGTTCCAGAATAGTCACATAAATGTAAAGTATAGCATAAGGAATATAGTCAAAAACATAGTAATAACTATACATAATGTCAGATGGGTACTAGATTTATCAAGGTGATCACTTCACGAGTTATATAAATGTCTAATCATGGGGGCTATATACCTGAAACCAATAGGTACATAACCTATTAATTTAAACATTAAAAATAAATAAGTGAATAATTACAAATGTTGGTGAGTATGTGGGAGAAATTAGAGCCCTCATATGCTCCTGGTGGAAATGTAAAATGGTGCAGCTAATGTAGAAAAAAAATGGAATGCTTACCTTTTGCGACAGCATGGATGGAACTGGAAACTATTATACTAAGTGAAATAAGCCAGGGTGAAAGACAAATACCATATGATTTTACTTACAAGAGGAATCTAATTAACAAAATAAACTAAGGAGCAGAACAGAACCAGAACCATAGAATCATGGAGTAGACTGACAACAGTAAAAGGAGAAGAGGGAGGTGGGGGCTGTTTGAGAGTGTGAAGGGATTAGTCAAAGAGCACGTATGAAGGACCCACGGACATGGACAAAGATGTGGAAATTGACTATGGAAGTGAGGGGTGAGCTGGAGAAGGTTGAAGGAAAAAAATTTGGGACAACTATAACAGCATAAACAATAATAAAAATATATACACACATATAAAAAAGAAAAATTTGGCAGCATCTCCTCAAATATTTCCTCAAAAAGTTAAATATAGAGTTATAATATGTACCTTGCTGGCAATTCCACTCCTAGGTACATACCCAAGAGAATGGAAAACATATGCCCACACAGAAACTTATATGCAAATATTCACAGCAGCTTATATTTATAATGGCCAAAAAGTGATTTAAAAAATCCAAATGTCTATCTGATGAATGAATAAACAAAATGTGATATAGCCATACGATGGACTATTATTCACTATTAAAAAGGAATAAGGTACTGATATATGCTATAACATAGATGAACCTCAAAAACATGCTAAGTGAAAAAAGCCAGACATAAAACACATATGGTATGATTTTATTTACATGAAATACCCAAAATAGGCAAATCCATGAAGACAATAGATTACTGGTTGCTGGAAGCTGAAAGAAGGAGGAAATGAGGAGTAACTGCTCCTGGTATGAAGTTTATGAGTGAAGAAGATATTCTGAAATTTGATTGTGAAAATGAATATACGACTTTGTGAATATACTAAAAACCACTGTAAATTTGATGTAGTTGCATTTGTTCCTTTGTTTCCCTTGCCCTAAGAGTTATATCAGCAAAGATATTGCTACGCTAGATGTCTGAGATTTTACTGCTTCTGTTTTTTTCTAGGAGTTTTATGGTTTCATGACTTACATTTAAGTCTTTTATCCATTTTTAGTTTATCCTCGTGAATGGGGTAAGCGGGTGGTCTAGTTTCATTTTTTTTTCTTTTGTATGCACTAGTCCAATTTCCCCAGCACCATTTACTGAAGAAACTATTTTTACTCCATTGTATGCTTTTGCCTCCTTTGTCAAATGTTAATTAACCATAAAGTGAGGGTGTATTTCTGGGCTTCCTATTCTATTCTATTGATCTATATGCCTGTTCTTATGCCAATACCAGGCTGTTTTGATTACAATGCCTTTGTAGTATAGTTTCACAACCACTATTGTGATTCTTCTACCTTTTTTCTTCTTTCTCAAGATTGCTGAGGCTATTAAGAATTGTTTTTGTTGTTGTTGTTCCATATAATTTTTGGAATTTTTTTCCATACCTGTCAAATATGCCATTGGTATTTTAATAGGAATTGCATTGAATCTATGAATTGTTAAACCATCAACAAAATGGAAAGGGGATCCACTGTACTGGAGAACGTATTTGCCAATGCTACATCTGATAAGGGTTAATATCCAAAATACATAAAGAACTTATACAACTCAACACCAGGAAGACAAACAATCCAATTAAGAAATGGGCAAAGGACCTGAACAGACACTTTTCCAAAGAGGACATACAAATGGCCAATAGACAAAAAAAAAGTTCAATGTCACTGATCATCACAGAGATGCAAATTAAAACTACAATGAGGTATCACTTCACACTGCCCAGAATGGCTACCATCAATAAATCAACAAACAAGTGCTGGCGAGGATACCAAAAAAGGGAATCTTAGTGCACTGCTAGTGGGAATGCAGACTGGTGCAGCCACTGTGGAAAACACTATGAAGTTTTCTCAAAAAATTAAAAATAGAACTGCCATTTGACTCAGTGATCCCACTTCTGGAAATATATCCAAAGAATCCCAAGGCACCAATCAGAAAGAATATATGATCCCTATGTTCATAACAGTGTTATTTACAATACTCAAAATCTAGAAACAGCCAAGTGCTCATTGGCATATGAGTGGATAAAAAAGCTGTGGTACATTTACATGATGGAATACTACATGGCTATGAAAAAAAAGAACTCTTACTCTTTGCAATGGCATGGATGGATCTGCAGATTATTATGCTAAGCGAAGTAAAGCAGTCAGACAAAGACAAATAACATATGATGTCACTCATATGTGGAATCTAATGAACAAAATAAACTGACAGACAAAACATGACCAGAAGCATGGATACATGGAACAGACTGACAGACCTCAGACGGAAAGTGGTTGGGGGCAGACTGGAAGTGATTAGCCAAAGAACATATATGCATATATATAGCCCATGGACACAACAACAACGTGGTAAAGGCCAAGGGAAGGTGGGGCCTGGGTGGAGGGGGGCAAAATGGGGGATACTTTTAGTAGTGTCAGCAATAAAAAAAGTAAACCACACTAAATTATATAATTTTAAAGGATGGACTTTATGTTGTATAAATTGTATCTCAATAAAACTGTTACTTAAAGAAATAAAAAATAAATTCAAAGTAACTATATATATACAAGTAGTAACAACTGCATAATCAAGGATAAGAATAAGTAGAACTCTTCCTAAAGTAGTCTTCCTATTGTGACACAAAAGGAACTGGCAGAAATTCTATAAATGTTTCTTAGATGTTACTAAGGCAAGGGGCCTGTTTATTGGTCTGCATGACATCTAAGAACAATTATCTTGAACTAATGAGTTTATACTAGAATTTATATAATTAATTCTATCACTTATTGCAATAACTATTAAAAGCATTTACTAACCAACATGAAAATACAGTATGGCCATATTTCGGTCTCCACCTATATAGCTATTAAAATTATAAATGCAAAAACTGATAAAGAATGGCAAATTTGGGCGTTGAAAATGCTTTAGAAAAGAAAAACCCTCCTCCCCAATGGCTATTTATAAAATATTTGACATTTGAGTCATTGCACAACAGTTGTGGAGCAAAATGCACAAGAAATTCTCATTCCCAAAAGTCACAGATTCAAAGCAAGGAAAAACTTAGAATACCCTGAACTTTGGCCAACCATGGCAAAATAACTTCACTGAAACAGCTGCAAATAAATTAAAACTAAAACTAAGCTGAACTAAACTTCCAATTAGCCAACTGATACTTTGTAGAAATCTTCACAAGTAGTTAGAATCCATTCAACCACACAAACTGTGTAAACTTTACACATAATTAAAGGAAACAAAATTTTGCTAAATTGACAGAATTGGTAGATTTCAACAAATTGATCACTGAACTGAAATTCAGAGAACTGGCTTTCCTTACTTCCCATCCCAGAGCATGGGAGTCCTTGGTCTTCACACTTAGCCCTTCCATCTGTTCTAGGTCCCAGCCATCCCCTTCTGCTTTCTCTGGCCCTCGCTCTGTGTGAGACAATCTGGCATGTCCTTTTTCTCTCCTAGAGCCTGTAAAAGAACGGAAGTCCTTCAGAGCCTGGAAAACATACTAGCTCTTGGAAGATCCCAACTCAAACAGTGCTGGACTCTGGCCATTTCTTAATAGTCCTGCTCACTTTCTCCAGGGCTGGGCTGTACTGAAGAGCTCTAATGACTTGTGGCTTCTTGTGAGTATTTTAAAGAGGGACCAAGGTTTGGAGCAGTCTGAAACAAAGCACTGCTGCTTCCAGAGCTGCCTCCTGCACTAAGGAGGCACAAATGAAACACAGAGCCAGCAAGAATCCTCAGCCTCCCACCCTGTCCTTCAGGATCACTGTTCACAAGGCAGGTCTTTTGGGTCACCTTTCCTTTCCCGTGTGCTCCATCCCTGCATTGATCTGATCTTCCCTGCCCCTAGTTAATTCGCATTGTCGACCCATCTCCCAGTCCTTCCTGTTCTAAAACCTCTATCTCATGGTGAAAAAGCCTTAAACTCTCAGCCCCTTTATATACCTCCAGCCTTCACTTCTGCCTCAGTGTTGTCATGAAATGACTTCCTCTCTTTTTCTCAATTAATTTAGTGTAGCTGTACCTATATCATTTGTTCTCTCACAGCATTCTCAACTACATGGTCCTCTAAGCCAATGAGCCCACCAACCATCATTTCTCGCAATAGTGTCTCCACTTTTTTAGCGCTTTTCTCCAGATCCCTAACATATCTCTTCCATCTGCCCATTTTTTCACAAAATCTCAACTCCTCCTCAGAGAGAGGGAATCACCAGACATGGAGGCACCAAATTCCTGCCCTGTCCACGTTCCTCCCACACTGCCCTCATACCCTCCTCACACTTACCTGCATCCGTGCTCATCTTCCCTTTCAGTCTTGAAGGAGGTAGTGCCTCTTTTCTGTTAAAGACCAATTCCTTCTTGTAAACCTGGTTAAGACTTCAGTCCCTCCTCTCCTCTCTGGGACCCTGCTCCACTAGCCATTCCCTGTCCATTATCTCCGGTGTTCAACAAGGTCCTGCGGTGGCTTTTTTCCAAGCAATTCTCCCTCATTCCTTCCACTCCCCACTCCTCCTTCCAGCCTCTTACTACCTATATTCTCTCTCTTTTTTGACTGCACTCAGTAGTGGTCCTTGATTCTGCTGTCTCACTAATATCTTCTCTTAATTCTGGAACAGCCCCTTCCTTCACGTCAGTCCCTCACTCAACAAATATTAACTGAACATCGCCTATGAGCAGGCCCTGCTTATACGTGCTATGACGGTGAACAAACTAAACTCACTGTTTACTGAAGTACATAGACATTTAATCAAATACACATCAGAAACTTGCAACTGTGATAACTGCCACAAAGGAAAAGTACCAGGTACTATGAGAACCCATCACATGGGGATTTGACCTAGTCAGAGAGGTCAGGGAAGGTGTCTGTGATGGAGTGGTGATTCAGCTGAGACCTGAAGGGTAACGGAGAAGTCCCTTAGCAGAATAAAGGACCAAAGCATGACCTGCGGAAGAGGACTAGTTTATGCAATAGCATGTTTAATAATCGATGTGAATGGGAGCTGCCATCTTCTTAAATAACCATGCCTTCTGCTCCCAAGATTGATCTGGATGGACACACGCATCAACCCAGGCCATCTGGAGGTCCTCAGGACTTCTGAATTTGCTGGTATTGTTATAAGGCTTATTAACCGTTTTTAAATTAAATGAATACATAATATTGGTTCTAAAAGTAATTTAAAACATCAGGAGGAAGAAAAGACAAATCTTCCAAACAGAGGTATTCCAAGTAATATAGTACATATTATGTTATAAAATATATTATACACTCTCCCTCCAGGAGCTTGAGCTTAGTTTAGCCTCCTCCTCCCTGAGCATCTGACTTAGTGACTTAATTCCAGAGAACAAAATATGGAAAGAGAAAAAAATGTAGCTTTACAGTGGAAAGACCTGGCAGACACAACCTTAACCAAGTGATCAAAGTTAACATCACCATGACAACTTATGTTGATATCATGTACCTCATGATACGATGTGATGAGAAGGGCACTTCACCTCTGTGGCACTCCTTCTTCCTAGTCTAAGGGACATTTCACAAATGCGTAACCAGTACTCTTCAAAACTGTCAAAGACATGAAAAAACAAGAAAAGGTAGAGAAACTATCACAGACTAGAAGAGACTAACTAAACATGACTAAATGCAATGTGGTACCCTGGATTGAATCCTGGGATAGAAAAAGGGCATTAGTGAAAAAACTGGAGAACTTAGAACAAAGTGTACTTAATAGTAATGTACCAAAGTTAACCTCTTATTTTTGACAGATGTACCATAATTATTTAAGATGTTATCATTAGAGGAAACTAGGTGAAAGATATATGGGAATCCCCATATCACCTTTGCAACTTTTCTATAAATCTAAAATTACTCCAAAGTAAAAAAGTAAAACATGAGTAGGAGAAAATGAAGCAAAATAAAATGAAAAACAGAAACTAGAGATACAGAGAAATTCTTGACAGTATTTGAGTTTCTAGTTCCATTTGCCAGCCATCTCCCACGTTTGGTAATCTAGATGAGTGATTTTCAATCTTTTTCATCTCATGGCACACATAAACTACTTACTTAAATTCTGTGGCATGCCCAAAAATATATATTTTCCATGACCTGACAAAAATATGTATAATTTTCATTCATTCACACCAGACAGCCACTGCTTTATTGGCTAGTGTCATTTTCTTTTTTAATTTGACAATCTAAGGGAAAAGAGGTCAATGCCCCTGACTGAGTAGTCAGGTATTGCATGTTTTAAAATTTTCTGCAGCACGCATTGGAAATTGCTAAGCTGCTGATCTAGACCAACAAGATCTACCCTTCTCTTACAAATTAATTCAACTAGGCCTCTTTTATACACTGTCACTACTGTTTTACCACCATCTTCTTCTTATCTCACTGTGGCCTGGTTTCTTTCTTTCTTTCTTTCTTTCTTTCTTTCTTTCTTTCTTTCTTTCTTTCTTTCTTTCTTTCTTTCTCTTCTTCTCCTCCTTCCTCTTCCTCTTC
This sequence comes from Tonatia bakeri, assembly GCA_004024845.1. Lineage (NCBI taxonomy): Eukaryota > Metazoa > Chordata > Mammalia > Chiroptera > Phyllostomidae > Tonatia > Tonatia bakeri. The sequence goes on from PVIA01000647.1 coordinate 66,951, forward strand.
TTCTCTCTTTCTCTTAGCAAATTTCACTTCTACAATATAGTATCATCAACTACGGTTACCACTTCATACATTACATCCTCAAACATTATTCATCCTATAACCGAAAGTTTGTCCCGCCCCCACCATTTGTGAAACCAATCCCTCCTTATTTTCTCCATTTTCCTGCCCCTGGAAACTGCCATTCTATTCTCTGTTTCTATGAGCTTGACTCTTTTTTTTTTTTAAGATTTCACATGTAAGTGATGCCATGCAGTATTTGTCTTTCTCTATTTGACTTACTTCACTTAGCACAATGCCCACAGATTTATCCATGTTGTCACAAATGGCAGATTCCCATCTTTTTGAAGGCTGATTAATATTCCTATATACATACATACATACATATATATATGTATGTATACATTACACATTTTATTTATCCATTCATCTTTCAACAAATGCAGGTTGTTTCCATGCCTTGGCTTTTTTGAATAATGACACAATGAGCATGGGGTACAGATTATATCTTCAAGATAGTGATTTCTTTCTTTCTTTTTTTTTTGGGGGGGGGTATATACCTATACCTAGAAGTGGGAATGGTAGATCAAACGGTAGTTCTATTTTTAACTTCTTGAGTAATCTCCATATTGTTTTTCATGGTGGTTATAGCAGTTTACATTCCCAAAAGCAATGTACAAGGGTTCACTGTTTCTCTACATCCTCACCAGCACTCATCTCATGTTTTTAAATATATAATATACATCCTAACAGGTACAGTGATAACTCACTGTGGTTTTGATTTGCATTTCTCTAATGATTAGTGATGTTGAACACCTTTTCATGTACCCATTGGCCATTTATATATCTTTGGAAAACTGTGTATTAAAGTCCTTTGCCCATTTTTTTCATTGGGTTATTTGTTATTGCATTGTTATTGTTGTTGCTTCTATTGAATTATATGAGTCCCTTGTATATCTTGAATATTAACCTGTTATAAGATATGTGATTTGCAAATATTTTCTCCCATTCCATAGCTTCTCCTTTTTTGTTTCTTTTGCTGTACGGGAACTTTTTAGTTTGATGTAGTCCCATTTGTCTATTTTTGCTTTTGTTTCCTTTGCTTTTTGTGTCAAATGCAAAAAAAAAAAATGATTGCTAAGACCAATATCCAGGAGCTTACCCCCACACTGAAGTTCTTCCAGTTTTAGTTTCAGGTCTTATGTTCAAGTCTTTAGTCTATTTTGAGTTGATTTTTGTGTAAGGTGTAAGACAGTAGTCCAGTTTCAGCCTTTTGCATGTGGATATACAGTTTTCCCAACACCATTTATTGAAAAAAAATTATCATTTCCTCATTGTATATTCTTAGCTCCTCTGTTTAATATTACTTAATATTCATGGGTTATTTCTGGACTCTCTATTCTGTTCCATTGTGTCTGTTTTTATGTCATTACCACACTGTTCTATAACTTTGAAATATAGCTTGAAATCAGGAATGTGATTCCTCCAGCTTTATTCTTCTTTTCCTCCTCTCTTTTGATCCCCAAGATCATCAGTTATATCCTTTCCCAAATCTGATGGAGACTTATCAGACCTCATCTTACTGATGTATTTTTTACTCTGTTGGCAACTCTCATTCTAGTAGCTATTTCTTTCCATGGCTTCTATGATAACACATTGGAATCCACTCTGTTCTTCAGTTCTTACCTTGTTGGCTGCTTCTTCCCAAACTCCTTCAAAGTTCTCCTTTTGTTACTACCCCTTAAAGGCTGCCAGACCCTCTTCTTACTACATGTTCTCCATAAGTGACCACATCCATTCTCATGGCTCCCCTTAACCACCTATTAGTCACCTCAATGACTCCAGAATATCTATCCCTAGCTCAACTGTCTTTTCTGCTTCTCAAATTTTATAGTCACTTACGAGACATCTTCATTTGGGTATGTCACATTGATCTTAAACTTATCATGTCCAAAAACAAATTCATTATCTTCTTTCTCTCCTTGAAAATTGTTCCTCCTTTGTTCCCCCAACTTCATGAGTAACATCACTAATATATGACCTAGGAATGTGGAAGGCATCTTAGAATCCTCTCATGCCACCACTCCTCACTTCTAGTCAGCCACCAAGTATTGTAGTTTTCTCTATCACTCCTCTTTCCTAACCCTATTAACACTTGGTTTAGATCCTCAGTATAAGCTGAGCAACTGAAACTGACTCCTATCTGAATTCCTTTGATCTTCAATATTGCAGTTAAAATGATGTCAGTATCACACAGCCTGATCATCGTGCTTCCCTTGTTAAATAAGTCTTTCAATGGTTCCTCAGAGCCTGGTCCTCTGAGGCATATATTATATATATGCTTGGCATATAATATTTTCTATGATTTGGCCTTATTTACTTTTCCTGCTTTCTCCTTTCACACCAGCCCATATGTCCTACACTCCAGATAAGTCAGTCTACTCAGGACCACCACCACTATCACCTATGTATACACCAGCCTCTATGGTCAGAAGCTATTTTCCCTCATGCCCTTGATTTTGAATATGATGCTGTTTATCATGCCAAAAAGTCCTTTCTCCACTTTCTCCCTCTGCTACTCTTCTACTCGTCCTTCAAGATCAAGTTCCAGTGTTATCTTTGCAACACCATTTTCTAATGTCCCAACCCTGGACTGGGTTTGGAGTCTCCTCTATGCCCACAATCCCATGCTTTCCTCTATCATTACACTTCCCAGTGCTAATTTGCATATCTGTCTTCACAGCTTACTGTAAGCTCCTCAGTCATATCTTAACTATGTACTTTAAGTATAAAGCTGGCACACAGTGGACACCTACATCTGTCTTCAATAAATGAGTAAAGCAAGAAAATGCATTTAGGTCAATTATATCTCAATAAAAGAAAAATTAAAAACATTTAGGCTTTTCCATTTTAAAAATTCTCTGGCCCCCTACAACACCTGTCTTCTGCCCCCCTGGTGTATACCTCTCTCTTTCCCTGTAGTAAAGCCCTTTTCAAGAATGATCTCTACTCTAGGTCTTCAGTTCCCTTCCCCTTACTAGTTTCCACCCCTACCACTCCTCTTGCTCCCTTGGTCTTCAACGTCACTGGTGGCTGCCCTCTTTCCAAACCCAATGGATACCTTTCAGCCTTTACTGTCCTTGCCTCCTCTGTGCCATTTGATCCTGATGACCACTCTCCACTTCATGGCTTCTTTATTGGCCTTTCCCTTGGCTCAGTAGCACCACTTGCCTCCCTTCCTTTCTTCTTCCTCTCTGGTCATTCTTTCTCGCATTCCTTTGGAGTCTACTCCTCCTCTCTTCAACGTTTAAATGTGGAGGCTCCTCTGGTCCTAGACGTCCTTATTTCATTAATGGGCAGTCATATTTACTCTCTTAGCTTCACTTATCACTTGCCACATTAATCATACATAAGGCTACCCAAACCTAAGGTGATTCCTCATTTTTCCAATGAGAAAATCTCTCATTTTCTCATTTATACCTTTATACCTCTCATTTATACTTGAAAATTTATACCTTTAAGAACGAAGATAAACAATCAAAAGTTTACCTCTATCAGTTAGTGGACTTTTTCAGCCACCTTACACATTTTCCAGAATGACCTTCTCTTCAGCCAAGGGAACAGTGTGGGAGAGAACACAGTACAATTTGAACCCACACAAGATGCAGTCATTGGAAACTTTATCCCAAGTCACAAGTCCCATTTGCATCACACTAGGGCAGTGGTTTTTGGCTTAAGTCCTGCAAGAGTATATTCGTGGCCTCTTAAAATCACTTACTGAATTGGCTTTTTTGAGAGAGAAACATGGATTTGTTGTTCCACTTATTTATACATTCATTGGTTGATTTTTGCCTGTGTTACTGAAGTATAACAGTCATATAGAAAAGGGCAGAACTCAGTGAAGTGTTACCCATATAACATCACTCAGGTCAAGAAATAGAATATTTCCAGCATCCCAGAAGCCCCTCCCAAGTACTGCTGTATTGCTTTTTAAAGTAGTCTTTTAAAAAGTGTATATAGAAACATCTAACACATGCAGTTGTGAGGTCATACTACCAGGAATAGTTACAAAAGCTGTGTTAAATAACTTTGACTATGGATTCTGTGGCACATGACCTACAACGAGCATCCAAAATAGTATTGTCCAGGGCATTTCAGGTTAATGGGTCTTGCCCAAACAGTAAAAATAGTATTCATTGAGCACCTCCAATGTGCCAATAAATAATTTTGTTTATTGGCACACTTAAATTATGTTTACATATATTAAATAATTTAATCCTTAGCCCCACTGTATGGATGAGAAAACTGAAGCAGACAGGTTAACTAACTTTCCAAAAGCCACACAGCTTGAAAATGGCAGAGTCTGGACCCCAAGCCAGGCAGTCTGGCTCCAGAGTCCACAAGCTTAGTCACCATACCATACTTCCCTATCCAGTGGTTTGTTGTTCAAAATAAAGTAAATGAGAGCAAACCCTGTAATATAAGAGACTTTGTAAGAACTCAAATATAAGGTTACTCCCTCTTTCCTGAGGGATGATTTTGGAAAAACAAAAAAGGAAAAACCTCACCCTATATTCAAGCTTATACGGTATTTGCAGATGACTCCCAAATATTTATGTCCATCTCAGACCACTCTTCTACGCTGCAAACCTACCTACCCAACAGGCACTTCAAAGTCAGCAGCCCAAATGGAAAGTCATCATGTTTCTGTATCAACCCCTACAAGCTACTCCTCCTCCTTCTGTCTAGCACAGTGAATGTCGCCACCATCCACCCAGCTGCTCAAGTCAGAAACCTGGACCTTATCAAGGACTCCAGCCTTTCCTTTACTCCCGTCTTTCAAAATCACACTCCTTCTGCTTGAACTGGAACTTTGTTCTCTCTCCCCAGAGTTCCTGATTTCTTTGTATCATTTGACTAAGTCTCAAATCCAGGATACCTCTGGACTCATACCTACTCGGTCACAAGGACATAGGGGAGGGGTCAAAACTCTTCGGAGTTCTTCAGTATTCTCTGCCTCTGTTACTCCTTCCCATTTTCTCTACCAAGGTGGCCCCTCACACCCCTTCCCACCTCCCTACCCAGTGTTCATGTCACTTTCCTTTTCTGGGGAGTTTATGAGTTAGACCACCCCGCCCCCGCCCCCATCTCTTTGTTCCAATAACCCTCCAATCTCTAGCCTCAAATTTGGGAAGAACGAGGAAGTGAGGAAAAGAGACCTAGGCAATGAAGAGGGAAAAGGGGTAAAGAGAATGGGAGAAATAGAAGTGGGCCAGGGGGAGGGGATGGAGGGATTGAGAAGGAAGAAGATGGGGAAGAGGAGGACGGGGACAGGAGGGATGACAGAAGGGAACGGGGGAAAGGGGAGAGGAGAAAGGGGTGGTGAGGCTACGGGGAGGAAGGGACAGGGAGAAGGGGGTGAGGAGAAGGATGAAGAGAAGAGATGGGCAAAGGGGGGCGGGACAGGGAAGGGAGAGGGCGTAAGAGTTGGGGAGAGAGGACCGAGGAGAAGGGATGGGGAGGAGGGGGAGAAGAAGCGGGTGGAGAGCGGCTGGGGAGAAAGGAGAATGGAGAGAAAGCGTTGGTAGGGAGAAGGGCTGGGCAAGAGGGAGGACAGGGCAGTGAGGGAGAAGAGGGAGCGAAGGGGGAGTAGCGGTGGAGAGGTGGAAGGGGAGGACGCGGAGAAGGGGACGAGGAGAAAGGACGTAAAGAGCGGGATGGGAGGAGGGGACGGGGCGCAGTGACCGGGAGAAGGGAAGAGAACTGGGACGGCGCGGAGCAGGGGCCGGATCCGGCGCCGGGACCGGCCGGGAAGTCGAGGGGCGGAGGAGGCCGGGCCGGTGCTGGGGGGGCCGCGGCACTGAGCGCGGGTGGGGGTGGAGGCGGGGGCTCGGCGGGCGGAGGGGCGGGGGCTCGGGTTACCGCGCGAAGGGCGGGGGAGGGGAGGGGGCGCGGGGCCGCGGCGAAGCTCGCATCCTCCCCGGGCGGCTGTGGAGGAGGCGGCGCCCCTGCGGTGGCGGCGGACGGACCCACCGACGGCCAGGGGCGCGAGGAACGACGGCAGCCTTCCTCGAGCTGATCGCGGGCCCGAGACAGCAGCGACGGAGGATGCGCAGCCCCAGGCCCCGCGCGGGCAGGCGCTGCCCGGGGGGCTGACCGCGGCCGGACGGCGCCCCTGGAACAGGCGAGAGAGCCCGCGCCTCGCCGAGGTCAGTGACCGCGGACGCCCGACCCTTCCGGCCGGGCCATCAGGCCCGGCCAGCCTCTCCCGGGTGGTGGCGGCGGCAGAGGAGCCGGGGGCTTTGTTCTGAGCTGGAGACAATGGGGGAGGGGGGGCCTGGGCCTGCGGGACGAGGGCGAGCGTGAACGTGAGCGCGGGGGCAGGGCCTGGGGGGTCTTTGTGTGCGTCATCGAGTCGGGGTGTGTTGGAGGGAGAGTGTGCCGGGGTGCGGGCAGGGCGTGTGTGTTCTCCCAGTGTGAGTGCATGGGCTGTGTGAGTTAGTGCGTGTCACCAGGAGACTGTGTGCCTGTATGTCTGCTGGCTGCGTGTGTATGTGCGTGTCACTCGGAGGGTGTGTGGGTTAGAATGAGTGTGTGTCACGATGAGCGAGTCAATATGAGTGTGTGTGTGCGAGTGCGCGTGCATGTGCATATGTGTGTGTGTTGCTGCCTCTGTGGGAGCCATGTGTCAGGACTGGGTGTGTGACAGAGACAAACTGAGACCCAGACAAAGAAACTGAGCGGGGAGAAGTGAAGAGAAGCAGAGGAGAGACAGGCCAAGCCTGAAGTGGAGGCTGGTCACCCCAGGCCGGTGTTCTGAGTTTGTGCCCAGGACACCTCTGTCAGAATCCTGTGCAGGGGACGAGGAAGGTCACCACCGGCCTCCTTCCACATGGAGAGGGTGTGAGAGGGAGATCTAGAAGCACAATGAACTCAGTGTGGCGTGGGCTGGGCCCGCAGCCATGGGGTCATAGGCCAGAAAAATATTGTTGCTTATGTCAACTCCTCAAATACCCACAGGGGACAGAGTCATGGCCCTACTCAACCCACAGGGGACACAGTCCCAGGCAACACATATTCACAAGAGATGCCTTCAAAGCCATCATGCACCGCCCCCCCCCACCAAGCACTGTCAGAGCCAGCACCCACCTAGGGAAGAAGATGCCCTCGGGACAACACACACCAACAGTAGAAATGATACAGCCAATATATTGCCACATGATCATTGTCAAGATCAACACATACCTCAGGAGCCACTGTCGCAGCAATACGCATCTATTGGAAATGTTGTCACAGTCAACCCATCATCTGGGTTATACTTCATCAGAGCTGTCCATGCAAAACAGGTGTCCCAGGAGCCTGACACTAACAAGAGGCTGTGTTACAATCACCCTTATCACACAGCCGCTTGTACAACCCATAGGAGACACACTTGTAGGTGACATGCACCCACCAGAGTGAGCTGTCCTAGCTGCTAAGTAAACTCCTGTTGACTTATGATGCTCACAGCATTACCCCTTATCCATAGACTGCCAGGCTTACCCTCTTGTTTCCTGAAAACTCGGGAGCCTGGATCAGTCTTCCCGTGGTTCTAAGTGTCCCTCAAAACCCCAGCCTCACAGTTTCTTGAGCTCCTTAGCTCCTGTTACCTTTTCCCTTCCCAGGACCATTCTGTAGAACTGGTCCATCCCTAAAATTCTAAACTCCTGCATTCCACTCTCAGCCCAGAGCCACCAGGTCCTTCCAGCTCTCAGATGCCGTTGTTCACATTATACCTATTCTTTAGCCTCATAATGACCTCTTGCACTTGACCTCTTTGCTTTCTCTTAATCTAACCCTTCCTGGCTTTGTGCTCTTCTCCTACTTTTTACACCCAAGGCCATCCTTTCAACTATTCCTTGGTCACTCTTGGTTACTTTGTCCTTGAGCTCACTCATCCCACCAAGTCTCAACCCTAGCTAGAGTGAGCTCTCAACCACACCAAGTGATGTTGCTATAAATTCATGCTTCTATAAATTCAACCCTCAACTAGGCCCTCCATAAATAAATAGATAGATGCTATTTTTGTCACATCCCTTACCTCATATCCCTCATCTCACTGTTTTCAGCAGATTAATTAGTCATTTTACTGGTTCATTCATTCAGCAAGCACATATTCTGTGCCAGGCAGTATGGTAGGTGCTAGCATTACAAGGATGAACAAAAAAGGACATGATCCTTACCTTATTGGGGTTTACATGGGGTGAGTGCTGTAATATGGCAGCACATAGCAGAGAAGCCTAAACCAGTGTAGGGAGGTCAGAGGAGGCTTCCTGGAGGAAGTGATATTTAAGCTTCAGCTTAATGGATAAATAGGGAATCAGCCAAACAAAGGAGAGTCGGAGGTGAGTCAGAGAATACTTCTGACTCAAGTTGGAGGTGGGGTCGGTAGAGAATACTTCAAGCCAAGGGAGCAGCATGAGAAAGCCCACATGAAGAAAGTGAGGTGTAGCGAGATTTGTTGGAGTGAACCTGTCACTAACAGCATGGTGTGAGTCTGTGAGAGAGAGGTCGATGGAGGGTTAGTGCTATCATACAGTTCTTGTAGACCATATGAAAAGTACCTAACCCAAGAATAATGGGACATCACCAAATCTTTTGAAGTTGTGGTATGATATACTCAGATCTGTTTTAGAAATACCTCTCTGACAGTGAAGTGAAGACTGGAGGAAGGAGTCTGAAAAGGGTAGTTGGCTGTTGCAGACACCTAGGAGAGGATTACGCTGGCCTGAGCTAGAGTTGTGGCAGCACAGAGGGAGAAAGCACATGGTTTCAAGAGTTCTTAAGGCAGTAATGTCAGCAGGGTTCAGTGATAGAATGGATGTGGGGATTGAGGAGAGGGAGGAAGTAGGAGCAGATAACCTGTTCTACTTGAACACTAAGAAAACTAAGGCCATCCAGTTTGAATTCCTCAGCTTTCCGCCTCCTCCTTCAAATTTTACCGCATCCTCCTCAGCCTCTTCTGCTTTCCTGTGATAATGAAGAGGCAGCTCTTCTATTTGAGACCCGTCCTCTACCTATGTTGTGGGTCCCATCTCCTCCTGCCTACACAGGGACCTCACTGGACTAATTATTCCATGTCTTACCCATGTCTCCAGTTTCTCTGTGAGCTTGCGAATGGCCTCTAGTCTCTCCTTTGTCCCCTAACCCTGTAATACCCAATTAACTAAGAAACTCTCACTTGCTTCACTGCCATATTTTGTGTCTTTTGCCTGGAGCTGCTCTCACTTCCTCACTTCCCATTTACTTCTGCCCCTCCAAAGTAACTGCCCTCCCTAAGAAAAAGTGACCTCTCATCTGCCAGCTCTAGGGGCTCTCTTCAAAAGTCTGTAACTACTTGACCTTTTGGCAGTTGACCATTCTTTTCTTTGAATCATTATCATCTTATGGCTTCTGAGCCATTATTTTATTCTATAAACATTTAATGAGTTCTAATGAGCCAACCACACTGTTGAGTGATGGAAATACTATGGCAGAAGACTTTATTCCTACCCTCAAGAAGTTTAAACCTCAATAGGAGAGACAGGCAAATAAACAGATGAGTATAGCATGGTGGGAACCTGTGTATCTCTCTTCCAGAACTGCTCCTGGCTGTTCCTTCTCAGTCTGCTTCAGGGGCTCTGTTGGGTGACCCCTAAATGTTATTGTTCCTTAGGGATCTGGCTTGGACCTTCTTATCATCTTACTGTATACACCCTTCTGAGTGATTTTTCTCATTCATTTCCAGGGCTTTAATTACCTGTTTAAGCTGTGACTCCCAAATATCTGCCTCTTCCAGACCTCTCTTCTGACCTCCAGACCTTCATATCTGCTTTGTACCTGATCTGTACTATATAACTCACAAGCCCCTTAACATGTCCAAACCTGAACTCATCACTTCTTCCTGCCCTAAACCATCCCTACTCAGTTATCAAGCTAGAAACCCAGAAATTAACTGTAGTCACTCTCTTCCCCACATGTCCCATTACCCAGAAGTTTTTGGAACCTGTTAGTTCTACCATCTTCCCGGCTATCTCGGATATCCCTTTTCTTGATGGCGTCAGCTACTGCCCTCACCTCACCATCTTTTAACATAAATTACTGAAAGAGCCTTCTAATTTGTCTCCCTAAACTTCCTTCCCTTTTCCAATTCACTCTCATTGCAGCAAGAGGAATCGCCCTGAAGTGCAGATGCAACCATGTCATTCCCTGTTCAACATTCTTCAGTGTCCATCCTCCATTGTCTTGGGTGAAACCTCTACTTTAACAATGCTTATGAGATCCTCATGATCTGACCACCCCTCTCCAGAGCCTCCCTAGCCTCATCACCTGTCCCATTCCTCTAGCTCCCTCATATTGCAAGTTCCAGCCATATTGAAGTCCTTGTAGTTCCCCAAAGACACTGCATTCTTCCATGCTTCTGGCCTTTTGCACATACTACTCTCTGCCCTAAAAGCCCTTCACTCCCTATTCCTGGCTAACCCCTTCCCATCCTCAGATCTAGTCTCAAACCCTGCCTTTCCTGACGCCATCAGGCAGGCTTGGGATCCTCTTGTCTTTCTATTGTCATTGCCTCTTCCCTGTTCTGTCTCTGACTGGGCTGGGACTTCATTGATGGCAAGGTTGCATGTTATTCATCTTCATGTGCCCAGGGCCCCTGACAGATTCTTGGCAATGAACAGATGAATGAATGAAGCAGCTCACAGCATATCCTTCACCTTGATTCACTCTTCAAAAGACTGACCTCTGGGCTCAGTTGCTCACATAGTTGAGGTACTTCCACATGTACCCACTTATCCCACTGAAGATATTTCCACTCCCCTTCCTCACAACTTACCATTTCTCACCCTATGCTCTCTCTTTCTCTCTCCCTTTCACTTGGGCTTCTCTTTTCCTGGATCCTCTTCCTCTCCCCTCTCATCTGCTTTTCTGTGATAGCGAGAGGAAACTTCTATTTGAGACCCATCCCCCAGCTACATTGTGGATCTTGTCTCCTCCCACTTCCACAGGGCCCTCACTCGACTAATTATGCCGTGCATTACCCATGTCTCCTATGAGCATGTGGATAGCCTTTATTTCTCTTTCATTCAGTTAGCAAACACTTAAGGAGCACCAGAAATTTGCAGATCCAAATTTGTTGGGCCAGGTGTCTGCTGCAGTTCTCGGAAGGAGTGAAAAATGAGGAAGCTGTGACCTGCCATCAGGCCATAAGGTGCTGCAGTGCCTTGCCATTCTCTCCACTCCCCCTTCCCTAGAGGTGCCATACACAGTTCTATCCTTTAACACTGCCCCCCCCCAACACACACACAACATACACCCGCTCTGAGCCTTCCAGCTCCTGGCACCCTGGCCTCTTCTCCTCTCCATGTGAGATTCCCAGATACTTGTGCTCTTGCCCTCTTCTCTCCCTCTCTAATGCCCTGGTACATGCAAAGCAAAAGTGCCTCCCAGTGGTTTGTGCTATTGGACCCCATCTTTTTCCTGGCTTCTTGCTGCCTACCCCTTCCTTCAGCTCCAGTGTCCATGTTTCCTGGGTAACTCTCTGACTTCCAGGAATTTTTAACTAATGCCACAGGGAAAGTACTTCTCAATTTTCATGTACCCTGGTGAGAGGACACCTCCTCCCAGAATTCCTCCTGGAACCCTTAAGTCTGAGTCAGGATGCCCCTCTATGTTCTGCTTAACACACTAGAGGTTTGTTTATGTTTTCCCCTCTAAGCTGCTCAAAGGAAGGAGCTATTGTCTATCAGGGCCTAGAAATGCCATAAGGTTGGTGAGGAAGGAGGAAGGGAGGGAAGAAAGGAGGGAGCAGGGATACACATCGGACCTTACAGCCACACCATTTGCCACTGAGATGACCCTGGCTTCTCCGAACTCCCCTTTCCTCAGGTGAACATGGAAGTAACATTGAAAGAGTTGTTTGGAGGATTCCGAAAGAAAACAATTATTAAGTGCTCAACTTTCAACTTAGTTCATTTTATTTCCAACGTCTCAGTCCTTCTACTGTGCTCACCTACCCTCAACCTCCTGTCTCCCAGCATTTCCAAACTTGTTCTTTCCTCTCCGACATCTCTGGGTCTCTACGTGTCCAACTTCTCTGCTAGCTCCAACTGCACCATGTCCTCTGCATTCTGGACTCTGATTGTCAGGATCAGAACTTAGGACCAGGCTCTTGCTGCCCATCACCACCACTCCTAGCTCCCTCACCATTTCCAGGTCTTCCTGCCTGTGGACACTACAAAGGCAGGCACTTGATCTTTCCTAGTCACTGCTATTTCTCTACTGCTTAATATGGTATTTGGCACATGGTAGGTCTTTCGTAGCTATTTGTTGAATAAATCTATTAATGAATCATTTCACAAGCATGCCGTAGGCCTGCCTCTCGCCATTTTTCTCTTTATCTCCTGGATACCTCCAAGCATCCTCTGATCTCTTCCCCTCTCATCACCTGACTCCATGCCCACTGACCATCTACCTAGACTGGCAATTACCTCATCATTGATCTTCTCTTCTAACCCACCCTGTCCACGCTGCCAGTTATTCTCCTAAAGCAGAACTTTGCTCATTCTCCTTTCCTGTTCTGTTGCTTGGCCATGACCCTTTATTAGGACATTCCAAGCCCTCCAGCAGGGAAGCAGCATGGTATAACAGAAAGCACTAGTTTCAGGGTCTGTCAGAGCTGCAGATGTCTCTCTGCTACTTGCTCTGATGCTCAGTTTTCTCATCTGTGAAATAACACTTATCCCAGGGTTATTGTGTGTGTCTGGCACACAATAATAGCAGCTGATATTTATCGAGCCTTCTCTGTATACCAGACACTGTGCTGAGTTTTTGTAGCATTCTTTCATTTAGTTCTTGTATCAACCATATAAATTGGGCCCTTTAAGCCCCATTTCACAGGAGAAACCACGAGTTAGATAGGTTAAACAACTTGCCCAAGGGTTATGCTTTAAGTGGTAGAGTCAGAATGTGAACTTAAGTCTGTCTGACAGCAGAGTTCATCTTCTTAACCACTGTAATAGTAATTCGTGCTTGCACACTTATCAAATATGTACTGTGTGCCAGACACTGTTCATACTACAAACATAGTACAGTAAGTATCAGTATTTTCCTTATTTTATGAGTGAAGAAATGGAAGCACTGAGAAATTAAGTGGCTTACTCAGGATCCCAGAGTTGGTAAGTGTGAAGCTGTGCAGAAAATCCAGTTGATTTGGCCCCAGAGTTCACATCTTCATCACTATCCTGTCCTGCTTCCTTATAATATATTGCCTTCTTATTCTAGGAGTTCACTAAGTGTGCATTGGTGAATGAATCTATGATGAAGTCCTTTCTATAGCTAGTTGTTTGTCAGTTCAACCCATCTCATTTCCCACTGCAGGAAGATTGCACCCTCATGGCTCTCCTAAACTGTTCTTCCCGAGGTCACTAGTGAACTTCTCAATACTAAAGTCAGAAGCCACTTCTCCATCCTCATCTTACTTAACTCTCAGCAGCACTGGATGCTATTGATCTCTCCCTCTTTGTTGAAATGTTTCCTCCCTTAACTTCTGTGATACTGCCTCCTTATCTAAGAGTAAAGGTCTCCTCAGACTGCACTTTAAATGTGAGTGTTCGCCAAGGTTGTGTCCTAAACTCACTCCCCACTCTACATGTCCTATCTCTTGGTCTCCACACCCATGGCTTTTTGTTACTGCCTGATTTGTCCAAATCTAGACCTCTATCCTAGGCTCCAGATCCAACTGTGCTTGGAACAACTCCATGTGGGGATTCCAACAGGCACCTGAAAAATGGCTTCTTCTCTGTGGTATCCTAATGGCACTACTCTAGTAGCTTGGCAGGAAGCCAAGGAGTCAGTCTAGAACACTTCTATTCCCTCACCCTTCCTGAACCGTCAGGGGCCAAGTCTTGTCAGCTTCTCTTTCTTTCATCTCTCTTAACTGTGTCCTCCTGTTCTCTGTGCTCCTGACTTCTTCAGGTCTCCCTTGGCCAACTAGGACTGTCTCCCCTCAACTCCCCCTATAATTTCTTCCTGTTTACATCTTTCCCTTCTCCCTGAATCTCATGCAGTGCGGAGTACATAGTCCTGGGATCGAATTGAGGCTGTGTTAACTGAGGGAAGCTGTTTCACTCTGAGCTTCAGTTTCCTCAATGGAAGGCGGGACACCTTCTTCACAGGATTGTTATGATGATTAAACGAGATACTGTCTGTGAATTGCCTGGCATAGGGCCCAGCACACTATAAAAGCTCAGAAAATAGACTTTATTTCTGCCTCCTCTGCTCACATCCTTCTCCAGCCTCTCCCTGAAGTGTCTCCTGGGAGCCAGTCCTTGGAGAGCCAGGCTCTGGGTACTGCCTTGGCCACCGGTCACTGTCCCATGGGGTTGTCCCAAGGCTATCCAGGGAAGCCAGTTTGTCTTTGTCAGCCTTTTCTTCCCTCCTCCCTTCCTCAGTCTCTTCTCCTTTCTGCCTCCCACCCTTCCAGCTCTGTCTCCTACTTCTATTTACCTACCCACCCCATCTCTCCAGGTACATTGTTCTTGTCTCTGACTTACCTCCCCTGTCTGCATTAATTCCACTCACTCTTTCCTTTGCTATGCATACTCACTCTCCCTCAGTCTGCTCCCTGTCATCCACCCACCAGAACTCTTTCCTTTCTCCTTTATGCCTGGCCCTGTATTTCCACCTCCCTTTGCTCACAGAGTCCACCCTCTCCTTCTTCCACTTCTGTGCCAGTCTGCCTGGTAGCTCCCCTCCTCACCCTGTTGTCTTTCTGGTCTCTGCCCCTCCCTGGCCCTGGGACAGGAAGTTGAAGGAGGAGGCCTGGGTGGTGCAAGCTTTCCCAGCCTACTTCCCCTTCTGTACCTCGAGCCACTCCTCTACTTCCTCCTGAAGTACCCCCTTCCCTTATGGTCCCCCATTCCTCCCCCAACCCACCTCTCTTTCCTCTCCCATGTACCCCTGCTCACAGGTCCTACAGACATACAAGCTGCGGGTTGGGGGAGGATTGACATCACATTTCAGGCCCCAATGAACAGTCTTGCCCCTCCCCCTCCTAATGAGAACCAGCTGTGGTTCCAGAGGCCCAGATGTGGGGCTAGAGGGGGAGGGCAGGATGGAGCCAGAGGACAGAGTAACAGGACCAGGACAGAGCAAGGGCATACAACAAGGCAGAACTGGGTAGGAGAAGAGGTGTTACCAGATGTAGGGAGAGAAAGAAGACAGGTCTGGGTAGGAGGCAGGACAGATTGGGGAAAGACACAAGATGGATGTTTAGACCAGATCTGGGGGAAGGGATGGGACAGACCTGGAGCGAGAAAGAGACAGGAACAGGGAGGAGGAGCAAGTCTTGGGGAAGAGACAGTGAGAAACACGGGACAGATGGGGGAGATGGTGCTGAGAAAAGAGCTGGAGAGGATGAGACGGTCTCGGGAGAGAGTCTGGAGTTCGAGTTTGGAACTGGAAGCCCTGGAGCAGGAAGTGATGAGGCACAGTCCAGACAGAGGCCCCAGGGACCTAGAGGTCACAGCTGCAGCCACAGAGCTGACCACGAGTGCCCCGGCAGCGTGTGTGAGAGCATGCCCGTGTGGGCGGGTCTGCAAGTGTGTGCACGTGTGCCTATCTGAGTCTGTGCATGTGTGAAAGTGGGTCTGTCTGTGTGCATTGGAGGGTGTGTAGGAGTATGCTTGTGTGCATACATGGGTCGGGGGGTATCTGTGGGAATGAACCTGTCCATCTGAGGCCGGTGAGAAAGTATATTTCTGTGTGCATCTGTATGTAGGCCCACATGTGAGTATGTGTGTTTGTGGGGGTCCATGTGAATGAATTTGTCCATCCGTGTGAGAAAACATGCTTCTCTGATTTGGGAGGAGGGGTATCTGTGTAGGTGCACTGGCTGTGTATCTGTTAAAGTAGCCTGTCCATGTGGGGAGGAGTGTGTGTTGAGTGTGCTTGTCTGCATGTAAGTTAGTGCATTGGTGGGTCTGTGACTTTATGAGTATGCGCCTTTGTGTGTCCACTGTAAGAGTGTATTGGGGGAATTTTCACTAGAAAGGAACCGGGCTAGGTGATAAGGAGAGCACTGGGGTCTACACAGTTTGGAAGAAGGGGCATTTGCCTGGGTCTGAATCCCTCCTCTTCAAGGTTGCTCTTTTATTCTTTAAAGGATTTTACTTATTTATTTTTAGAGAGTGGGGAAGGGAGGGAGAAAGAGGAGGAGAAAAACAATGCAAGAGAGAAACATCAGTCAGTTGCCTCTTATATGCACACTGACCAGGACCAAACCCGCAAACCAGGTGTGTGCTCTGACCAGGAATCGAACCAGTGACCTTTTGCTTTGCAGGATAACACTCAGTGAACTGAGCCACACCAGTCAGGGCTAAGGTTGATCTTTCACCTGTGCATTTATCTCATATCTTTCATTCAAAAAATTTATTGATCAGGTACTACATGCCATTCTCTGTGCTACACATAAAGGTGAATAAGATACAATCGTGGCCTTCAAGTAGCTGGTATTCTGTCTCTGGGTGGGGAGACAGAGAGTTATATATCATGTAATAAGCACATTGATCTTACTGTCCATTATCTTCTCACCCCATCAACCATAACTGCTTTCTCTCAACCAGGTGATTAAATGAATAGGAGCAACTTTTAACCCTTCATATCAAACCCAGTCTCTAGGCCTAGATCCCTGACCTGGGCCCCTAGGCCATCCCTGTACACTCAGCCTCTCTCCTCTTTGAGTCAAGCTGTCTTCACTCTGACCTCCTTGTTCTGAATTTGTCTGACCTGTTGTTCCATAAGGAAGCTCCGTGGGCTCCTCAGACTTGAGCCCTGGAGATCTTAGTGCATGCCTAAAATCCCAGAACTCTGAAGCTAGGATGAGGATGCCCATCAGGAATGGTGCTGGGAACTGATGAGAGAGCATCTACCAAATGCCCAGCTCTGGCCTCCTTGCTCCCATTGTCTCTAATTCTCATAAAACCCCACAAGGTAGGAATTACCATAACCATTTTATAGATTAGGAAAATAACAGAGACTGGGACTCAAATCCAGCTCAAACTCGGGAGTCCCTGCTCTTTTTATTGACTCACACACATGGGAGAGATGGGGATTTTGAGTGTAAGAGGGGGGTCAGAAACTCACCTCCCTTAGGAGGACAGGAAGTCCTAGAGCAGAGCAAATCTGTAAAGACCCAAGGACACTCTTCTGTGGCCACAGGACTGACCACGGTGTCTCAAGGGCATGCACTCACAAGTGTTTGTGTATGTCATCTTAGTTGGTATGTACATGGATATTTCTCTCTGTGTCGGTGGGTGTGGCAGTGTGCAATTCCGAGACTCCGACCATTCATTCAGCACTCACTAATGGCCTGCTGATGCAAGGCCTCTACTAAATGCAAGACATTCAGAGACTAAGTCAGACTGTCAAGTTGCTCCCTCAAGGAGCCTCCAGTTCTGCACTGGGGCCCAAACATGAAGAAATCAGGGCTGCTGTGCAATTTATTGTCATTGTTCACCAAAAGCAGTGGGCACCCACTAGAGGTACAGTTTGTTCTGCAGGGGGTGAGGAAAATGTAGAAGATTCCACAGAACACGGGACATTTGAACTGCATCTGAAGTCTGAGTAGCAGATGGCCACTTGGAGAGGATTTACAGAGGATATCCCTGATCATACAAGGCAGAGTTGGGAAGGAACACGGTAAGGGGTTTGGTGTTGGAATGCAGGGTATGGTGGAAAAAGGAAAGAGGGGTACGCTAAAGAGGTTGGCAGCACTCAGATCAGGAAGGTATATTAAGGAGGTTGGACTTTACATTGTGAGCCAGAAATCCCATACCTAGTGTCCATGAACCCTTTAAACTGCAGACACAGTTTTTGTGTATGTGTTCCTGCATTTTTTTCCCTAGAGAGGCAGCAGTTTTCTGCTGTAAATAATGGGGAACCAATGGAAGCCTTTTGTCAGGAGTGGTTTTTTGAGAGCTGTGTGGATAGCTATGTGGATCAGGGGGTCCAAGACAGAAGCCTGGGGAACCAGTAAGGAGCAGAATCGAAAGGAGAGATGACAAAGCTCACACTAGGACAGTGGCAGTGGGAAAGAGAGGAAAAGGGCACGTTTGAGACATGTCTACTTGAGATAGTTAGGTTTGGATGACTAATTGAAAACCAGACCATAGAGAAGCAAGGAAGCCAGGAGAACTTCTGCATTTCTGGCTTGGACACTGTTGGATAAGCGCTGGTGCTGTTCACAGGAAAGGGAATGGAGGAAGAAAATTAGCTTGAGGTTGGGGATATGCTGTGAAGGAAGTCCAATATATGGCTGGATACATGTCTCCAGGGCTCTCCAAAGCTGGAAATGGAAATTGGAAAGTCATCAGCAAACAGATGGTACATTAAAAAATGACTGACTGATATATTTGAATTGAAGGCTTAAGCATGGATAAGAACTCAGGTCCATCCATGTAGTTGCAGAGGGTAAAATCTTCTTTTTTAGGGCCAAGTGTATTCTATTGTGTAAATGTACCAAAGCTGTTTTATCTACCCATCTGCTGATGGATACTTGGGCAGTTTCCAAATTTTGGCTGTTGTAAATAATGCTGCAATGAATGTAGGGGTGCATATATTCTTCTGAATTAGTGTTTTGGGTTTCTTCAGATAAATTCCCAGAAGTGGAATCATTTAGTCATGAGGCAGTTCCATTTTTAATGTTTTGAGGTAGCTCCATACTGCTTTCCACAGTGGCTAATCTAGCATGTCATTTAAGACTGCCATCTCCCTGTTGATTTTCTGTCTAGATCTATCCACTGAAGTTAATGGGGTGTTAAAACCCCCTACTATGAGTGTATTTCTGTCAGTCTCTCCCTTTATGTCCATCAAGATTTGCTTTACATAGTTAGGTGCTCCTATGTTGGGTGCATTCATGTTTACCAGGGTTATATCCTCTTGGATTGTTACTTTTATCATAATATAGAGTCCTTTGTCCCTTATTGTAACTTTGGTTTTAAAGTCTATTTTGTCGGATATAAGTATTGCTACCCCAGCTTTTCTTCCTTTTCATTTGCATAAAATATCTTTTTCCATCCCTTTCCTTCTAGTCTGTATCTTTCATCCTGAGATGGGTCTCTTGAACAGCATATATGTGAGTCTTGTTTTCTTATCCATTCCGCTACCCTATGTCTTTTGATTGGAGCATTTAAGCCATTTACATTTAAAATGATTATTGATAGATATGTATTTATCGCTATTTTATTTTTTTAACTATGTTCTTCTGTTGTTGTTTCTCCTCTTTCTCTACCTCCTCCTCCTTCAAGCAAGCCCTTTAACATTTGTCATATTACTGGTTTGGTGGTAACAAACTCCTTTAGCTTTTTCTTCTCTGGGAAGTTCTTTGTTACTTCTTCAATTTTATTTTTATTCTTACTTTTAAACAATTTTTCTAATTATATCATTATATATTATTGTTTATTCTATTACAATTGTCCCAATTTTTCCCCCTTTGCCCCCACCATCCATCCCCAATTCCCTCAGGCAATCCCTACACCATTGTCCATGTCCATGGGCCATGCATATACTGTATTTTGCCATGTATAAGGCACACCCATGTTTTTGGCCCAAACTTTCATGAAAAAAAACTTTCGTTTTAATTTTTAATTCAATTATTTATTTATTTATCTATTTATAGTTAGAAACAAAACTGATTATCATATTTCAAGGTATTATTTTGCATACAGATGTCATTATTGCTTTCTAGAGTTACACACTTTTAATGTATAAGCATAAATAAAACAATTAAACACATTTATATAGATATGGAATTAGGACTACCCATGTATAATGCAGATCCTTATTTTTCTCTCAAAAATTTGGGCAAAATAATGCTTATTATACACAACAAAATATAGCATATTTTTTGGCTACTATATTCACTATGCTGTATTTTATATCCCCGTGAGTATCCTGTAACTGCCGGTTTTTACTTAATCCCTTCACTTTTTCTCCCATCCCCCAGAGGACCCTCCCATCCAGCAACTGTAAAAACATTCTCTGAATCTGTAATTCTGTTTCTGTTCTGTTTGTTTTGTTTTGTTTTTCCAATTCAATTGTTGATAGGTATTTATTGCCATTTTATTGTTCATATTTTTTATCTTCTTAAAGAAGACTAACATTTCATATAATGCTGGCTTGATGGTAATGAACTTATTTAGCTTTTTCTTGTCTAGGAAGCTCTTTATCTGCCCGTCCATTCTAAATGAAAGCTTTGCTGGTAGAGTAATCTTGGTTGTAGGTCCTTGCTTTTCATGACTTTGAATATCTCATGCCAGTCCCTTCTGACCTGAAATATTTCTGTTGAGAAATCACATGACAGTATTATGAGGGCTGTCTTGTAGGTAAGTGCCTGCTTTTCTTTTGCAGCTTTTAAGATTCTCTCCTTGCCTTTAAGCTTTGCCATTTTAATTATGATGTGTCTTGGTTTACAGCTCTTTGAGTCCATTTCTGAGTTTCCTGGACTGATGTGTCTTTTTCCTTCACCAGGGTAGGGAAGTTTTTACTCATTATTTCTTCAAATAGGTTCTCAATCCCTTGCTTTTTCTTTTCTCCTTCTGATACCCCTATGATGTGGATGTTATTAACATCATAGGGATACCAGAAGTTTCATGTTCTCCCAAAGGTCCCTTAAACTGTCCTCATTTTTAAAAATTCTTTTTTTCTTTTTGCTGCTCCAACTGGGTGGTTTTTTCCTACCTTGTTTTCCAAATTGCTGATTTCATCCTCTGCTTCATCTAACCAACTGTTTATTCCTTCCGCTGTATTATTTAGTTCAGATATTGCATTCTTTATTTATGACTGGTCCTTTTTTTATGTTTTCTATGTTTTTTTCATGCTGTTGAATCATTACTCTAAACTCTATATCTGATAAATTGCTTATCTCCATTTCATTTAGCTCTTCTTCTAAAGAATTCTCTTGTACTTTCATTGGAGATTTGTTTCTTTGTCTTCCCATTCTGTCTGCCTCTTCATGTTTGTTTCTATGTACTAGGTAGATCTGG
Organism: Tonatia bakeri; assembly: GCA_004024845.1. Classification (NCBI taxonomy): domain Eukaryota; kingdom Metazoa; phylum Chordata; class Mammalia; order Chiroptera; family Phyllostomidae; genus Tonatia; species Tonatia bakeri. The sequence goes on from PVIA01000647.1 coordinate 88,010, forward strand.
AAAGACTCTTGAAGCCTATGTCAGATGCTGCCTGTGACTGGCCCTGAGCAACCTGTTTGAAGCTATCAGAGATCCACAGCTTGTGGCTCCCGCTGCTGGGCCTGGATGGGTGCTGAAAGGACCAAGCTGCACACCAATGCTGGCTTTTACCAGCACTGGGACCAGGGAAGGGTCAGCTAAAGTTTCAAAGCACCCAGAAATCAGCTTGTACCTGCAGGTTGCCTGAAAGAGCCTCTGGCTGTACTCTTCAGCAGAGCTTAAGTTCCACAGGATGGGGCAAGAGGGATTCCTGCTGGTGGGCCTATTGCTTCCCCCAAGACTCATACTACATGGAAGGGTGTGCTCTGCCCAAGAAAGATGGCTTCTGTACTACAGGTATCCTGGTGGCTGACCCTTTAGCTCTCTCCCTAGGGCCACCAACCTCAGAGTTTCCTCACACGGCTCTAGTCTGCTCTGCCCTCCCTACACCAGAGCCCAGGGAAACTGGTTACAAACTCAGTTTTGTGCATTCGCCCTCTACAAGGGTGTGTGCACCTCTAGCCGTCTCTTTCTGGTAGACAGAAACCTTGCTGCTTTTGACAGCCAGATGCTGTGGGCGCCTTTCCCAGTGCTGGTGCTTTAGGCTGGGGAGCTCAGCTTGGGGTTTAGACCCCATACATCTCAGGGGGAACTGCCCTCCTGTTCCTCTGGAACTTCAGATGCTGCCCATGGGAGCCCAGCCAACCCTCTTGTGCCTCCGCACTTTCTCTAGTCTTGACCTGATGATGTTGTTTCTTCTCCAAGTCCTTGGTATAAGGCTTCTCTACAGCTAGTCTTCAGTTGGTTATTCAGGATGATTTTTCTATAAATTAGTTGTAATTCCAGTTTGGTCCTGGAAGGGGGTTTGTGTAGCTTCCACCTAATTTGCCACCATCTTGGATCCTCTGAAGAGCACCAATTTTTAAAGGATGAATGGGGGAACTTGCACAGGAGAGTGACAAGCTGACAGAGAAGTACAAGGGAAGCAAGAAATGGTGTGTTACCATGTGAAACCAAGACAAGTGGGCTTCAAGGAGTCAATGATCAGTAAGCCCATGTTCCCGAACAATACAGTAAGAGGAGGTTTGTTTGTTTGTTTGTTTGTTTTAAGCATCCATTTGATGTAGAACACAGAAATGATTAGTGAAAGTAGAGTCATAGGAGAGGAAGCCACTTCATAAAGGGTAGGAGGGTTTGAGAGTGAGAAACTGGGGGCAATGAATGAACCTTTCAAAGAGGATTGCTCTCATTTAGTCACTAACGCCTTCATAAGGCTTCCTCCTTCATTGAACTTCATCAGCGTTTGAAACCCTGGCTCCCCTTAGCCTCAGAGGCAGCTCCCGTCTCTGGTTTTCTGTCTGTCTGTCTGTCTCTCTTTCTCTGGCCACTTAAGGATACCTTTAACCAGCTGATGGCTCATGCCAGAAAATTGCCCATGATACTTGACTTCTCCTATTACCTTATCCCCTGCCTTCAAATAGCTATCAAGCCCTGTTTGTTCTACTTCCTAAACCTCTTGCAGACCTATCCACCTTGCTCGTTTTCATTGCTAACATTCATCGAAGTCATCATCAAAGCAGTGCCATCGCCTGGACTCCCACAAGTGTGTTACAAGAACTTCTAAAATAACCATCCTGTCTGCATGCCTCTCATTTTCCCAAGGTCAGTGATAGTGATCTTTACAAAATATAAGCTATATCTTAGCACACCCCTTCTCAAAATACTTTTGCGGCTTCCATTTGCTTTTAGGATGTCAAAATCATCAGTATTATTTTTAGGATGTCAAAATCATCCCTATGTCATACTGTCATGGGGCAGTCCCTGCCCCGTGTCATACTCTCACCCCTAGCACCATACACTTGACACACATTGTCCCCTAACCACCCCCCAAACACTCAGCCTTTTCTCAATTTGGACTCTGAGCCTTTCTACAGTCTTTTCCCTCTTCCAGTACTCTTCTCTCCTTCCTGTGACCTCTTCTCTGCCCACCATTGCCTAGCTGTCCATTACTCACCAGGTAGATCCCAACTTGACTGTTTCTTCCTCAGAAGCTCTCCCTGACACCCTGTGTTAAGTCCCTCTTATGCCATCATAGTGCCCTGTACTCCTCACAGCCCTTATCAGACACTTGTAATTACTTCTTCTGTTCCTGAACTGTAATCCCTGTGAAGCCAGGGAGTATTTTTTGAAAGATTTTATTTATTTATATTTGGGGGTGGGAGGGAGAAAGAGAGGGAAAGAAGCATTGATACAAGAGACAAACATCAATCGGTTGCCTTTTGCACACACCCCAGCCAGGGACTGAACCCGCAACCCAAGCATGTATGCTGACTGGGAATTGAACCACTGACCTGTTACTTTGTGTGGCGATGCCCAGTCCACTGAGCCACACCAGTCAGGGCATCCAGAGACTGTTTTCTTTATTCATGGATGTGTCCCCAATGCCTCCACATGGTATATGCTCAATCTTTTGTTGAATGGAGAGGAAAATAAGACTATGGGAATATTATATATATGCTATATACATTATATATACACATATATGGAGAGACTTTGGCATATTTAAATGCTGATAGAAGTTTTCGGCATAGAGGAAAAGGTTGACAGTTGAGGTGAGGTTCTCAAGCACATGGTTATTGAGGTGAGTGTTGGTTCTGAATAAAAAGAAAAATGAGAAAGGACTGACCATATTTTAAAGTCTAGAGATGGAAGGAAGGGAATCTGAGGGCATTCAGACCTGAACAATAGGAACAAAACAATCTGTTGAGAAGGGGGGTCAGGGTGGGATGGAAATGTGCCAGGAAAAGACTGGATTGGGGCCCGAGGAGTCCTGAAGTGCGGTTTCCTGGGCCTGAGGTGGGTGTGAGGCAGCACAAGGCCTAGACACCAGTCTCCCTGAACTGTTGATCCCTCCCGTGTCATGACCTTTTAACTTTCGCTTTTCTCCCAGGTCAGGGAGCCTGCGCTGAAGCCAGGGCCCAAGTTGGACCTGATCCAAAGCCTGAGATCAGGCTGGGCCCAGAGCCTGGCCTGGAGCTGGAGCCCAAGACACATCTGGACTGCGCCTGTCATGCAGAAGGAGCCAGGCACTGCGCCTTCCTGCACTGGCATGCAGAGCCCCAGACCCCTCTGCCTATTCCCACTGCTGCTACTGCTGCTGGGGACCAGGGTGCCAGGTGCCAGGGGTCAGGCCGGGAGCTTGGACCTGCAGATTGATGAGGAGCAGCCGGCAGGCACACTTATCGGGGACATTAGTGCAGGGCTTCCGGCAGGCACGGCAGCACCCCCCATGTACTTCATTTCTGCGCAGGAGGGCAGCGGTGTGGGCACAGACCTGGCCATCGACGAACACAGTGGGGTGGTCCGTACAGCCCGCGTCTTGGACCGTGAGCGGCGGGATCGCTACCGCTTCACTGCAGTCACTCCTGACGGTGCCACTGTGGAAGTTACTGTGCGAGTGGCTGATATCAATGACCATGCTCCAGCATTCCCACAGGCTCATGCTACCCTGCAGATACCTGAGCATACAGCTTTAGGCACCTGCTACCCGCTGGAGCCTGCTCGTGATGCAGATGCTGGCCACCTAGGAACCCAGGGCTATGCACTGTCTGGTGATGGGGCTGGAGTGACCTTCCGGCTGGAGACACGTCCCGGTCCAGATGGGGCTCCGGTGCCTGAGCTGGTAGTCACTGGGGAGTTGGACCGAGAAAACCGCTCACACTATATGCTGCACCTGGAGGCCTACGACGGTGGTTCACCACCCCGGAGGGCCCAGGCCCTGCTCGATGTGACACTGCTGGACATCAATGACCATGCTCCAGCTTTCAATCAGAGCCGCTATCATGCTGTGGTGTCCGAGAGCCTGGCCCCTGGCAGCCCAGTCTTACAAGTGTATGCATCCGATGCCGATGCCGATGCCAATGGGGCTGTGACTTATGAGATCAACCGCAGGCAGAGTGAGGGTGATGGACCCTTCTCCATTGACGCACACACGGGGCTGCTGCGGTTGGAGCGGCCACTGGACTTCGAGCAGCGGCGGGTCCATGAACTGGTGGTGCAGGCCCGGGATGGTGGGGCTCACCCTGAGCTGGGCTCAGCCTTTGTGACTGTGCACGTGCGAGATGCCAATGACAATCAGCCCTCCATGACCGTCATCTTCCTCAGTGCCGATGGCTCCCCACGAGTGTCCGAGGCTGCCCCACCTGGCCAGCTTGTGGCTCGAATCTCCGTGTCAGACCCAGATGATGGTGACTTTGCCCACGTCAACGTGTCCCTGGAGGGTGGAGAGGGCCACTTTGCCTTAAGCACCCAGGACAGTGTCATCTATCTGGTGTGCGTGGCTCGACAGCTGGATCGGGAGGAGCGTGATGCCTATAACTTGCGGGTTACCGCCACAGACTCAGGCTCACCCCCTCTGCGGGCCGAGGCTACCTTTGTGTTGCATGTCACTGATGTCAATGACAACGCACCGGCCTTTGACCGCCAGCTTTACCGACCAGAACCCCTGCCTGAGGTTGCACTGCCTGGCAGCTTTGTGGTGCGGGTAATGGCCCGGGATCCTGACCAGGGCACCAATGGCCAGGTCACCTATAGCCTGGCCCCAGGCACCCACACCCGCTGGTTCTCCATCGACCCCACTTCAGGCATCATCACCACGGCTGCCTCGCTGGACTATGAGTTAGAACCCCAGCCACAGCTGATTGTGGTGGCCACGGATGGCGGTTTGCCCCCCCTTGCCTCCTCTGCCACAGTTAGCGTGGCCCTACAAGACGTGAATGATAACGAGCCTCAGTTCCAGAGGACTTTCTACAATGCCTCACTGCCTGAGGGCACCCAGCCTGGAACCTGCTTCCTACAGGTAGGTAAGCCCTGCACACAGTGGCATGCTGCTATGGACAGGAGTGGATCAGAGGGCCACAGGGGAGCTCAGAGCAAGAACAAAGCATCTATTGATGGTAACTTACACCAGAGCATTTGGTCCTATCTTGTGAGCTCCAAAGTGCATGCAGAGCGTGAGGGTTCATGAAAAGATGAGAGAGCAGACACGAGCTGGACCAGATAATCTTGGTAGTTGAGGGAATTAAGATTGGGTCTAGAGAAAATGTGTCTGTGGTATCAAGAATTAACTCACCCACTGTAAGTCCTGTACTGTGCTGGGCCCTGGAAACAAAGAAAGGGGACAGTCTTGTTTCCAGGCAGGTCCTAATCTAGGAGGAGAGACAACACTAGTAACTACTGCCATGGCAGGCGGCATGTGGGCTGCTGTGGGAGTCCAGAGGACAAAGCTTTGGAAAACCAGTGAGATTTTGCCAAGTGGAGAATACAGGGTGTATGAACAGGGACTCCAGGCCTACAGAAAGAGCTGCAAAACACCATGACATGTTCAGGGGACTGCATTGTTCAGGTTGAACTCAGCTGTGCTGATGAGAAAGAGCCGGGGAGAGATGAGACAAGGTAGTAGACAGACCAGATTATAAGCTTTGACTTTGTTTTAAAAATCACAGGGAGCCAATGAGGGACTCGAGGAAATCTGAAAATGTCTTTTGGAAAGATTGCTTTGGCTGCACCATGGAGTATGGATGGAGGAGGGGAGACTGGAGGCAGCAAGGCCTCCTAGGAGACTAGCGCTTGAAGTCTTTATGTCTCAGAAGTCCACCAGACCTCTGCACACCTTCTTGGGGGCTTTCTGTTGGCTTAGATTTCCAGGCCAGTGCCTGGACCTGGCTGAACCCCTCCCTTCTGGACAGACTCTGGGTTTTTGCCTGCTTGCTGCTGTCCAGTTGCCACCCACTCTCATGTGTTTACTGTGCTTCTTGGCCGGGGACCAGTGGGCTATGGCTTCCAAACGTCTTCCTCCTCGCTAGTGCCTGAAGCAAGAGGGCAACTCTCCAGGTGGTTTCCTGGAGTTTTCACTCTTAGTAACCATAGAGAAACAGGGTTAAAAATAACCAGTAGGTATTCATAGTGGTTACAAGAAGTCTTAATAGCCCTGGCCAGATGGGTCAGTTGGTTGAAGCATTGTCATGTACACCAAAAGCTTCATTTCCTGGTCAGGGCACATACCTGGGTTCAGTCCCTTGTTGGGACACATACTAGGGGCAGCCAATCAATGGTTTGTTTTCTCTCTCTCTCTCTCTCCCCCCCACCCCTTCCTCTCACTTTAAAATCAATAAATAAACATATCCTCAGGTGAGGATTAAAAAAATAGAAGTCTTAGTATTTGATTCACTCAATATACATCTTGTGTTAAGGACACAGAATACAAATATAATAATGAATGAGTCACCCCCACCCAAACACACACATGTTTCATAGAGTTTATATTCTAAAGGGGAGATTCATGTGCAAAGAAACAGTTTTACTGCAATTAGAAAACTTCCATGATGGGGGTACATGTGAAGTACAGATAGGCAACAGGAATGTCTTCCCAAAGCAAAGGACCCTTGAGCTCAGACTTAAAGGATAAGCAGGAGTTTATGAGGAGACCAGACAGGATCAAGCAGAAGTGGCGTGCACATAGGTGTGGGAAAGCCTGATTTCTTTGAAGGCCTACAGTGACTTAATGGCTTTGGAGTTTAAGGTGGGAGATGGGACTGTGCAGGGGAAGGGGACAGACAGTGGAAAGTCCAGCCAAGCCAACAGGTTTAAGCTTTTTCTTTAAGGAACATTGAAGCTTTCTGAGGAGAGGAGTAGCATGATCATATTTGTTTTCTCAAAAAAAAAAAAATGCTGTTGACAATCAGTGTAGAACAGTAGTTCACAGCTGGAGGTGATTTTGCCCTCTGGAGGGGGCATTTGGCAATGCCCAGAGACATTTTTGATTGTCACAACTGGTGTCTAGTGGGGAGAGGCCAGGGATCCTGTAACGCACATGACAGCACCACAGCAAAGAATTGTCTGGTCTGAAATGTCAGTCGTGCTGAGATTGAGAAACCCTGGTGTAGAGCAAGGATGGGAGGATCAGACAGCTATGAAAAGGGAATTGTAACAGTCCAGGGGAGAGACAACTGAGGCTTGGGTCAGGGCAGTAATAATAGTGATGGAAAGAAATAGACAAATAGAAGAGATAATGAGGATTTACTTAGTCCCTGGTTGATTGATATACCGGGAGAGGAAAAGGGAAGAACACATTTCTGGCTTGAGCAACTGTGAGGATGGAAGAGTCATTAGAGAGGGATTTGGAATGCTCATGACTTTAGCTTTGGACAGGTTGGATTTGAGGTGCCTGTGGGATATCCAAGTGGAGATGTTGAGCAGGCATCTGTATGTACAAGTATGAAGCTCAGAGGAATGATTGGGTCAAAGAGGAATGATGGCCAAAGCCACGGAAGTGGAAGAGAAGGCCCTGAGTAAGTGTGTACAGTGAGAAAAGGCCACGAAGAGATCCCAGGGAACAAAAACTTATAAGACCAGGCAGAGTAAGGGGAGGCAAAGGAAGACTGGGGCTGAGGGGGAAGCAGTGGGAGAAGCAGGAGAGTGTAACGTCAAGAAATCAAAGTGGGAGAAACACCAGGAGGGAGGTCAGGATGGAGCCAATGCAGTAAGTTTGTGATCTGTTCAGAATTTTAGAGTTCACAGGTAAGTCTTTATTTTCTCCTTGAAACAGTGCATTTGATGAGAGATAGGGGTGCAGTGGGGACAAGAGGAGAGAGATGAGGTCAGTTATGACTTTTGGGAGAGGTTGCTGACACGGTTGGACTGTGTAGCAGGGCAGAGAGCCTGCTGAAATGGAGACTTTGCATTTGCAGTGGAACCTCTGAGCGGGGGCTGCATAGGCTGGGAAATTCAGTTCCGCCTCGGTCATTTCCAGTCAATGGCCCCTGTGCCTTTTGGGGCCGGTTCCTGACAACCTCCCTGACCACTATTTATTGCTTTCTTCCTGCAGCGAGTCAGAGGGCAAAGGTCTGTAACAGCTTCTGGAGACCATGCAGCAGCGGTGCTGCAGCCTGCAGGCTTAATGCAGGGGAAGTTTGTCTCCTGGGATATCCGGGCCCATGGCCACAGTAGAGTTGGAGCGGGAGCTGTTTCCAGGGTCCAGCCATGGCAGGGTCGTAGTGTCTCTCGGGAGGGTAAACAATGGCACAAATCACTTCTGTCAAGGGCCTGGGCAACCATTAGAAGTCCTTGGCCAGCCTTCTCCCTAAGCAACATTTTCTGGCTCAGAAAGGGGAACTCTCCAGGTTCCTTTTACAGCATATTATGACCCTGAGGCCCTTATATCCACAAAGAGCACTTTGTCACAGGCTACAGCAGTCAGCACCAGCTAACCAACTATGGAGGCCCTAATGTGCATGGATGGTATAAAACTCAGTTTGAAAGAAGTTTTTGTTGTAAGACAGGGCAATCAGAGTGTCCGTTTACTCAATGAACAAATACACATAGAGGACCTAGGGTGTGCCTGGCCCTGTCCCAGGCTCAGGAGCTCCCAGAATGGTGTCTCCTACTGATCTGGCCCTGAAATGTCCAGAGGCTCCTGATATTGGTGCCTGATATTGAGTGGTGTCCAATCACTTGAGTTTTTCTGAACCAGTCAGGGAGATGCCCAAGAATTAATTGGGAAAGCCTTTCCCTACTTCTTAGTTTTGGGGAGCCCCCCCCCCGCCAACTGAAAGACCTCAGTATTGGACCTGCAATATAGACCTGCAATTCTCCCTCTCCTGCTCTCAGTAAGGTGGGCTTGAGAGGCAAAGGGATGCTAAAGGTGCATGAGCCACATCCATAAATCTGTAGAGCAGACCCCGATCACTCCAGTGATCAGGTTCCAGTATCAATCAGATCTCACTCTGTAATGACCAATCTCAATAAAGGCCCTCTGACATTAGCCTCTATAATTCTGTCAGTCAGCCAGTTTTTCTGCTGGGAGTGATTTAGTATTGGTTATTAACTCCCTGTGATCCACCAAGAATTTACAGTCACTGTTCTTTAGCACTCTTTATAAATACAGTTGGTCCTCGTTCTTGGCAGATTCTATATTTGTGAACTTGCTAACTTTCTAAAATTTATGTGTAACCCAAAAATCAATACTCAAGGAACTTCTTCAGTCACTCTTAGACATGTGCAGAGTGATAAGTCACCCAACACACATTCCCAGCTGAGGTCAAACGTGGCAAGGCTCTGCCTTCATATTTCAGCTCTTATACTGTAAACAAGGGCCCTTTATGCAGTCTATTGAGTGCCACGTTTTTTTTGCATTTACGTGCTTTTCATTGGTGATTTTGCTGTTTAAAAATGGTCCCCAAGTGTGGTGCTGAAACACTGTCTAGTGTTCCTAAGAACAAGAAGGTTGTGATATGCCTTATGGAGAAAATATAGGAGTGGGCAAAAGTAGGTTTACAGTTGTTCATATGGCAAAGACATGCAGGTTAAATAAGCAATACTGTAACACAAGAATAAGCTCTGTGTTTCACATAGCTCACAACTGTGAACCTACTTTGCCCACCCTTGTATGTGTATTTAGATGAGCTTCATTCACATAAGAGTTATAATGCCACTAAACATGAGTTCAATGTTAATGAAGCAAAAATATATATTAAATCAGGTGTCTTTAAACAGAAACTCATATAAAACAAGGTGATGTATTGACCAGTTGGCAAAAATGTTGTGATGAGAGGCTTACAGGAATATAACACAGGTGACGAGGTCTGGATTAGGCTTGGGTTTTGGTGTATGTCCTACTAGTCCTCTCTGTGTGTCTGCCATCCAGAGACTCTGAGCCCCAGCTGGCCCAGGGCCTGCTCCTTCTAATTGCCATGTAGCGTTGGCTTTCCTGGCCAAAAAGATGGGGCATCACTCACCCCAGCCTCTCCACAGGTAACAGCCACAGACGCAGACAGTGGCACATTTGGCTTGCTCTCCTATTCCTTGGGTGCTGGACTTGGGGCCTCCGGGTCTCCCCCTTTCCGCATTGACGCCCACAGTGGTGATGTATGCACAACCCAGATCCTGGACCGTGACCAGGGGCCCTCCAGCTTTGACTTCACAGTGACGGCTGTGGATGGGGTGAGTGGGCAGACCATGGGCAGCTTGGGATATTGGGGTAGGGCATTCACGAGGGCGAGACAAGGCCCACCTGACTTATGGCTACATATCTCACCAGGGAGGTCTCAAGTCCATTGTGTATGTGAAGGTGTTTGTGTCAGATGAGAATGACAACCCACCTCAGTTCTATCCACGGGAGTACGCTGCCAGCCTGAGTGCCCAGAGTCCACCAGGCACTGCTGTGCTGAGGGTGCGTGCCCATGACCCTGACCAGGGGCCCCATGGGCGACTCTCCTACCATATCCTGGCTGGCAGTAGCCCCCCACTCTTTGCCTTGGATGAGCACTCAGGTGAGGATCCTGCCATATCCAGAATCTATCTCCCACCCTACCCCCTGCCCACTTGCCCAAATGAAGTACTGCCTTCCTCCCAACTCTGTTGTTTTCTTATACATCTCTGCTCTATCCCTCCTTCCAGGGCTGTTGACAGTTGCCTGGCCCTTGGCCAGACAAGCCAACTCTGTGGTGCAGCTGGAGATTGGTGCTCAGGATGGAGGGGGCCTGCAGGCAGATCCCCGTGCCCGAGTCAACATCAGCATTGTGCCTGGAACCCCCATACCACCCATATTTGAACAACTACAGTATGTCTTTTCTGTGCCAGAGGATGTGGCACCAGGCACCAGTGTGGGCATAGTCCAGGCACACAACCCACCAGGTATCATTTCTCATTATACCCACTTGGTGCCGTACCCAGATACCCCAATATAACCCTCAAGCTACATCTCTAGGTACCCCAAACAGCCCCAATACAAAACTCTGGCTCCTTGGGCCTATGCAGGCACTCCTCTGCTTTGCTCCCAGGCACATGTATATCACCTAGTGCCACCTAGCTTCTCTGCCAACAGCTACCCCTCCCCCCAATACTTTGAAAGACACAGGTGTGAGCATTGTGTAATGCCTCTTGGGATCAGAGCCTGACACCAACTCAATAGGTGCCCCTCCATCTCTTTCCTGACCCCTCTCTCCTCCTCCCTAGGTCGCTTGGGGCCTGTGACCATGGCCCTATCAGGCGGAGATCCCCGAGGACTCTTTTCCCTAGATGGGGCCTCAGGGCTGTTACAGACACTTCGCCCTCTGGACCGGGAACTGCTGGGGCCAGTGCTGGAGCTGGAGGTGCGGGCAGGCAGTGGAGTGCCCCCAGCTTTCGCTGTAGCTCGGGTGCGTGTGCTGCTGGATGATGTGAATGACAACTCCCCTGCCTTCCCTGCACCTGAAGACACAGTGTTGCTTCCACCAAGCACTGCCCCAGGGACCATCATCTATACACTGCGTGCTCTGGACCCCGATTCAGGCATTAACAGTCGAGTCACTTTTAACCTTCTTACTGGAGGTGGTGGGGTCTTCACTGTGGACCCCACCACAGGACATGTACGACTTATGGGGCCTCTGGGGTCCCCAGGGGGGCCAGCACATGAGCTAGACCTGGAAGCCCGGGATGGGGGCTCCCCACCCCGCACCAGCCACTTTCGACTGCAGGTGGTGGTACAGGACTTGGGGATCCGTGGGCTGGCTCCCCACTTCGACAGCCCTACCTATCGTGTGGACCTGCCCTCGGGCACCACCCCTGGAACTCAGGTCCTACAAGTGCAGGCTCGAGCACCTGATGGGGGCTCTATCACCTACCACCTTGCAGGAGATGGGCCAAGTAGCCCTTTTGGCCTAGAGCCACAGAGTGGGTGGCTATGGGTCCGGACAGCACTGGACCGTGAGGCCCAGGAGTTGTACACACTGAAAGTAATGGCAGTGTCTGGGTCCAAAGCTGAGTTGGGGCAGCAGACAGGCACAGCCACCGTAAGGGTCAGCATCCTCAACCAGAATGACCACAGTCCCCGCTTTTCTGAGGAGCCCACTTTCCTGGCTGTGGCAGAGAACCAGCCCCCAGGGACCAGTGTGGGCCGGGTCTTTGCCACTGACCGAGACTCGGGACCCAATGGACGGCTGACCTACAGCCTGCGACAGGTGTCAGAAGACAGCAAGGCCTTCCGCATCCACCCTCAGACTGGTGAGTACTGGCACCCAGATAAATTCTGAAACCCCACTGCCTCATCCTCAGATTGATGAACACCTAGACAAGACTCCCAGAGCTTGGTCACAAAGACCAGGACTGAGCTTGAAGTTTCACCCTGGGATTGCCTCCCACACTCCCCAAACCCCAGCTTCTCAGTTACAGGCGTCTGGCTTTGCATCCCTAGCTTTCTCATACATGATCCCTTTCCTGTACTCCCAGGAGAAGTGACCACACTCCAAACCCTGGACCGAGAGCGGCAGAGCAGCTACCAGCTCCTGGTGCAGGTGCAGGATGGGGGCAGTCCACCCCGCAGTACCACAGGCACCGTGCACATCGCAGTGCTGGACCTCAACGACAACAGCCCCACCTTTCTGCAGGCTTCAGGGGCTGCTGGTGGGGGCCTTCCTGTACAGGTATGTGAGGTGGAAGAACCCTGCCCTGAAGAAGTAAGAGGGAATGGGCATTTCTCCATACAGCTGTAGGTGTGGGTAAGAGAAACTGCTTTTGGGAACAGGTGTGAGAGCAAAAAAGGGGCTCTGCCTGCACATGGGTGAGGGGAGCTCCATCCTGAGTTGTCTCAAGAACACGGAAGAGAAGAGAACTTGTAGGTGAGTTGTGTGTCCCCACAGGTACCAGATCGTGTGCCTCCAGGGACACTGGTGACGACTTTGCAGGCCAAGGATCCAGATGAGGGGGAGAATGGGACCATCCTGTACATGCTGACTGGTAAGGGGGTGGAGAGAAGGGAGTTGATGGGTGTGGCACACCCTCATGACCTGCTCCACTGTGGGACCCAGTCCCTCACCCTTCCACTGCCTGTCCCCAGGACCTGGCTCAGAGCTCTTCTCTCTGCACCCTCACTCAGGGGAGCTGCTCACTGCAGCACCCCTGGTCCGAGCAGAGCGACCCCACTATGTGCTGATGCTGACTGCTCACGACCAAGGCAGCCCTCCTCGGAGCTCCAGCCTCCAGCTGCTGGTGCAGGTATGGCTGCACCCCAAATCTGACCACTTGGCCACTGCTGTGGGCCTTCTCCAATAGCTCCACCTCCATTGGGTCCTATCCCCCTCTTCCTAGGGTACATCTGAGAACCCTCCCTGCTACCCATCGGGCCAGTCCAGCCCCCTTTTACATGGGTCCCCGATTTCTTCCTCTGGCCTCGGTCCATAACAGGTGCTGCCCTCAACTCACTTGGCTGAGCCCCCACCAGATCTTTCAGAGCCAGACCCTGCAGCACCGGTGCCTGTCGTGCTGACAGTGACAGCAGCTGAGGGATTGCAGCCCGGCTCCCTGTTGGGCTCGGTGGCGCAGCCAGAGCCTGCGGGGGTGGGAGCACTCACCTACACTCTGGTGGGCGGCGCGGACCCAGATGGCACCTTCGCGCTGGACGCAGCCTCAGGGCGTCTATATCTGGCCCGGCCGCTGGACTTCGAAGCGGGACCGGCGTGGCGTGCACTCACAGTGCGTGCCGAGGGACTGGGAGGCGCGGGCGCGCGACTGCTGCGTGTACAGGTGCGCGTGCAAGACGAGAACGAGCACCCGCCGGCCTTCGCCCGAGACCCGCTGGCGCTGGCGCTGCCGGAGAACCCCGAGCCAGGAGCTGCGCTGTACACTTTCCGAGCCTTGGACGCCGACGGTCCCGGCCCCAACAGCGACGTGCGCTACCGCCTGCTGCGCCAGGAGCCGCCCGTGCCTGCCTTGCGTCTGGACGCGCGCACCGGGGCGCTAAGCGCCCCACGGGGCCTGGACAGGGAGACAACGCCAGCGATGCTATTGCTCGTGGAAGCCACTGACCGGCCTACTAATGCCAGCCGCCGCCGCACAGCGCGCGTTTCCGCGCGTGTCTTTGTCACCGATGAGAATGACAATGCTCCGGTCTTCGCCTCGCCCTCACGTGTACGCCTCCCAGAAGATCAGCCACCCGGACTAGTGGCGCTGCACGTGGTAGCCTGGGACCCAGACCTGGGTGAGGCCGCAAGGGTGACCTATCGCCTTGCGGCTGGCGGGGACGGTTACTTCCGGCTACACTCTAGCACTGGTGAGTTAGGTCTGGTGGCGAGGGACAAGGAGGGTGTGAATGTGGAAGGAGTAAGGAGGTTTTCTTCCAACCGGCCCTATCCACCTAGGAGCTTTGTCCGTGGTGCGTCCCCTGGACCGAGAACAGCGAGCTGAGCACGTTCTGACGGTGGTGGCCTCTGACCACGGCTCCCCTCCGCGCTCAGCCACTCAGCTCCTGACTGTCAGTGTCGTGGACATCAACGATGAGGCACCTGCTTTCCAGCAACAAGAGTACAGCATCATCTTGCGGGAGAACAGCGCGCCTGGCACATCTCTTCTAACTCTGCGGGCAACCGACCCTGACCTGGGTAAGACTTTGAATAGGGGTGGGGAGGTGAGAGAGGGATGGACTAGGGCAAGAAAGGCCAAAATTTTATTTATTTATTTATTTGTTTGTTTGTTTGTTTGTTCATATCCTCTGATCACCCTCCATGCTGCCCCTTCTCAGGGGCTAATGGGCAAGTGACCTATGGAGGCATCTCTGGTGAAAGCTTCTCCCTGGACCCAGACACTGGTGTTCTCACAACTCTTCAAGCCCTGGATCGAGAGGAGCAGGAGGAGATCAGCCTGACAGGTACACACTGACAGGACCCTGAAAGCCTGAGAGGTATTGTCAGCTCCAGTGTTATGTTACATAGGCAGAAACACCAGATTACCTTCTAGAAGCGTCCACCCATTACAACACGGTTTCTGTTACATTTTTGGGTCCTTTGGGGGAGTCAACAGTTTGGCAGAGTGCAAAGTCATCTGATTTCTAGGCTGTCACCAGTGTGATCACACAAATTCTCAAATAGAGGTCACAAATATGCCTGTAGGATTCACTCAGATTATACTCTAGACATTTAACAGAGGAGCACATCATTATTGAGTACATGAGAGGTGAAGTGACTTGCTTAAGCTAACACAGTTTGAAAGTGGCAAAGCTGGAACTTGAACCCAGACCTTTTGATACCTCATTTAATGCCTTTTCTGGTATACTACCACTAATCCAAGGTACATCTTGCCTGCATCAAGCAGGGGAGGTGGGAAGAAAATAACATATCTAACACCTGTATATTTATGTGTGCATGTCCACATGTAGGTACCTGTGCACTTGTAGGATGTGGAGAGATGGACATTTTATGTTTTCTGTGTGCACCTGTCGAACACCTGTGGACACTGTGTGGTGTGGACTTCTCCAGGGGATGGGAGCAGGCTAGAGCTCACTGATTTTGCTTCTTTATAGTTTATGCCCGGGACAAAGGATCACCCCCACTGTTGACCCATGTCACAGTGCGTGTGGCTGTAGAGGATGAAAATGATCATGCCCCAACCTTTGGGAGTGCCCATCTCTCCCTAGAAGTGCCCGAGGGCCAGGACCCCCAGACACTTACCACGTTGCGGGCCTCTGACCCAGATGTGGGAGCTAATGGACAGTTGCAGTATCACATCCTGGGTGAGCACCTTCCCAGTACCCACATGCCCAGCTCTACTCCTTGTCCGCCAGTGTGTCAGTGTCTCCTTTTCCTTCTCTTTATATATTTCTCTTTTTCTTTCATGCATATATCTGTGACTCTGAGAGTCTTCTGTGTTTCTCTATTTTTAACTTTGTTTCTTTTTCATTCTTGTCTCTCCCTGTAGAGCAGTTGTTCTCAAACTTTCTGGTCTCAGGAACCCTTAACATTCTTAATTTTTGAGATCTCTGAAGAGCTTTTGTTTATATAATAGTGTGCTATAGCATTATAATAAATATATAATATAAATATATCAGTATATAAATATTTACTATACTAGGTGTTAAAGTTGAGTAGATTATAAAATATTGCAAGGCAAGCCAAGGAAGTATACTATGTTAGGGTTTCAAATAACAATTTATTGGACAGTAATGAGGTTGCCAAGATTATAGCAGGTGTAACTGAAGGTAAGCCAACAAAACTGAATGAATCTCTGAACATATTTATGTTCTAAACTTTCTACCAAGAATATTCTAGAAAACACAAGAATGTGTAAGCACACATTCCATAAACTACCCAAGTGATGATGTAATCACATGTCTCATACCTTCTGGATTCCACCGTACGTTCATGACATAATGAGAATGAAAAAGGCATGTAATGTCTTAGTATGGTTTTAAACATAGTTTTGAACTTATGTACTCCCTTGAGAGGGTCTTGGGGGACTCCGAGGGGTTCCCCAACCACACTCTAAGATCAGCCACTTTATAGGGTCTTTATTTACCTTCTGTGTTTCTCTTTGTTTCTCTGCTTTTCTCACAATTTCTTTCTCTTTTTTCTTTCCCCTCTCTTTCCTCTCCCTCCCCTCTATCTCATTCTTTGCTGTTGCCTGTAAATCTCCCATGGGCTGATACATGTTTATATGTGCCGACCCTCCTCTGCAGATGGAGACCCATCAGGAGCCTTTATCCTAGATCTAGCCTCTGGGGAGTTTGGCACCATGAGACCACTGGACCGGGAGGTGGAACCAGCATTCCAGCTGCGGATAGAAGCCCGGGATGGAGGCCAGCCAGCTCTCAGTGCCACTCTGCTTGTGACAGTGACAGTGTTGGATGCCAATGACCATGCCCCAGCCTTTCCTGTGCCTGCCTACTCTGTGGAGGTGCCTGAGGATGCACCTTCAGGGACTGTTTTGCTGCAGCTACAGGCTCATGATCCTGATGCTGGGGCCAATGGTCATGTGACCTACTACCTTGGTGCAGGTGCTGCAGGAATCTTCCTGCTGGAGCCCAGCTCTGGGGAATTGCGCACAGCTGCAGCCCTAGATAGAGAGCAGTGTCCCAGCTATGCCTTTTCTGTGAGTGCAGTAGATGGTGCAGCTGCTGGGCCCCTGAGCACCACAGTGCCTGTCACCATCACAGTGCGTGATGTCAATGACCATACACCCACCTTCCCCACCAGTCCCCTGAGGCTGCGCCTGCCCCGTCCAGGTCCCAGCCTCAGCACCCCGACCCTGCCTCTGGCCACTCTGCGAGCTGAAGACCGTGACGCTGGTGCCAATGCCTCCATCCTCTATCGGCTGGCTGGCACACCCCCTCCTGGCACCACTGTGGACTCCTACACTGGTGAAATCCGTGTGGCCCGCTCCCCTGTATCCCTGGGCCCCCGGGATCGTGTTCTCTTCATTGTGGCCACTGACCTTGGCCGTCCTGCTCGCTCTGCCACCGGTGTGGTCATTGTTGGGCTACAGGGGGAGTCTGAGCGTGGACCCCGCTTTCCCCGTGCTAGTAGCGAAGCTGTGCTCCGTGAGAATGCACCCCCAGGTGGGTATCCAACCATGTATCCTAGCCTTATATCTCTGCATGGGCTGGATTTCTCCCTAAAAAATGACCACAAACTCCTTCAGTCTGGTGCTCACAGTCCAACCAATACCATCCTCTCTGCAGGGACTCCCATTGTCTCCCCCAAGGCTGTCCATGCAGGGGGCTCAAGTGGACCGATTACCTACAGCATTCTCAGTGGGAATGAGAAAGGGACATTCTCCATCCAGCCTAGCACAGGTGAGAGGTGGGAGCAGGGACCTCTATGAAGGGACAGACTCCTGGAGGATCTCCCTTTTGGGCCTAAGGAGGCTCTGGTGGGGGAGGGACTGCCCTTGAGTAAGAGGCCTCAGAGAGGGAGGCTCCAGGGCAAGGAAGATGCATTTTGCCTCCTCCCAGGTGCCATCACAGTTCGCTCAGCAGAGGGGCTAGACTTTGAGGCAAATCCACGGCTACGACTGGTACTGCAGGCAGAGAGCGGAGGATCCTTTGCCTTCTCTGTGCTGACCCTAGCTCTGCAAGATGCCAATGACAATGCTCCCCGCTTCCTGCAGCCTCACTACGTGGCCTTCCTGCCTGAGTCCAGGCCATTGGATGGGCCTCTGCTGCAGGTACGGGATATGATGGGAAGATGGGAAACAGCCTTGTCTGTGCCCAGGTCAGTGCCAGCAGCCTCCTACTTTCACCAGGTGGAGGCAGATGACCTGGATCAAGGCCCCAGTGGACAGATCTCCTATAGCCTGGCTGCTTCCCAGCTGGCACGGGGATTATTCCACGTAGACCCAGCCACAGGCACTATCACTACCACAGCCATCCTGGACCGTGAGATCTGGGCAGAAACACGGTGAGCCCTGGCTCTACAGACCCCACGACCCCTTCCTGGGTTCGTCCAGCTTCAAGCCCTGCCTTGAATCCCCCTCAGTCTAGACCACATCCTGAATCGCCCTAGCCCTGCCCAGTGTTCTTCCTTATCCCCAGACTCCTCCCTTGATTGTGCTCCCCATGATTGTGTCCAGGCTGGTACTCATGGCCACAGACAGAGGAAGCCCAGCTCTGGTGGGCTCAGCTACCCTGACGGTAATGGTCATCGACACCAATGACAATCGCCCCACCATTCCCCAGCCCTGGGAGCTCCGAGTATCTGAAGGTGAGGGCTGCATAAAGTAAGAAGTACAAAGGGTGGTAGGGCAGCACTGTTCACCATTCTGGGGCTCCAGAGGTGTCTTGGACCATGCCAAACACATTTGTCCTGTGTATTACAGATGCACTCTTGGGCTCAGAGATTGCACAGGTCACAGGGAATGATGTGGACTCTGGACCTGTGCTGTGGTATGTGCTGAGCTCACCTGGATCCCAGGATCCTTTCAGCATAGGCCGCTACGGAGGCCGAGTCTCCCTCACAGGCCCCCTGGACTTTGAGCAGCGTGACCGCTACTACTTGCAGCTGCTGGCACATGATGGGCCTCATGAGGGCCGTGCCAACCTCACAGTGTTTGTGGAGGATGTCAATGACAATGCACCTGTCTTCTCACAGAGCCTCTACCAGGTACCAGTGCACCTAGAAGTCCCCACATCTGGACCCAGGGTTGTTCATGTTGGAGAGAAGTGAGGAAGCTAGAAGAGTCTGAGGTGGGCTGGACCTTAGAACTGACCTGAGGATGGAGCTCTGGGGGTGGGAGGTCCTATCTCACACCAACCTTGCAATTCTGGGAACTGTACCCAGGTTTTTTGTCCCATGCCCCCAAATAGGGGAAGGTAGGAAATTCCAATACTAGGAAGTATGGGCTCCACGCTGGAATGGATATGAAGTAGGGCTCATGGGACCAGTCTCCAGAACACAAGCTAAACGGATAGCCGGGCAGCATGGCCATAAACATTTGTGCTCACACCCCAGGTGACGCTGCTTGAGCACACACTCCCAGGCAGTGCCATTCTCTCCGTCTCTGCCACTGACCGGGACTCGGGTGCCAATGGTCACATCTCCTACCGCCTGGCTTCCCCTGCCGAAGGCTTCAGTGTTGACCCCAGCAATGGTGCGTCCTTCCCGGGATCTGACCCCTTATCTTTGACTGTGGTCCATATTCTGACCTCATTCCTGCAATTTCTTGCCCAAGCTCTTAACTCCTGGATCTCTAAACCAGGGGCACGTTTTTCCTCCTTTATCTCTATTGTAAGGCCTATCCTGGCTGCATGTCTAGAAGCTGTTCCCTGAATCCTGGAGGCCATCCCATAATCTCCCAGCACACAGGCTATTCCCTGGAGTCTGATTTCTGAGGCCCTTTCCTGGGCCCTGAAGGGTTACTTCCTCTGCTCACCCATAGTCTCTGCTGAATGCATGTTTCTCTCCATTCCCTTCTCATCTCAGGGACCTTGTTCACGACAGTGGGAACAGTGGCCTTGGGCCATGAGGGGCTAGGAGTGGTGGATGTGGTGCTGGAAGCCCGAGACCACGGGATGCCAGGCCGGGCAGCCCGAGCCACAGTGCATGTGCAGCTGCAGGACCAGAATGACCACACCCCAAGCTTCACATTGCCACACTACCGTGTGGCTGTGACTGAGGATCTGCCGCCTGGCTCCACCCTGCTCACCCTGGAGGCCACAGATGCTGACGGAAGCCGCTCCCATGCCACCGTGGACTATAGCATCGTCAGTGGCAACCGGGGCCGAGTCTTCCAGCTAGAGCCTCGGCTTGCTGAAGCTGGGGAGAGTGGTGGGCTAGGCCCCCAGGCACTGGGATGCCTGGTATTACTTGAGCCTCTAGATTTTGAAAGTTTAACCCAGTACAATCTAACAGTGGCTGCAGCTGACCGGGGACAGCCACCCCGCAGCTCAGCTGTGCCGGTCACGGTCACTGTGCTGGATGTCAACGACAACCCACCCGTTTTCACCCGAGCAGCCTACCGTGTGGCAATATCCGAGGACACACCTGTTGGAGCTGAGCTGCTGCATGTGGAGGCCTCTGATGCTGACCCAGGCCCTCATGGCCTCGTACGTTTCACCCTCAGCTCAGGTGACCCCTCTGGGCTCTTTGAACTGGATGAGAACTCGGGTTCCTTGAGACTGGCCCACCCTTTGGACTGTGAAACCCAAGCTCGACATCAGCTTGTGGTGCAGGCTGCCGATCCTGTGGGGGCACACTTTGCTCTGGCACCAGTGACCATTGAGGTCCAGGATGTGAATGACCATGCCCCAACCTTCCCATTGAGCTTACTCAGCACCAGCCTGGCAGAGAACCAGCCTCCGGGCACTCTTGTGACTACTCTGCATGCAATTGATGGGGATGCTGGGGCTTTTGGCAGGCTCCGATACAGCCTATTGGAGGCCGGGCCAGGACCTGAGGGACGTGAGGCATTTGCACTGAACAGCTCAACAGGGGAGCTGCGGGCACGAGTGGCCTTTGACTATGAGCACACAGGAAGCTTCCAGCTGCTGGTGGGTGCTGCTGATGCCGGGAATCTCTCAGCCTCAGTCACTGTGTCAGTGCTGGTAACTGGTGAGGATGAGTATGACCCAGTATTCCTGGCTCCAGCTTTCCACTTCCAAGTGCCAGAAGGTGCCCGGCGTGGCCACAGCCTGGGTCATGTGCAGGCCACAGACGAGGATGGAGGTGCCGATGGCCTGGTGCTCTATTCCCTTGCCACCTCTTCTCCCTACTTTGGTATTAACCAGACTACGGGTGCCCTGTACCTGCGGGTGGACAGCCGGGCACCAGGCAGTGGAACAGGTCCCTCTGGAGGTGGGGGCCGGACCCGGCGAGAGGCACCACGGGAGCTGAGGCTAGAAGTGGTGGCACGGGGGCCTCTGCCCGGTTCAAGGAGTGCCACAGTGCCCGTGACTGTGGATATCACCCACACTGCACTGGGCCTGGCACCTGACCTCAACCTGCTATTGGTGGGGGCTGTGGCAGCCTCCCTGGGAGTGGTGGTGGTGCTTGCACTGGCAGCCCTGGTCCTCGGGCTGGTGCGGGCTCGCAGCCGCAAGGCAGAGGCAGCACCTGGCCCAATGTCACAGGCAGCACCCCTGGCCAGTGGCTCATTGCAGAAGCTGGGCCGAGAGCCACCCAGCCCACCCCCCTCAGAGCACCTGTATCACCAGACTCTCCCCAGCTATGGTGGGCCAGGAGCTGGAGGTCCCTATCCCCGGGGTGGCTCCTTGGACCCTTCCCATTCAAGTGGCCGAGGCTCGGCAGAGGCTGCGGAGGATGACGAGATCCGCATGATCAATGAGTTCCCCCGTGTGGCCAGTGTGGCCTCTTCCCTGGCTGCCCGTGGCCCTGATTCAGGCATCCAGCAGGATGCAGATGGACTGAGTGACACATCCTGTGAACCGCCTGCCCCTGATTCCTGGTATAAGGGCCGAAAGGCAGGGCTGCTGTTGCCAGGTGCAGGAGCCACTCTATACCGAGAAGAGGGCCCTCCAGCCACTGCCACGGCCTTCCTGGGGGGCTGTGGCCTGAGCCCTGCACCCACTGGGGACTATGGATTCCCAGCAGATGGCAAGCCATGTGTGGCAGGTGCACTGACAGCCATTGTAGCTGGCGAAGAAGAGCTCCGTGGCAGCTATAACTGGGACTACCTACTGAGCTGGTGCCCTCAGTTTCAGCCACTGGCCAGCGTGTTCACAGAGATCGCCCGGCTCAAGGATGAAGCACGGCCATGTCCCCCGGCTCCCCGTATTGACCCACCACCCCTTATCACTGCCGTGGCCCACCCAGGAGCCAAGTCTGTGCCCCCCAAGCCAGCTAGCACAGCTGCAACCCGGGCCATCTTCCCACCAGCCTCTCACCGCTCCCCCATCAGCCACGAAGGCTCCCTGTCCTCAGCTGCCATGTCCCCCAGCTTCTCACCCTCATTGTCTCCTCTGGCTGCTCGCTCACCTGTTGTCTCGCCATTTGGGGTGGCGCAGGGCCCCTCAGCTTCAGCACTCAGCGCAGAGTCTGGCCTGGAGCCCCCCGATGACACAGAGCTGCACATCTAGCTGTGGCCCAGGCTGGGCCCCGACCTGGGACACGCACAGTGTCCCCAACGCAGGCCCCATCTGAGCCTGCCCTGGGCAGCCTCAGACCATGATTGGCCACAGGGGAAACCAGCTACCCATCCCAAACTCCTCCAGTAGGGGCAGGCTGCACTTCACCCCAGCCTTAGAGCACCAGCACCACAGAGGCCCTGTGGGCAATGACCTGTGGCCAGGTCCAATGTGGGGAGAAATATGAAGGAGGCAGCAGCCCTGGGTTCTCTTCAGTGAGGGCTTCCTGTCCTGTGCCAGCACCTTGAGATGGAGCTGAGACTTTATTTATTGGGGGGTAGGGGGTGTGGGGAAAGCCCTCCAACCTTTTGGGGCCCAGCTTCTTGGGTTCCACTCTACCCCTGCCCAGAACCAAGTGCCAATTCTCACTCTGGAGCCTTAATAAACTGCAGTTTGTATCCAGCGTCTGGCTCAGTTCTGTGGGGGCCAAAGGAATGGGGGGAGGATTGGAAGGCACCTGGCACATTGTGGACATTTCAGGAGGCACAGAGGGGTGGTGGGCATGGGCATGTAGGGTGGGGATGTCACTGGTAGCCATCTCTCTGCAATCGGCCTTTCCCTTACACAGGCAGGAGGCCAGGAGAAGGCAGGCAATGCCCAGCAGAGAGATTGGTTGGGTGAGGAGAGGTCTTTGGGATGACTCTAGGCTCTAGTTTTAGGCTCTAGGGTCTTCAAGAAGATGGGAGGTGGATACAGGAACAGCCAGGTGGTTTATATGTTTTCCTTGGGGCCACTATATATGCACATGCAATAGGAGCTCAGATTTGTTGAGCCTTTGCTGTCAGACTCAATGAGCAATTTGCCTGTTTTATCTCTACATTTTCACAACTATAAGACAGACCCCTTTTAATATTACTGCATATTCTAAATGAAGAAACCTGGGCTCTGAGAGATTAAGTGTATTTCCTGATACACTGATAGGAGGAACCCGGGTCGTGGGTCTGTGGGCCTCTGGGGCTCCTTTCTTAACACCCCCTATCCCCTCTGGTGAGTCCTAGCTGGACTCTGGCAGTAGGGAGGGACCCTGGGCTTATTCCAGGGCTTGGTGGGCCAGAGGGAGAATCCCAGTGGCAGCCTCACAGAATTTAGGACTGCCCACTTGAAGGAGGAGCCAGCACCATCACTAGTTTCTAGGCAGAAAAGTACTGTGATAGGGGTTTCATGTGATCTGTCACATGACAGCAGATCTGCTGAGGGACGGAAATGGGTCTACGATCCTGGTGAGGAATTAAGAGGCCTTGGGAAAAGGGGATCATGTTGGATGGAATACATGGAGGGTGGGGACAAAATGACAACCTCTATTCCACTGAAACCCACCTGCCACCCCTGCAGCTTCCTAGGGCTCCTAGCCCTTATCGTCACGGGCACGTGCAGTTACACCCCGGAGCCTGACCAACAGCGGACGTGAGTTGATACAGCACTGACCACCCCCTTCCCGGTGTCCTGTCCTACACCTAGCTTCCCTCACCACCTAACAAGCTCCTGGTTCTCACTCCATAGTCTCATCCCTGGGTTTCCAGGCTCAGTTGCCCATTACTCAATTCCTATGAGCCATATGTGCTGCTGGGATCCAAGCCACTAATTCTGAATCTTCTGTCATTATTTTCCATTGCCACTCTAACATAAACCATGTTCCTCACCCCCCCAGGCTGCCCCCAGGCTGGGCTTCCCTAGGCCGTGTGGACCCTGAGGAAGAGCTGAGTCTCACCTTTGCCCTAAAACAGCAGAACCTGGAAAGACTGCCCGAGCTGGTGCAGGCTGTGTCGGACCCTGGCTCTCCTCGATACGGTGCCTGTTGGGACTGGGGACAGGATGTGGGATGCAGTGCAGGGACACAGGGCTGGGCTGAGCCTGGAACAGTGCAAATCATGTCAGGGTCTCAGTGCTTTCAAGGGAGTGACATAGGGCAGATAAATGGCAGTAGCTCTCACTGAAGAGTTTCTGAATTTAAAAAAAGTGAACTGAATCTAAACTGTCCAAAACTACTTCCCCCCAAAACTTTCCACCTTTGTTCATCAGGCTAGAAACCTAAAGTGGATGTCCTTGAAAGGAGCACAGGCTTTGTGATCAGATCTGGATTCGAAGTATGACCCTGCTGTTTGCCAGCTACCAGACAAGTGGGGATAGCTTCCAGTACAGATGCTCCTTAACTTAGAATAGGGGTTATGTCCCAATAAACCCATCATAAGTTGAAAATATTAAGTCAAAAATGCTTTTAATACACCTAACCTACCGAACATCATAGCTTAGCCTAGCCTGCCTTAAATATGCTCAGGACACAATATCCAAAAACTGGTAGAGCACCAGTTGTTTGCTCTCACGATCATGTGCCTGAGTGGGAGCCGTGGCTTCCTGCCACTGCCTGCCGTCAGGCGAGAGTATCATAACTCAGAATTCAGAGTGTGGTTTCTACTGAATGCATCTCAGTCTTGCACCATCGTAAAGTCGAAACATTGTAAGCCAGGGACTGTCTGTGTATGTAGGTCCTCATCAACTCAAGTTCCTCAAATCCACTCCTATTTACTGGTCCACTCACATACTAAGGCTGCTACTTCTAACTCTGAAGTAGCCATTGGAAAAGTCCACTTCTCACCATCCCTTGTTGCCACCAACTCAGTTGTTTATCTTCTCACTTGGCTGCTGCCCAGCCCCCTGGCTGTCTCTTCCCCTCAACCCTACCCTCCTCTCTCCTCCACACTCTGCACCCAAACAGTCAATGTTTTCCTCCAATATTCAGGCTGATTTGTGTCCTTTCCCTGCTTGCAGCCCTTCAAAGTGTGTAGAGGAATGGGGGTGGGGGACAGTCTCAGATGCACCCAGGAGGCAAGTACTAGTGTGCACGGCTCCATGCAGGAAAATAGTGACTCACCATCACATTAAGCTTAAAATCAACAAGGATGAAAATTTGAGCTAAATTAGATGTCACCTTGTAATTGGCTCTGAACATTTTGAAAACTTATTGGAGATAAGCTTAAAATGGACAGTTTCAATTTATGAACCTCATCTGTTTTTCATGATCATGGCAGTACATGCTGTGGGGCAGCATCGCAAACCCGTAGCCTTTAGGATAAACCCATACCCCTGGCCCTGTCATTCCAAGTCTCTCGAGCTTTTCTTTCCCTGACCCCAAGGTATAAGCTGCACCTACACAGTGTCCCCTTTTGCTAGAAAGTTTTACTCATCCCTCAAGACTCTTCTCCAGGCTCCTGATTTTTCCTCACTGAGGCCCCAAAGGGAAACCTGGAAAAGCAATGAATGAAGGCAAGAGCCTCTACTGAATTCCTGCAGGGAAATATCTGACTCTAGAGGATGTGGCTGAACTGGTCCGGCCATCACCACTGACCCTCCGCACAGTCCAAAAATGGCTCTTGGAGGCTGGAGTCCGAAACTGCCACTCAGTGACCACACAGGACTTTCTGACCTGTTGGATGAGTGTCCGGTGAGAGAATGATTGCCCCATGGATGGTACCAGTCACCCCATCAGGGACACTAATCACCCCAATGGGAGGGAGTTGAGAGCTTGCTGGGGGCTATGGGTGAGAGCTAACGCATGCGGAGACGACTAACTGCCCAGTGATGCTCATGCAGCCTCCTCTGCTCTGTTCCATGCCTTCTGACCTCTGTTCTCTGATCTCTGACCTCCAGACAGGCAGAGGTGCTGCTCTCTGGGTCTGAGTTTCATCGCTATGTGGGGGGACCTGCAAAGACCTATGTTGTAAGGTCCCCACATCCCTACCGGCTGCCGAAGGCTTTGGCCCCCCATGTGGACTTTGGTAACACCCAGTAGGGTTGGCGGGGTTGGGGCAGTCACAGCCAGGAGCTGGAAAAGTTTAGATGTCATGGGGAATAGGGGAGATCAGTAGTAAAGTGGGGGTTGGAGTCTAAAAGATCTCTTTAAACTTGATTTCTTTCCCACAGTGGGAGGGCTGCACCGCTTTCCCCCCACATCATCTCTGAGGCAGCGCCCTGAGCCACAGGTGGCAGGAGCCGTTGGCTTGCACCTGGGGGTGACCCCATCCGTGATCCGTAAGCGATACAACTTGACAGCACAAGATGTGGGCTCTGGCACAACCAACAACAGCCAAGCCTGTGCCCAGGTGAGCCATCAGGAGCCCCGGGGTCCTTGAAACCTCCTCAGGAAGCCTGACCAGCCAAGGGTGCTCTTATCCCCTATCCTGTGACCTGGGATGTTATTTCCTGCCGTGACACTTCAGGCTGTGTCCTCTGACCCATGATATCTGCTCTGACTCCATCTGTAGTTCCTGGAGCAGTACTTCCATGACTCAGACCTGGCTCAATTCATGCGTCTCTTTGGTGGAAACTTTGCACACCAGGCATCAGTAGCCCGTGTGGTTGGACAACAGGGCCGGGGCCGGGCCGGGATTGAGGCCAGTCTAGATGTGGAGTACCTGATGAGTGCTGGTGCCAACATCTCCACCTGGGTCTACAGTAACCCTGGTACTGCCCAGGGGCCTGGTTGGTGGGGAGAGGGGTAGGGGTCGGTGCTGATCCTTGTTCCCCCAAGAGAATCCCATGAACTAGAGGGAGGTCCTGACCAACCCCCAGATGATTGCCTGTGTCCCTCCTCCCCACAAAAATTCCAGGCCGGCATGAAACGCAGGAACCCTTCCTGCAGTGGCTCGTGTTGCTCAGTAATGAGTCAGCCCTGCCACCTGTGCACACCGTGAGCTACGGAGATGACGAGGACTCCCTCAGCAGTGCCTACATGCAGAGGGTCAACACCGAGTTCATGAAGGCTGCCACTCGAGGTCTTACCCTGCTCTTCGCCTCAGGTGACCTCCCCTCACTCAACCTGGGACCTTTGACCCCACAGTGACCCCTAATCCTGAAAATCCAAATCATAATGTGAATTTAACAGGGACCACTCACCTGACCTCTAAACTCTGACCTCTTGCAGTAATGACTAACAGTTGAATTTTCTCTCCGCCAGCTGAACCTACACACCAAACTCTGACCAATTAATCTGCATACTAAACTTGGTCTCTCTTCCAGGTGACAGTGGGGCTGGGTGTTGGTCTGCCTCTGGAAGACACCAATTCCGTCCCAGCTTCCCAGCCTCCAGGTAAGCACCCCAGCTCACCACTTATCTCTGACCACCAACCTTTCATCTGTGATCTCATGATATGGAACTTTAGCCTTGACCCCACCAGGTGCCCCTATGGCTGAGCCTTAGCTTTACATGCCCTGGTTGCTGCACTCCCCTCTTCTTGTAGGTCCCAGACCCCAAGTCTCCTGAGTATGACACAGCTCCCGGTGTTTATCTTCCTCTGTCCCTAGGCATTTTAATGGAAGATTTGGTGGGTGTTCTGTAGGAGAAGTATACAGTGACCTCAGGCCAAGACTTCAGGGCTCAAAACCTTAGTCATTGCCACATACATGCTTCCCCATAGAGCCCAGCCCCTCCAGCAACACCCAGACCATACGCACCCACCCTCACACATTTTGGAGGAATCCTTAGGACAGCTACAGTCTAAGTGCTTGTCTTCTGCCCTCAGTCCTTATGTCACCACGGTGGGAGGCACATCCTTCCAGAATCCTTTCCAAGTCACAAATGAGATTGTTGACTATATCAGTGGTGGCGGCTTCAGCAATGTGTTCCCACGGCCTTCATATCAGGTATGTGGTTGTTTATGAGGATGGATCGGGAAGGTGGGGAGTCAGGAATCCTCTGTTCAGGAGACATACTCACTCAACAGTGCCTTTCAGGAGGAAGCTGTAGCCCAGTTCCTGAGCTCCAGCCCCCACTTGCCACCATCCAGTTACTTCAATGCCAGTGGACGTGCCTACCCAGATGTGGCTGCACTCTCTGATGGCTATTGGGTGGTCAGCAACCATGTTCCTATTCCATGGGTGTCTGGCACCTCGGTGAGAATCAGCCTGGCCTCTAACCTTCAGGAACTACCCTCAGCCTGTACCCTGACTCCTCAGAGACCTCTGATCCTTCCAAACATCCCTCCCCAAAAGTCCAATCACTCTGAACCCCTAACCTCTACTTGTACCCTCACCCTTGCAGGCATCTACTCCAGTGTTCGGAGGGATCCTATCCCTGATAAATGAACACAGAATCCTCAGTGGCCGCCCTCCTCTTGGCTTTCTCAACCCAAGGCTCTACCAGAAGCACGGGGCTGGACTCTTTGATGTGAGTGTGAAAGGGAGGGGTGTGGCCATTTTCAAGAGTATGGAGAATGCTAAGACAATTAGAGAACAGTTCTGATGGGGTATTATAGTCTCTGGGATGTGGATACAGGGTGAGGGGGTGCTGTTAGTACTGGTACCAGCAGGCCCAGATCTGATGCCCATCTTATTCCCAGGTAAACCATGGCTGCCATGAGTCCTGTCTGGATGAAGAGGTGCAGGGTCAGGGTTTCTGCTCTGGCCCTGGCTGGGATCCTGTGACAGGCTGGGGAACACCCAATTTCCCAGCTCTGCTGAAGGCATTAATCAACCCTTGACCCTTTCCTGCTACGAGAGTGGGCCTATCCCTGGCCCCACAGCTGGTAGCTTGTTTCCTCATTCTGCATTGTTGGAATCCCTGCTGAATCCTCACCTGCTACAGAACAGCTTATCTCCCTAACCCTGAAGTACTGTGTGACTTGACTCCCAACCCTACCCTTTTCCATCATACTCAGGTCTCCCTACTCCCACTCAGGTTCCTCTGCATATGCTATAACCAGTACTGTTTGGGAGCATCCCCCTCCCCCAGCCCCATTTCTTCTTTCTCTTTGCAACCAGGCTTTTCCGAAGGGTCATCTACACTGTTGTGCCTCAGTTCATTGCAATAGGACTTCTGCTCTCACTTTTTCACTCTTTTCCTCCCCCAACTCAGAAACAATGACCTCCCTGCTGTTTTATCAAGTGCACACTTCCCAATCTTTGCTTTATGGCCCTCTGTCATAGTTGCCCACTCTTTCTCCTTCCTTAGTTTCTAGGGCTTAAGTTCTTTTCTGGCCATTCCATCTTCCTCTGCTTCCTCACTGAAAGTTGGTGTACTTCATTACTACGACCTTAGTCTTTTGCTCTTCTCGCTCTACTCATTGTCCCCTAGAGCAAATCAATCATTGTCATCCACAGCCATCACCATCTCACTAAATCAGACTTTCTATCCAACAGCAATTGATACGTCAAATGCAAGATGTGCAGTTCTCAACACTTCATCTCTCTTCCTTCTTCCCAGTCCCAAACTATTCTCTCGTTTCTTCTTGGTAAATGATATTAAGCTTCTTCCAACCAAGTCAGAGAACTAAGTCATTCTAGACCATTTCCTTCACTTCTCCCCTTCAATTAACAAGTCCTATTGACTTTACCTCTTAAAAATATCTTTATCAATCCATAAGCCCTGTCAACCATATTCACCATGTGTATCTAGAACTCATCTACTTTTTCTCCATCTCCACTGCTACGACACTAGCTTAAAGCCATATTCTCTCTCCTCTGAATTGTAGGAGGCTCTTGGGAAAAAATGACCTTTCTTTCTGCCCTTCCCTAAACCATCTTCCAGAGTAAAACGAAAATCTCATCAAGCCATTTACTTAAGACCCTTCAAAGATTATTGGATAAAGGTCAGGCTTTTTATCATGACTCACAAACCTGATTCCTTCTTTGCTATTAGTTCCTGGATAACAATTTGTTTATCCTCCCTGTTCTCCCTCCAAACATATTTTTTCACTTTTGTTTAAGATGTACTGTGCCCTTACCACTACCTCTGACTCCCCTTCGCTGGTTGGAGTTCCAGGATTCTTTTCAGACTCAGCTCAAAAGCCACCTTCTCTTCTGAACCTTTTGGCTCCCTGAAGCAAGTTGATTTTGGTATGGCACAAAAATCCTAAATTTTTGAAGCCAAATCTGTTTGGTTCTTGTTTCTAATACAAACTAGTGGAGAGACCTGGGCAACTAAGCTCATCGCCCTGAGCCTATTCCTCACTTGTTAAGTGGAGATCTCTATACCTGCCTCTCACAATAATCAGTGAACGATTAAATGGAATAAAGGTGATAGAGTGTCTGATACACAGAAGTAGGCTGCAGATGTTAATGCCCTTTTTTTCCCCCGCACTGCACACTCCGTGTCTACCTCTAGTATTGTAACTCCCACGTAGCACTGAAATTGCCAGCTGACCTGTTTGCCTCCTTTTCTAAGACCGTTGGTGCCTAAAGGATTAGAATTTTGTTTTACCTAACTTTGTGTTCCCAGACCCCTAGCTCAGGATTGGCAAGTAGGAATTGAATAAATCTCTGCTACACTGAAGACCTCACTCTTGGACTGTGATTTTGCATATGTTGTTTACTCAGGCTGAAATACCGGTACCTTCCTCCCCATCTGAGCGAAGCACTGCGTGCACTTTCCTGTAGCTCTCACTTCTCCCGGCAACTGGCGGGGAGGGAGGCTTTCCACTTCCACTACGAACCCTTAAAAGGCTGAACAAGGGAACTAGAAAGGATGCAGCCTGGCAGGCAACCGGTGGTCGAGCGGTGTCAGCACTTAAAGCCCAAAGCAAGGTCTTTAGGAGTCAGGCTGAATGAAGGTCCCAGGCCACAAAGACAGCCCTCGACATTCCAGGGTTTCCCACGAGGCGCCCAGTACAGCGGGACAGGAGGTCGAACAGCCCGCGCGGTTCTCCCAGATTCGGTCTCCGCCCTCCAGTCTGTGTCACCTAGCTCGGTATTCCGGCACCAGGAGGTTGGAAGCCCCAGGCAGAGAGCGATCTATGCGAGAAAGGGTGGGGAAGAGAGAGGCGTGTGACGTCACCCTGCTGTGTGCGTAACGTGAACGGAAGCGGAAGCGGCTCTGTTCGCCGCCTCTCCCACCGGCCTGATGAGCTGCAGCGGCTCCGGCGCGGACCCCGAGGCGGCGCCGGCCTGCGGCGCCTCGGCCCCGGGCCCGGTCCCCGCGGTCTCGGCCCCCGCGGCGCTGCCCGCCGGCACCGCTGCGGAGAGCAAGGCCAGCCCCGCGGGAACAGCTGGAGGGTCTGGAGCCGCGGCAGGGGGCACGGGACCCGTGGCCGCGCGGGCCGGGGAGCCAGCCGAGCGGCGCGGGGCGGGTGAGGTCCAGGGCGGGTGAGGGCGAGGGCAGCGCCCTTGGTTGTGCCCATTGACGGGGAAGGGCAGAGGGTATAAAGCAGACCAAGCTGCGGCCCTGCGCCTTCCTCCTGTGTGTCTCAGTTTTCTGGTTCTCCTCCAGCTCCGGTGTCGGCAGGCGGCGCGGCGCCCCCAGAGGGGGCCATGTCTAACGGGGTGTATGTGTTGCCGAGTGCGGCCAACGGAGACGTGAAGCCGGTGGTGTCCAGCACGCCTCTGGTGGACTTCCTCATGCAGCTGGAGGATTATACGCCTACGGTGGGCTTCCTGCCTGAACACGGCTATTGGCCTGTCCAGCAAGCTTTCTGCCACCCAGCGTCCTTTTCTTGTATTTGTTCCCCTACTAGCTCTGGTGGTGTATCCCCTCTACCCAAACTGTTAACTTCCTGATACCCAGACTTGTTCACGTGCCCTCACCCAGTCTCAGCCCAGCGGTGCATAAAGCTGACCCTGACAGTTCTCTTGATTTCTCAGATTCCAGATGCAGTGACTGGTTACTACCTGAACCGCGCTGGTTTTGAGGCCTCAGACCCTCGCATGTGAGTGAATTCTGAACTTTGGGTGTTTGTGTGGCGTTTGCTGTCCATCTCTTTATACCAGTTTTGTTTTTTCCTCTAGAATTCGGCTCATCTCCCTAGCTGCCCAGAAATTCATCTCAGATATTGCCAACGATGCACTACAGCACTGCAAAATGAAGGGCACAGCCTCTGGCAGCTCCCGAAACAAGAGCAAGGTGTGAGGGGAGGCTCATTGAATCAGTAATTACCTCCCACAGCAGTGGAGGCTTAAGTATTCTGAAACCCCTTTGGGGAAACTAAGCCCTAGGGGAGGTAACAAAAAAAAACCCCAAAGAAAAAACCCTATTCAGGGTCACCCACCTAGGACTGAAATCAGGATTCCTGTGTTCAGCTGGTACTCTTCCCTTTTCCCTCAGGACCGGAAGTACACTCTAACCATGGAGGACTTGACCCCTGCCCTCAGCGAGTATGGCATCAATGTGAAGAAGCCGCACTATTTCACCTGAGCCACCCAACCTATATGTACTTTTCTGTTCCCTTGTGCCCACACCGGCCTGTTTTCGTAATAAACTTTATTGTGACAGGCAGGGTTGATCCCTCCCATGCTGGGAGACACCGTGTGGCAAGTGACAAAGCTCTGGGCCCAGCCTCTTTTGGGGCCACAGTGGTAGGGATGAGGGCAGGGAGTGGGCCCCGTGGCTGGGGTAGTACCATGACTGGAGGCACGGGGGCAACCAGAGGCCTTCTGCTTTGGGGAGGGGCACTCCCGTGTCCCCACACCTCTGGAATTTAGGCAAGAGCTTTCCGGCCCTACTTGTCCTGCATCTTCTCCAGGATAGGCACAATCATGTCAAACTTGGGTCGCTTAGCAGGGTCTTCATTCATGCAGATCTTCATGAGTTTACACACATGGGGGGAAATGCCTGGTGGGATGGTAGGCCGAAGGCCTTCTAGTGCCACCTGTAAATACATGGAACAACAATGTGGGTCTCAGAACTTGAGTCATATAAGAAGCCCCCAGTCCTCAGGATGGGATTACTATATATTTGAACAAAATGTGGAGAAAGCCCAGCCCCTCTACAATTTTGTCTCTACCACTGCCATTTCCCAAGACAAGTGTGCTCTCACCTTCATTCCAATCTCCATGTTGGAGAGATCAGCAAAGGGTACTTCCCGTGTCACTAGTTCCCAAAGAAGCACTGCAAAACTCCACATGTCTGCTGAGCGTCTGTTTGTGTCTTCGGGCTTCTTCTGCAGAGCTGGAGGGACAGAGCTTATCTGTTCCAGCGTCCTGTCCTGTCCTGTCCCTGCCTCCTTCCACTGCTACTGTGCTGGCCCTTCTCCACCTCCTATATGCCCTCACTCACCTTCAGGGGCCACCCAGGCAGGTGCATACATGCGCCCAGGGCATTGGAAGGAGAATTTGACGTCAGCCATGCTGATGCGGGCAGTCATATCCTCATCAATCTGAGAAGGCAGATATGTAGAAAGAGGTAAGTTCTATTCTAGATAGGGAATGGTCTTCTGGGAGACTGAGCCCAGAGTGAAGTTGTGACCTCACCATTACACTACGGCTATTTAGTGCATGTCGTGGGATGAGGGGCTCTAGTGTATGTAGGAAGGCCATGCCCCTTGCCATATCCAGTGCAAACTTCACAGCCTGGCTCTGGTCCACGACAAAATCTAGGAGAGAAGGCAAGAGTCAAATAGTTTGGAAAAGCTCACACACCCTCTCCCCACTTCAGTGAGATCTGGCATCCCCTACTCACTGGTGCCTTCATGTAGTACATTGTACAGGGATCCATACGGCATCCAGTGTGTGATGAGGGTTGGGTGAGGAGCAGGTGGAGACTGACAGAAACCTAGCACTGGGAGCACATTTGGATGCGAGAAAATCCTGGGAGAGGAAGAGAGTGTCCTTGCCTGAGACCCAGTGTAAAACATCTCCCTCTTGGGTGCTAGTCAGGTTTCCTCGGAAGCAGCAGCTTCCGGTTTAGGCCTTGCCCCACCTGAGTCGGGGACACTCCTCATTGAAGTCCCTGCTCTTCCTTGTACTCCAGTCTCGCACCTTCAGCACCTTCACCACGATGTCATTGCCCTGCCAGCGGCCCTTCCACAGCTGAGAAACGGGTGAGGATTAGGAGCTTTAACTAAGGCTACCACTTTCGTGTCCACTAACGAGAAGAACTTAAAAGTGGTGCAAAAAGTGGAGCAGAGCATATAATCTGGGGCGTTTGGCAGGGAGGAGCACAAAAGGCAGGGGTCACCTCTCCAGAGTGATTCTCATTGAGCTTCGCCAGGAAGTTGAGCTGTTTGAAGTCAATGCCGGAGTGTTTGTTGAGAGTCCCATTTCCTGAGAGAGTGAGCAGGTCAGATACCCAGCTTCCCCCAACGCAGCCCCAAAAGCCCCGGATTATTCCCTATAACCACCCCTCCCCTCACAACTGACTCACTGGGCCGAGTGCGGGTGGTCCCTTTCCAGAATGTGTCCTTGTATGGTATACGATTGAGATTTTGGCCCATCTTCTCTGCCCGCTCTGAGGAAGAAAGACAAACAATCTTGGCCTCAGCTGTGGTACAGGAGGAGACAGGCAGGGACAAGACAAGAGAACACAGTTGAGGGGCAGAGGACAGACCTCGGAGCAGCTCTCTCAGAGGTGCTTTGGCTTTGTCCACAGGCATTTCTCCATACTTATTGCAGATGCTGACGAGGGCCCCATTAGCCACCAGGTCCTGGAATAAAAAGGTGGTTGTGCCCTGGCTGTTGTGGCTCAGTGGATTGAGTGCGGGCTGCGAACCAAAGCATCGCAGGTTCGATTCCCAGTCAGGGCACATGCCTGGGTTGCAGGCCACAGCCCCCAGCAACCGCACATTGATGTTTCTCTCTCCCTCCCTTCCCTCTCTAAAAATAAATAAATAAATAAATAAAATCTTTTAAAAAAAAAGTGGTTGTGATGAGGGCCCCACTACCTCCCTCAGAGTCACAACCAACCATGAATGCAGATGCAATACAAACCATGTGTCATATACTTGGCACTGCTCACAGGATTGGTTCAAGATTCCAGACTTGACTTTACTGAGGTTCAGATTTTACTTCCCACCCACCCCAGGGCTTGGAGCCTAAATACATACCTCTGCCACCTGATCTTGACCCCAAAAACAGGCATAGTGAAGGGGCACATTCCCATGTTCATTCACTGCATTGATGTCAGCTTTGTACTGCAGCAGCTGATCCCCACAGCCAGATAGAAGAGATAGAAGGCAAAGTCAGTCCCAAAGGAGAGATAGGCGTTGAGGCATATGAGGAGGGAAAAGAGTACACATGCTTTCCCCAGTATGTTACAGTGCCTGTGACTGACTTCTAGGCATGTACATGAATGTAGGGGATGAAAGGATCATATATACCTTCTGTACAATATCACGGTGTCCATGGCTGGCTGCCAGGTGCAGGGGGGTGTCATCCCCACGGTTCATCACATTGATTCGTGCCCCCCGCATGATCAGCATCTCAACTATAGCAGAGCGGCCCTCTCGGCAGGCCCAGTGCAAGGGGGAGAAGCCATGATCATCCCTTTGAAGGAAGGGGCAATGGTCATTTATCTGGAGGTGGAATGGGAGCAAGGGCCTTAGCACAGGAAAAACTGATAGTCCCTCTGCTTAATCACCCTGGGAAACCTTACCTCTCCAGGACTTTAATTCTTATTCTTGCCAGCAACTCCCAAAGCTATCCTATTCAGACCTTCCCTAAGCTTCAGTTCCAGCCCTCAACAAGTCCACGATTCTTGGTTTTCAACACCATTTCCCACCAGCTTTTCTTCCCTGACGTGCCCTATCTCATTAAATGGTAGCATTCTTCATCTGGTGTCCTCTGCATCCCTTTTGCAACATCTGCTGGTCCTTTCTGTTTTGCACTGCATCTTGTACATCCCCCTACTATAGTACTTATGACAGTGGATTGTAAAACTTCATTAACGGGCTGTCTTGTCAGACTGTAAGCTTCTTGAGAGAATGGACTGACTGCAGGCTTTTGGTGCATGTTGAGGGGTGTGGTCTTGGAGCAGGAAGGCCACAGCTCGGGGGAGAGGGAGCAAACTTACTGATTGGCTCTGGTACTGAAACTAAAATCTAAAAATGTAATGGAATTAAAATGACATTTTGGAAGGGATGATAATGAAAAACAGAAATGCTTTTGATAAGTCATTACTGATGAGGCAGATACCAAACCCACATATGAAACAGGATTCCTCTGTGCAATCCAGGGCACAGAAAATGAGAAAATAAGAATGGCTTCTATAGAAATTAAACTGTACCTGACATTTTTTTTTTTTTTTTGCCCTCAAGGACGTGTATTTTATAAAGTAAAGGAAGTGTACAAAAAAGCCCCAAACAATTGGGTGGGAGCTGGGCTTGCCTGACAGCCTGGGGCCATAAAAGGAAATTCCCTCCAGTCCAGGAGGCAGATCCAAGGGGCGGAGCAAGGGGCGGTCTGTGGTTTGGGCAGGCTGCCTCCGGATGCCTTAGTGCTGTGGTCACTTCCCGTGTGGGAGTTCGACATGGGGCCTGGAGCTGATCAGGGGTCTGGCCACTGCCGGCCACCCAGATGCCCCAACAGCTAATGAGGATGGGGGGCATGGCCCTTAACTTAAATGATTTCCTTCCACTGCTGCCTTCAATTGCTCACAGAGATAGCCAAAAGCTTTCCGGAGATGCAGGGATCCCCTCCCCAAAGCAATTACCACCCCCTGCTTATCAGTCAGTTTTACTTCCCAGCTCTTTAATTTGTGCTTTGGCTTAATAGTCTCCCCGCCAGCCTGGGGCCCCAGAGCAGGCCAGAGCCCTAAGGCAAAAAGTATGGGTAGGATCTGCCTACTGTCAGCTGCCTGTCACCTCAGGGCCTAGACTTTAATCTCAAAGAGGCCAACAGGGAATTCATCTCCACCTCATATCAATCATATGGCCAGTTTGGTCCCCCCAAACCTATCCCCTCAAACCAACAAAGCCTTCCAGTTTCACTAGTGCCACCCCTTCACCTTTTGGCAGCAGAGTCTAGATATGACACCCACTGGAAAACTTTGCCTAAGCCTTTATAACACCACCAACAAAAGAGTAACGGTGCCCACTATTAAAGCACCCTTTAAGGAATTGTATGTATAATGGAACAAGTGACTGAATTATGGAGAAGGAATATAGAGCCTAGAGCCTAATGGGAACCAGTGAGCCTAACAGCCTGGATGAAGATGACAGGCAATTCTTACCTCTCAAACCTAAAAACTAAACTCTGCCAACCTTAAAAAATAAAATTTTAAAGTAAAAAAATTACAGTTCATCCTGAGTCAACATCACTGCTGTTTTTCTTGCCTTCCAGGCTCAGCCAACCTCGTTTAACCTGGCACCAGGCCCCTGCCTTGAGGTCAGGCGTTAAGTCTGATTCCCTGCCTCTAGCTCCCAGCCTTCATTTTAGTAGAGTTCTTTAAATGAAGGAACCTAGTGTACTCTGGATTCTTTGCCTCTTTTCCTCTCACAGAGATCATCAAATATATCATTAACTAATTGTAAATTCAATGTTTACCTTAAAGTGTTCTAGTTCTTTGATCTCTCAGGAGCCTATACTGCTGTTGACCACACCCCCTTCACTGTACCATTCACTTCTCTAAGCTTTACCAACATTTTCCTGTTTCTCCCTCAACCTCCAGTTGTTCCATTTAAGTCTTACAGGTTTCTCCTCTTCTCTCCTTCTCACCCGTATCTTCAGGTATCATCTATATGCTAATATCTCCAAAATCTTTGTCTCCACACCAGACCTCCCTCCTGAAACCTAAACCCGCATGACCAACAACCTACTAGACGTTTCTACTTCACCGTCCCGTCACTTTAACATGTCTAGAGTGGAGCTCATCATCCTCAGTCTCGCCCTTCTCAATAACAGGAACCACCCCATACACCCAAGTACCCAAGCCAAAACCCTGGTCATTGTCTTTGACCCTCCTCACTTCCCACACCAAGTCTCACCAATTCTTTATTTTTTTTAAATAATTACAGTTTCCAATGATAGTTCAATATTATTTTGTATTAGTTTCAGCTGTACAGCATAGTGGTTGGACAATCATATATTTTACAAAGGGTTTCCCAACATTTTCACCAATCCTTCATCATAAAGATTTCAGGAATCTGGTCTTTCTTTTTCACCCATCCCCATTCTAGTCCAAGACACCACCACTTCTGGGATGAACCAGGCAATTGCCTCTCTTCACACTGCGCTTCAAAAGGCATCCAAGAGGACACTTCGCAAGTGGACAATCTCATGTCACTACATGGCTTTAAATCCTGCTTCTTAGAATAAAAACCTTAATATAGCCTAAATATACTTCCATGATCTGGCTGACCCTTGCAGACTTTTCCAGTCTCCTGTCATTCTCCACTGGTACCGAATGCTTCAGGCCACAGAAGCCCAAAGAGGATTTCTATCCTCCAGCCATATGAAACTTTGGACAATTTCCAGGCACTCTGCTCTGTCTTGCCTCCTTACCCAAGCAGTTCACTGAGGTCAGAAAGCTCTCAGCAGCCTCTGCCAGTAACACTCTTATTAAGCAGTCAAGATTCAGCTCAAACAAGCTTCCTCTGTGGTGACCCTGTGCTGCTACCACCACCACCAGCAGCACCACCACCACTATACACACACAGGGGCTGTGCTGGGCACTCATCACAGTGGATAGGAAAGTCAGCCGCTCCAACAGACGTGAGCACCTCACATCACCGAGAGGAGGATGTCTTTGCTCTTCCTCTCACCCAGCCCCCACCTCAGCTCACCCCTGGTTGAGGTCATTCTCCGTGTTGTCCAGCCACAGGCGAACGGCAACAGCGTTGCCCTCCCGGCACTGAGTGAAAATGTCGTCCATAGCAGCGTCCCGGCCCTGAGTCCCCCGGATTGGGGAAGCCTGGGGACTGTGAAGAGATCCAGGAAACGGGAGTGAGCCCCAAACTTTGTCCCCTGAAGTAGAGAAGTGTTTGTGCTGCGATGGGAGTCTGGGTGCTGCGTCCCCAGTTAGCGGAGGTCTGGGAAGGAGTTCAGGGCAACGGGATGATCCCAAACTGTGTGAGCGAAAGACAAATCCAGGCGAGGTAGGGGGTGATTGGGAGGTAATATCCAGTGAAGGGATGTCAGCAAGCAAGCACTGGAACCCAATCCGCTAGCAAAGCTGGGGGAGGGAGGAAGTTCAGGTTCTCTATTCTCTGGGGAAGGAGATCAGTGGTCTTTCCCGGGGGTGGCCATCGTTCCCATCGCGGAACTTAGGCTGAGTTAGGGGTGACGGACCAGCAGGGCTCGCGACCCGGGGGAGGGGGCACAGGTTTCCACGCACTCACCGGGACTCGGGATGTAGGTTCCTTCTCCGGGGAACTCCCGTCCGGCCGCGCCCGCTGCTTGGCCCCACCCCTGGCCCTCTGGGGCCGCGCGGGCCTCCCTTCCTCCGTCTTCCTCGCCTTTCTAGCCCACCCAATATGTAAACTCGATGGTTTTCGGCGCTGCGCGGGCCGCTCTATCCACCCTGGTTTCCGGTTCTGTTCCGGCGGCTCTCCGTGCTCGAATTTCTGGAGACGCCCTCTGCACGTGGAGAGGCGCGGGGACTCCGCGACCTCACCTCTCACCATCCGCATGTTCGAGGAGCCGGAGTGGGCCGAGGAGGCCCCAATAGCTCCGTGCCTCCGGCCTGTAGCGTCACGCTCTCGGCCAGCCGCAGCCTCGCAAATCAAGGTGAGTGGTCCCTTATGGCACTGGGAGCTGTTTCAGGCCCTGGAACGGGTCCTGGTGGATCACAGCGCTAGACGAGCCCTACGTGTACTCCTCGTGTGTGTGTGTGTGCGCGCGCGCGCGCGTTGCGGCTGACTGAGAATGAAAATCTAAGAACTTTCGAAAGAAAATGACATTGGCACTGAGAATTCGGTAACTAGAAGTTAGTGGGGCGAAGAGGGTCTTTTGTTGGACAAGAAAAGCACGTGGACAAACGTCCTGGGTCGAAAGAACACGGATGTCCTGTTAGGGTTACACACAAAATAACCTTTGTCATTGGAGCATAGGGAATCAGGGGGGATGCTGTTGAAGTTGGAGAGGTAAATTAGTGGTTTTACATATTTTAAGGAAAGACAGAAGCCAGTGAAGTGTTTTTAGCAGGGGAAGGATTCCTTCAGAATTGCAGTGTGGAGATTGGATTTCAGAGAGCAAAAGGGAGTGACAATAAAGGGTATAAGTACTACCATTTCAAAAGGTGGTGTGTAGAGAGTACTAAGAACCTGTCAGTTAAATACGTGCTCTAGGACTGCCCAGTACCACTTCAACCCGGAAGGCGTCCTTTAAGCCTTTGCTGATGTGAGGGCTGCTGTAGTTCCTCAGGCTCTTCCTATTCTCTGTGAGCTTCCAACATGGAGTATGTCTGCTTTATGCCTCCTCTTCATTCCCTTAACCCATTGCTGTAATCCAGGCCACTGGCCCATTTGTCTGCAGCTTGTCCCTTTCGGTTTGTTCTCTACACTGCAGCTTGAGTCATTTGAAATACACACGCATCATCCTGTCATTCTTGATTTCAGAAACTGCCCTTTTTATCAGCTGGAGGCAAAAGCCTGAGATGAAGGGTTGGAACTCCTGGTCTCTGGCCTTGGTCCTGTTGTGTGTGGTCTTAAGCACGTTCTTCTGGGGAACCCTAGTACCTCTTCTGAACATTGAAGAGAGTGGGTTGGATGGCTGGTTTCTCTGCCTTCCAGCCCCCCAAAGGCTGGGGAGTTGTTCAGGGTCTGGCATGCTTCATGACAAGCTAATTACCTGGGAATAATATGGATACCTCTGCCAGCGTCTGAATCAGGTCCCCATCTTTCCCTTCTTATTCCCTGGGTCCCATCCGTTCTTCTTGCCCCTGCTTTCATCCCTTGTTTTCCCCCCAGGGCTCCAAGCACCGCCAGCTCTTGGCCACACTACAGGTCCTGCAGGCAGCATCTCTTTCCCAGCAACCTCCCAGCCTGCCTGGCAGTGACTCTGAGGAGGAGGAGGTGGTGGAAAGGAAGAAGAAACGCCCCAAAAAGGCCTCATTTGCCAGTGTTTTTACTGAAGTAGAGAAGAAAAGGAAGAAGCAGCATC
This sequence comes from Tonatia bakeri, assembly GCA_004024845.1. Taxonomy (NCBI): domain Eukaryota; kingdom Metazoa; phylum Chordata; class Mammalia; order Chiroptera; family Phyllostomidae; genus Tonatia; species Tonatia bakeri. The sequence goes on from PVIA01000647.1 coordinate 129,144, forward strand.
AAAAACAGCGCTTACCTGGCAGTGACTCTGAGGAAAAGGAAGTAGAAAAGAAGACGTGTCATAAAGGGGCTCTTCGTGGCGGTGACTCTGCTGCAGAAGAGAAAAGAAAGGGGAGATGCCAGAAAGGGTCCCCTTCAAACCCAGCCCAGCACCTGGACAGTGTTGACCAAACAGGTATTAGTGGGTGTGTGTAAACATGTGGGAGAGGGGGGTCATCTGTTCTTACATATGACAGAGGTTACTTGCCACCATTAGGTTTGAGATTACACAATTAGAAGTACTTTCATCCAGGCCACAGTCTCTATTTTGTCCAGGATGAATTTACCAAGACTCTGAATTCAGTGGGTCTTGCCTCAGATATGCCTTCCCATCTCCTTCCCTACAGGCCTCCAAGCTTGGGAGAGTAGTGCTACAGATGACCCACCCAAGCCAAGCTCTGGGACCGCTTCTCCCCAACTCCCCCGTACCTTGAGTCGCAAGCAGTGGCGGAACCGACAAAAGAACAAACGTAGACACAAGAACAAGTTTCGGCCACCTCAGCCACCAGACTCAGCTGTAGCCACAGCACCCACGGAGGAGACAGAGGTGCCTCCTGCTCCCATTCAAGATAGCCAAGAGACTCGGGCAGGAGCTTTGCGAACCCGCATGGCACAGCGGCTGGATGGTGCTCGATTTCGTTACCTCAATGAACAGCTGTACTCAGGGCCCAGCAGTGCTGCACAACGCCTCTTCCAGGAAGACCCTGAGGCCTTTCTCCTTTATCACCGTGGCTTCCAGAGCCAAGTCAAGAAGTGGCCACTACAGCCAGTGGACTGCATTGCCAGGGATCTTCGCCAGCGGTGAAGGGGGTTGGGCACCGTGGAAAGCATTGTTGGTCAGTCAGGGGCTCAGACTAGAGCAGTGAGTGATCCCTCCCCTCCACTCCTAGGCCTGCATCCCTGGTGGTAGCTGACTTTGGCTGTGGGGACTGCCGCCTGGCTTCAAGTATCCGGAACCCTGTGCACTGCTTTGACTTAGCTTCTCTGGACCCCAAGGTCACGGTGTGTGACATGGCCCAGGTAAACCTCTTTATCCCTATGTATCTGGCCTGTGCTGTAGGTGCAGCCTGCATGTGCTAATCTCTTAACACTCTGTCCTTCCTTCCCCCACACCCTCATCCTGTTGTTTCTCCTTCCCATATTGTGTGCCTCATACAACAACTTCACTACCCACAGGTGCCTCTGGAGGATGAGTCTGTAGATGTGGCTGTGTTCTGCCTTTCACTGATGGGAACCAACATCAGGGACTTCCTAGAGGAGGCAAATCGAGTGCTGAAGACAGGGTAAGAGCCTGCAGGACACAGATGCATGTATATGTGCCCATACATGTCTATACTTACACAGAGCTTCCCATTTTTCTCAGTGGTCTCCTAAAAGTGGCTGAAGTTAGCAGCCGCTTTGAAGATGTCCGGACCTTTCTGGGAGCTGTGACCAAACTGGGCTTCAAGGTCATCTCCAAGGTGAGGGCCCCACAGAGTTTTGTCCCTATTTTTGTCTCATTTGTGGCCCTTTCCAGGGTAATGGTGATCAGGAAGGAGGCCTTAGGGAGACATTTGTTTCTTGAAGGCACAACTCATGGGAAAGCCCTGGGAAGCTTTCTGAGCATGGGTGGGACATAGATTGAAGTGTTTTGAAGAGTGGGTTGAAGATGTGGGGCTCACTGGGTCTTTTCTGCCCTAGGACCTGACCAACAGCCACTTCTTCTTGTTTGATTTTGAAAAGACTGGGCCCCCTCGGGTAGGGCCCAAGGCTCAACTCTCAGGCCTGAAGCTTCAGCCATGTCTCTATAAGCGCAGGTGATCTCTGGACAACTTGAAAGGGGAGTCAAGTCTTAGACTCCAGGTTCAAAACTGTGAAGACCGTAACCAGCCAGGCTGTGCCCCAGGACCTGATGCCACCCTTGCTCTGTTCCAAGAACAAAGTTTGATGAAACCCCTGGCTCAGCCCTTCTTTCATGAAGGATTCTTGGTTGCAAGAAGCATAAAATCACTCAGGCTAGCTAAAGAATAAGGAGTTTCTTGTGAGAACACAGGGCTGTCTGGGAATTATGGATCCCCTACATATGGAAACTAGATGGTTTAGAATTTAAGGCATCTCTGGGTTTGATTCCTTTTTCCATCTCTCAGGAGCAACATGGGCTTTCTGTCCTGGTATCTCTATTCTCTTCTCTTCTGACCTGTTTGCAGACCAGCTCCCTCTGCTTATATCTATACTCCTTCAGCTTTGGTTTTCTCAGGTCTTCAAGGCCTCAGACAGGCAGGCATTGCTTCTTGGCTCTGGGACAACTGGTGGCCCACTAGCATTTTGGCTCAACACATCAATTGGGGCTTCTGGATCAGGACTGTGTTTGTTTCTGCACTAAGCACTTCTTTCCCCTCCGTCTTCATCTCCATCTTTGGAGTCACATGGTCCAGACAACTCCCAGCAGTTGTTCTGTGTAGCCTTGGTCTGTGTCTGGCTGAGAGCACAGATTTTGGAATCAGGTGGGCCTGGGTTCAAATCCTGGCCTGCCACTTACTGCTGAAGTCATTTAATCTTTGAACATCACATTCCTCATTTGTAAAATGGTAGGATTCCTGTCTCGTGGGATTGTTATGTGGGCCAACTGAGGACATCGGTAGCCAGGGCCGGGTACCAAGGAGGTGCTCAATAAACTGTTGCTGTGGCTGTTACGTCTTGTAAGCCTTATTCTCTGAGGACCTTCTCAAGGCTGGGTTGGAGGTCGAAGAATAAAGAATAGATTCATTGATTGAGGAAGATTCAGCTTAATATAGACCTTTTGATCAGGCTCATTTAATAGGACATTTAGAGGTTCTTGATAGAGTCTGAGCTGTCTTTAGAAGGGGTTGGTGGGGAATTGGGTCTGTTCATAAATAACCATCAGTTAATGCTTGGGCTGTTCATTGGCAAAAGGGTCTGTCATTTCTGCCTAGCAGCAGGCTCAGATGAGCATGTTCTAGGAAAGCTGTACACAGGGAAGGCTGGCGCTAGGAGAAGATGAACTGTGTTGATAGATCTTTGGCTGTTCCTAAACGGAATCTGCCATGATCGCAGGCATGAAAATAAAACCTTTTCTACCTATTTCCAAGAAAAGAACTCAGCATGACCACTGCGACACAGGTTTCAGGGTTCTGAGCCAGTTGGATACCTCCAGAAGGGGATGGAGGTTCTGAGGCAGGCTGTTGGCCAGAGGGCATGTGTGGAGGCTGCTTAGGGCCTTTGCATGTGTACTCTTCTCTCTGCTGAATACTCGACTGACTGGCAGTCTTACTCATAATTCCAAACAGCCTAGTTGTTTCCTACTCCGTCAGGCCCAAAACAGAATGACTATCTTCATCTGCACTCTCAAAGCATTCCCTAAAGTGTGCAGCTTCAGCATTTAAATGCTGCACTGTGATTGCTGTGTGCATTAGGGTGCAGTCTTAAGTCATTTTGATCTTGGTAGTCCCAGAGCTTGTTACTTGAGTATGCCTAAGCAGATGATAAGGAATGACAGTCCAGTTGAGTGGGACTGATGGGAGCAGGAGTGTTGCAGGAACCCCAGTTTGGGGCACATGAGAAAGCCACTGTGGACTCATGACAATGAAAGAAGTAGGCATGTGGGAAAATCAGTAGATAGGACTGGTAGATGTTGAGGACTGGTGAGAGAAGGGAATCTGAAGTGAGTCTGGTTTCTGGCTTGAGCAACTGGGTGAGCTGGTGGTGCCATTTGGAAATGGTACGTAAAAGCCACAGGAGAGATTTGTGCTAGGGATTTGGGAATCAGCAGCCCAGAGGTGGTAATTAAAATCATAGGGGTAGATAAGATATCCATAGTAAGATAATGAGAGGGGAAAATGGCTCATAATAGAACTCGGAGGAGCATTTAATTGGATGCATAAGGGAAAATAAGCCAGTAAGGAGACAGGATGAAAAGGTTGGGCCAGAAACGGAGGAGTAAAGCCAGGAAAGTGGATTGTATGTATGTATGTATGTATGTATGTATGTATGTGAGTATGTATGTATTTTTCACCCAATAATGTGTTTATTGATTTTAGAGAGAAAGAAAAGGAGAGAGAGAAACACATTATTGTGAGAGAGAAATGTCAATCAGTTGCTTCCCGTACCTGCCCAACTGGGGATCAAGGTCACAACCTTGGTATGTGCTCTTAGTGGGAATTAAACCTGCTACCTTTTGGTGTACGGGACAACACTCTAACCAACTGAGCCACCTAGCCACGGCAGGAGAGTGGATTTTTTAATATGGAAGGAATGGGAGGGTTGTCAGCTGTCAGATGTTGTTGAGAAATCTGTTAAGGTGAGAGAGAAATCTGATTGTGGAGGGATAATGATTGCTGAATAATATCGACAGCCTTTTTGAATATATTTTCGTATTATTCATGAATTTATAGTTATACCAATCAGCCCAGTGGTATGGCTATCTGCCTACTCAGGGATCTATGTGTAGCTTGAGAATCCGAGCACTAAGGAATCATCCAGAGTCGAAACCTTGACTTGCAAAAGAAATGAAAGAGAATAAAGGAGTTTGAAACCATTTATAAGTATGCAAGGTTGTTACACTAGTAGTAATTGAACAGTTGACCTGGAAGATGGGAGGCTGTGGTCAGAAATTGGAATACTTGAATTACAAATATTGGAAGCAGAGCAGCTGCAGGTGATTGGCAAAGTCTAGAGTACAGCTACAGGGGCGAGTGCCTGAGAGGCATTCAAGGGAGGTTGCCTAGAGACTGGTTGATGGACTGAGAGCTCAGGTATTGTGTTGTGTAGGGTGTGGGCTATTGTCTTCATGGACTTTCCAGTTGTCGAGGATGGTGGTAGAAATTGGCATGGAAAAGGTGCCAACCTCTTGAGGGAGAGCACAAATCCAGGAGATTTGCAGAGAAGGAGAGACTGATGGCATGAATTTCAAAAGTGCTAAGGGTTCACACAGTCTACTAAAGACTCCCATCTGGGGGATGATGTGAGGCTGGTGAGTGGAGGTGGCTGCCAGGCAGCTAAGATAAAATACCCTGACAGTACTCTCCAGCTTGTCGGGACTCACCGGGGATCACTGGGGAGAGACTATTATTATTATGGCTGCTCCATGGGGGCAGGAACCTCTTGCAATAAATGGGGAGGCAAGCCATAATGCCCAGAGAATGTGTTGGAGTAGCAGAGCATCTCACTGTAGGACATCACCTTTTACAGCTCTGTGTCTGTGTTCCTTCCCAAATGTTATTTATAGTCCTAGATCTTAACTAATTTTCTGGGGTTTTGTTTTTTTTAACATTCTTAGCAGAATAGCTGGTGTCTGCCCTCCTCCTTTTGTCCATGCTCCCACCCCTTTATAGTTTGGATCCTTTCTTGGCCTATTCTAGCACCAGCCACCTGAGTAAATCTCTCTCTGAGTCTGACTCAGACCCCAGGCTCACTCTAACTCAGCCCGGCACCCACTAGTGGTTCCATCAGTCACCCAGATTCTGAGAGCAGCACTCTCCTGAGCTGGATCTGGGTCATCCCTGTCCCATCATCAGCTTTAGGACAAGCTTTTTTTCGAGTCCCTGCTTGGACTTCAGTGTCTAATGTTGAGAGTCTAGACTGTAGAAAGAACAATATGTATTTCTTCGAGAAATAACAGCATGGAAACTATTTAAAGAACAATGAGACCAGTTTAAGGAATAAGTTGGAAACAGATTGAAGGAGTGGCAAGAATAATAAGATGCAAATGGGATTGGGAGAGGCTGCCCCACTGTGAAAGGCAGTGGTTCCCAAAGTTTGCAATAGAATTATGTGGAAGGCTTGTTATAATGCAGATTGCTAAGGTCTTCTCCTGTTTCTGATTCAGAAGATCAGGATAGGGTTTGAAAAGTTCTTTTCTGGTTGCTTTGATTTTTCTCAATGAAGCAGGAAGTAGATTGCAGATTGAGAGTGAGAATAGGGGAAAAGGAGTTGGAGTTTGAAGGAAAGGAGAACATGAATACTGTTTCTGAGAGCGAGAACGAGTGAATTAGGGAAGTACAGTGAGCATGATCGCTAGTAATATTAATAGCACACTTAAGGTTTAAGGTCAGAGGATAGGATTGGAAACCAGGGTAAGATTGCTTTCTACAGAGCTTGTTACTGTGAGACAGAGGACAGCTGGACTGTCAGAACCTTCTGACTTCTTGAGGGGTGGGCTGGTTTCTGACCTTTTACTTCAAGTCAAACTGGGGACTCCACTGGGACCTTTTGGGACACTTGAAGTATTGAATCCACAGCCAAAGAATGATAAGCCTGGAGTCTGACTCCTGCTCTGGAAATGTAGAAGGCAAGCAGAAGTTCACTGGCTGTTTTGATGGTGGAGCCAGATAAATGCTGCTGCTTATGCATTGGCCTGCATTTCCAGAATTTGCCATGGCACCTGATATGTGAGTATATCCTACATGCCTTACCAGGAGAGAAAGAAGCATGGGTGGGGTCTTAGGTCCTGTCCAGTAGAACCATTTGAAGAGGCAAGGAGACCTCAACACAAAGAAACTAGGAGTGTGCCATGTGGACTGAAGACGAAGTTGTAGTAGACTCCCAGATTTTAACAGGGGTGTCCAACCTTTCGGCATCTCTGTGCCACACTGGAAGAAGTGCTGACTTGGGCCACCCGTGAAAAACATTGCAACACATAATCACAAAAAATCTCATAATGTTTTAAGTAAATTTATGATTTTGTGTTGGGCTGTGTTCACAGCTGTCCTGGGCTGCACATAGCCTGCAGGGCCGCAGGTTGGACACCCCTAATTAGTTTCATCCATCAGGGTCAGGGGACAACAGGAATGCCCACTATAAAGATCTGCCTGGCCCATACGATGCAGAACCACCCAGTTAAGCAAGAACTCTTTTATTCCCTGACTTCTCTGCACTTTGGGCTAGAGAAGCCAGTGGCTATTAGGTGGAAGGGAGGTGAGAAGAGCAGAGAGCATACAGATTATTCCTCCCTTCCTCATTGCAGGCTCTTTGACTTAAGTGGAGCAGAGCTAGGAGGGAAGAATAGTAAAAGCTACAACAGGTGCAGATTATTGTTACATAGGATTAAACATTCTACTCACTTGAGATTGTATCTTAAAATGAGCATAAGACTATGAACTAAGAATGAGCTGAAAACTCACAGGCTTGCTGCAGCTTTTCTCCACAGCAGGGGAAGAGTACCCCCAAATGAAAGAAGTTTGGAGTGGCGGTAAGAGACAAGAATGAAGTTGGATTTGTATAGCAATCTATGCCTCATGCTTGTTAGCATACCCTTTAGAGATTTACTGCTTCTGCTGTTACTGGTGAGCTTTAGCTTTTGTTCCTGTAACACAGTCCTAAAGGAATACAGTTCCAAAAGAAAAAACATGATCTTGGCAGAGACACAGCTCAGCTCCAAACACTCAGCCATTTCTGTAATTGCACAAAGCCCTTTGTAGCTTTTTAGAGACCTGTAATTAGAGCTTTTAATCCCTAGGTTGTCCTCCTTCCCAGGTGACTTAGACTGGTCACCTGGTTCTAGGGTAGGACAACTGCAGTAACTGCCTTATTGGTCTAATTGCAACCACTCCTGCCCCACAAAGCAATTCATTTTGCACACAGCCAAGTGATCTTTTTAAAATGTAAATCAGGTTTGTCACTTCTCTGCTTAAAATTCTTCAGTGGATTCTCATTGCTCTGAAAACAAAAGACAACCTCTTTCCCAGGCCCTGTGTGATCTAGCCCAGGCCTCCCTCTCCAACTGCATCTTAACCCACTTCTTCCTCACAAAACTCCAGCCACAAAGGGGTTTTTTCATTTCTCCAGCATTCTAAGCCATTTCTACTTCGGGGTTTTATACATGCTGCTCCAGCTTCCTAGAGTACTCTGTCCCTTATGACCTCATTTTCATCTTCTAGATCTTTACACCAACATCATCTTTTCTGTGGAAGAAACTGGCTAGGTGCTCACCAAGACGTCCTTTTCCTGGACAATTAAATCCCATTTCCTAATGTCAAGGTGGGGCTATTTAAGTAGTCTTAATCAATGGAAAGGGAGTGGAAGTGATGTTTCACTGTCAGACCAAGGCAGTTAAAGAGCAGATGAACCTTCTCCTTATTCTCCCACCCTTCCACCTTCTCGGATCACCTTGAAGCACATGTTTTGAAGGTGATGGGGTAAAAACAGAAGTCTAGATACCTGAGTCACTGCTTGGGAGGAAAGCTGCTTGACTAAGAACATCCAGATTGAACTTTGAACAAGGAATAAACTTCTACTGCAGTAAACTAGTGTGTTTGGGGAGGTTTGGGGCACTTAGCATTATATATCCTGGCTAATATATCTCCTCTGGGCATCCTATCCACCATACCTTACTCTTGATCACAAAAGGCTTTTTGTTTCATTCTGGCGCGTCAAACATTTAATTATCTTAGCAGATACTGGTCAATACCACCCGTCCCGTGAATTTTACTCTTAGTTGGGGGTTAAGGGGGTGAGATGCTCACATCAGGAAGTTGAGATGCTTATTTTACCAGTTATGTTTTGATTATGACAAGAAAAAAAAATCCCACTAATGAATGAAAATACCTGATGGTAGGTGGCCATGGGCTTTGATTTGGGAAATCAAGGATTTAGCAATTAGGTCTCTCATTCTCTTGGTCTCCTGATTCTCTTGTTCACAAGGTGATGTGTTCTTGGTTAAGCAGGGACACCCAGTGTACTATTTACTGTACACCTCTTGGGAGTCTCACTGGTTACCCCGGTCTTTATGCTCTTCACGGGTCCTTCTACATTGTTAATACAGTGATGTAAATATGTTCCATTGTTTCGTATAACATAGGTGAAACCAATCTAAAATACTAACATTTCAAATACATTTAATTCTCTCCCTCATCCCTCCTCATATCTTAGCAGCCTATCAGTAACTCATTCAATTCAGTATATGTTATATAGAACTCCAGAAATCAACAGCAACAAAATAGAAGCCAACAGGAAAAAATGGGCAGGAGGTTGGAACTGGCACCTTATAGAAGAGGATTTTTAAATAGCCAGTAGACACATGGAAAGATCAGTCCCTTTAGTAATCAGAAAAATGCAAAGTAACACCAAATGACGTAACGTTACACATACACTGGAACTGCGGGGGAAATGCCACCAGATAGCAAATATGTGGAGTAAAGTGAATTCTCGTGTGGATTACATGAGAATTCTCATAATCCCTGGTGAGGGAGAATAAACTGAGAATTTTGGAAACAGACTGGCATTATCAACTAAAGTTAAAGGTATACATACTTTGTAAGCAGACAGTTCTACCCCTAGTTGTATTTCCAACAGAAATGTGTGCACCTGCACAAGAGGCATTTGCAAGATTGTTCACAGCAGCACTATTTGTGGGAACCACAAACTGATCACTAGGCAGTTCACAGACTATTTGAACCCACCCCTTCCCCCAAATGCCCACTATAACACCAACAGATCTTCACAACATAAAATGAAAACTTACAACATATCCATAATATTCAGGTTTCGACCAAAATTACCAAACAAGGGAAATGATAATCCTGTAATAATTATAAAATTATAAAATAATTTTTACTCAGAATAAAAGACAATAATAACTGACTCCAGTGAGCTCAGGTACTGGATCTGGCTGTCAAATATTTTAAAGTAGCTGTTGCTGATATGTTCAAATAATGAGAGGAAAATATAAGAAATTCGAGGAAAATATGGCTCAAGGAATATACAGAGGAGGAACTTTGCCAGAGACATAGAAGCTATAAAAAAGAATCAAATAAAAATTCTAGAACTAGAAAAAGTTCAATATAAATTACCCAACTTGAACAGAAAATAGACTGAGAGAAATGGACAGGGCCTCAGGAACCTGTGGCACTATAACAAAGGACCTAATGTGTCATCAAAATCCCAGAAGATGAGAAAGAAGATGGAGCTGAGAAAGCACCTGATGAAAAACTAGCTGAAACATTTCTAAACTGGATAAGAGACAAAAACCTATGGACTGAAGAAGCAGAGTGAACAACCCCTAAACCGGATAATCACGAAGAAGTCCATATCAAAACATATTAAACTTACGAAAAATGAAGAAGAGCACTGAAAGCTAAAGAAAAGTGCTGTACCTAAAGGGGGAAGAACAGTTTAAAAGACAGCTGAGTTCTTTTCATCAGAAACCATGGAAGCTATAGAAAAATTGTACAATATTTTTCAGGTTTTCAAATAAAATAACTCAGAATCACACCCAGTGAAAACATCCAGAAGGAATAAAGGAGGGAATGTGAACATTCTCAGTTGAAGGAAAAGTAAAATTTGTCGCCAACTGACCTACCCTAAAAAAGGGGGGACTAGAAGAATTTGTCTAAACAAAGGAAATGATGAAATCAGACTATCGAAAAGTGTGAAGGAGCACAGTAAACAAAAATATGTACAAATACAACTAGCTTTCCTGAATTGTGCTTGATGGTTGAAGCAAAAATTATAACACTGTGCTGTGGTTCTAAATGTATGTAAAAGAACTATTTAAGACAATTACATTGTAAATATAGAAGGATAAAGGGAATGCAAGTTTTCTTGACTTCACTTGAACTGGTAACATAATACCTGTAGGCCATGTTAAGATTATATATAGACACATAGAGCAACCACTAAAAACCACTTTGAGCCCATACAAAGATACAAGCTCAAAAACACTAGTTAACTCAAAATGAAATTATAAAAAGTATTCAATCCATAGGAAGACAGAAAAAAAATGACAATCAGCAAACAAAAAATAAAATGGTTGACGTATTCCCTAACACAACAATTACAGTATATGTTAATGATCTGAATATATCAATTAGGCAACAGAATTGGGCAGAATAGTAAAAAGGAACCTAACTAAATATTGTCTATAGGCAATTCACTTTAAATATAACAGTATAGGCAAGTTGAAAGTAAGAAGATGAAAAAGATACATAATGCAAACATTACTCAAAGGAAAACAGGAGTGTTTATATTAGATAAAGTTGACTTCAGAGGAAAAGATTTTGTCAGAGAAGGACATTATATAATGATAAACAGGTCAATGCAGCATGAATGAATTAACAGTGCTAGAGCAGGGTACAAAACATGAAAACTGATACAACTAAAAGAAATAGACAAATCCACAATTGCAGTTAGAGACTTAGTACCCCTCTCAATAATTGGTAAAACAACTAGACAGCAAATCTGCATTTATATATAGGAGAATTATTAGAAATAGTTCTAAAATTAGGAATTAGTCACAGGAAAATCTTCAAACACTAGGAAGCTAAATAAGATACTTCCAAATAATCCATGTGTCAAAGACAATTTACAAGGGAAATTAAGCAATACATTGAATGCAATTAAAATGAAAGCACAACATCAAATTTTGTGATACAGCTAAAGCAATGCTGACAGGTATATTTATTGCTCTAAATGCATACATTGAAAGAGAAAGTTTCAAATCAATAATCAAAGTTCTTAACCTCAATCATCTAGAAAAAAAATGGAGTAAAATGAATCCAAAGCAAGTAGGAAGAAGGTGATTAGTAAAGAGCAGAAATCCAGGAAATTGAAAACAAAAACAATAGAACAAACCAGTGAAACAACTGTTTCTTTGAAAAGATAAGTAAAGTGACAAACCTCTTGAAGGACTAACAGAGAAAAGACACAAATTATCAATATCAGAAATGAGATAACCATCACTACAAACTGGGCAGATATATAAAGATAATAAAAAGACGGCAAACAACTACACATATTTGACAACTTAGTTGAGCTGGAACATTTCCTTAAAAATAAAACCACACAAAGTATTACAACTCATATGAAATAAATAATTTAAATAGCCCTGTAACTATTAAGGAAATTAAACTTGTTTTAAAAATTCCAAGAAAAAAAGAACTAACAAGCAAAATAGAGACAGACTCATAGATAGCAGGCTTACAGCTGTCAGAAGAAGGGTTGGGGGACTAGGTGGGGAGTGTGGAGGGACGGAACAAAAAAATTACTTGAGCAATAACATTTCAATAATAATAAGTTTTTTAAAAAGAATGAAGCAGAATGAGGACAGGGCTCCGCCTTGCTACTGTAACTCCCCTGACAAGAACAGTACTTGGCATATACCATATTTTTTGGACTTTAAGATGCATCCCCCAAATTGGGAGGAAAAGGGGGGTGCATCTTATAATCTGAATGCAGCTTACCTGGCTCGCTGTGGGGGGGGGGTGGCAATAGAGTGGGGTCTCAGGTTAATAAATATTTTACCACATTTTTTGCTTTAAAAATGTTTCCCCCTATTTTCCTCCTCTAAAACCTAGGTGCTTCTCATGGTCCGGCGTGTCTTATAGTCCTAAAATGTAGTAGTAAATGCTCAATAAGTATTATCAAATGGGGGGGAAAAAAGAACCTTAACCTAGTCTCAAACCTTATACAAAAATTAACACAAAATGGATCATGAACTTTGATGCAAAATAATAAAACTATAAAACCTGTAGAAAAGAAACGAGAAAATCTTTGGAATCTTGGGTTAGGCAAAAAGCGTTAAACTTGACATTGAAAGCATAATCTATAAAAGGAAACATGGATAAACTAGACTTCATCGAAATTAAAAACCTTTGCTCTATGAAAGGCCCTGTTAAGAGGAAGCTGTAGACTGGGACTAAATATTTGCCAACTGCGTGGCTGACAAACGACTGGTATCTCAAGGGTAAAAAACCTGATAACCTTATATCTACTAAAGAAATTGAATTTGTAATGTAAAACCTCCACAATAAAACAAAACACTCCAGGCCCAGATTGCCCTACTGGCAAATTCCACCAACCATTGATGGAAGAAAGATTGTCAATCCTACACAGACTCTTCGAGGAAGTAGAATAGGACTGAACATTTCCCGACTCATTTTGTTTGTGACTCTGAGACAGACACCTGGGAGAAGAATTGCTAGAGCATGCTGTATTTAATTAATTTCACTAAGTGCTGGCAGGTTGCTCCCAGAATAACTACAGTACACGTGCTCATCAACAGTGAACGAGGCTTCTTGTTTTCCACTATCTCCCCAACATTTTATATGATAGAGATAACAGAATGCTATGGAGAGAATGGCTATTGGAGAAAAATGCCTGGTTTCAAAACCTGGCTCTACTATTTGCTGACTCTGTGACCTTGGATAATTTACTTAGTCTGTATCTCAGATTCCTCGTTTGTACGGTGGAGAAATAATAGTATCTATCTTATAAACATCAGGGCTTCTTAAGCATTAATGGGTGAAAAGGGTACTGTGTTGTGTTTCAGATATTTTCCCTATTCTATTTCTGAATGAGGATTTCAAATTAGAATAAAAAGCTACAGAAATAAGTGAGTTTCAGGTGAGCCCTGTAGATCATTAGTCAATGATATTTTTGGTTTTTGGATTACTGGTGCATGCAGTGTACCTAATGGATAACAAATTTCCTTATAAGTTAGGATATGCAAATAAAATTTAGCTTTTCTCTCAATTATTGATCTGAGTTTCCTCACAAGTTCACTCCCATCCTGCACTCCACCAAATAGTGGAAGAGGCTAGAAATAAATTTAATTCAGTCTCTTTAGGTTTCATTTGTCCTCTTTGAAATAAATGCTGAGAAGCTGAAATTTCTCCTATTCTACCTCTGCGTCTCTTGGGTATAGATGGAAGAGCATTTTGATATCAGAAAGAAGGGGTCCCCTGGCCTAATACTGGTCTTTGGGCATGACAACCTGGAATCCTCTGGGTACAGGTGGCCCAGTTCCATACCATGGGCATTCTGCCAACATTTGCTTCTAAAGCTGATGAATCCATGGTCTTGTCCTTTTTAGCTGTCAGGGCCTGTGCCCCTCCCTGCTAATTTGGCCTTCTTGCAACAACTCTCTTTGGTGCCACAGATCACAGTGATTTTCTGCCTCATTCCCCATTGAGCCTAAAGGACCTCTACTCAGCGTCCACACCACACAGGAATCGAGACACCTCTTTATGACCATGCCACTCTGCCCCTATAATGCTCCTGAGCGACAGTAAGTCCATGCTATAAAGCATTTCCCATCAGGAAAAAGGACAAAAGCCTCTTGGGCCCCAGCATGTCAGTTTACTTCTCCATCCCAAAGTTCCAGGTCAAGTTGATTTTGTCTTACTCCTCTGTCTCTTCTCTGCTCCATCTGCCCCCATCCATTGGGACATGATGGCACATACTTCTCCCTCTTGTCCTGTGTCTGTGTTCCTTTTTCTTTTCATTGTTTGGGACCTTAATTTCTCAATGGGGTTTTAATAGTGAAATTGTCAAATCCAGAACATTTTTACACAGCAGCCATTGTATTTAGGCTATACTGTCATATGATACTTAATTTATAATCTCCAATTGATTCAGCTTAATAACTTGGTTGGGCATAATTCAGAATGAATTTTGGTCCAGAGAATGGTGTGAATTTGCAGAAAATATTCTGTACCAACCAATTTCAGATGTTTTTTTAGGTATCTCACTGTTGCTTTCTGCTCCCACTGGAGGATAAATAGTAGTGATGGTAAACATGGATAGAAGCTTCATTTATCCAAAAGGATGTCTTCAATATTCTGCTGATCTCTTCCCCTGAAGGAACAGCCATGCCTGTTCCTTCTCACATGGTTGATTGTGAGAAAGAAAATGGAATGGTTTCTGAGGAAAGTGGAAAAAAAGAAAGCAGAGATTTTCACTTCTCTGCTCCGCATTCTGTTACGAGGCATCAGTTGCACCACAGTCACTAGTGAGTGGGGTGACTGAAGAGATTGTGCGCTGACACTGAGTACACGCTTGATTTGCATTTCCTCCTATCATGTAACTTGTACCTAGCCAGACAGCAATGGAGGTAAGTTGTACCTGGTAAGTTTTGGTGCTGTGGGCAAGGAGAGGATGCCCCTGTAGGCCTTTAGCTCTGCCATTCTCTAACCCAATTTTTATCTGACAGGTTCGCCCTGGGATAGTATGCAACCATGTAACTAATAATAACTCAACATATCAAGCTTGATTTCCAACTCCCAACCTGTCTCTCCCTCAGATTGCCTGCCTCAGTTAATGACACCACGGTCCTCCCAGGTGCTATCACCTAAAATCTAGGACTCATTCTAGAGTTGTCCTCCTCCCTCCCTCTTCACATCTAACTCATCAGCAAATCCTGCTGGCTTTGCCTCCAGAATATTTCTTAAATCCATTCATTCTCCATCTCCCTGTTATGACCCTCATGAAAAATCCATCATCTCTCCCTTGAATTACTTCAGTAACATCCAAACAAATCTTCCTGTTACTCTGGATTTTCTTCCACCCATCCATCAAAGAACGGCCAGGGTGATCTTTGGAAAATGCAAATTAGATCATGTTATCTCCCACCTAATACTCTCCAATAGATTCCTCCTTATGCTTTTGAAAAACACAAGCTCATTATCATGAAAAGGCTCTGTGTGATCTGTGCCTATGTCTTTCTATTCTCTTGGCTCACTCTGTCCCTCACTCACAATGCTTCAGGTACACGTTCTATTCCTTGAACACCACAGGGTTATTCTGCCTCAAGACCTTTGAACCTACTGAGCATTCTACCAGAAATATTCCTCCTTTTCAAATATTCAGAAAGCTGTTCCTTACCACCCAAACTACAGGGCCTGGCACAAATAATGCCCCTTTTTATTACAAAATCATGAGCATGTAATTCTGTAACATAACAATATCACATTCAAACACAACATATGGCATTTTAGGTGAAGCATTCAAACTGCTGTCCATCTTGTGCGAGACATTCACATACCATACCAACCACACTCAAGCAGGCATTATTTCTGCTCAACCTGTATATTAATTCCCCCCTCTAGTCACCCTCTAACATATCAGCCTACTTTATATTCTTCATAGCACTTAAAAATTATCAAGTTTAACTTATTTATGTATTGGCCTTTTATTGTCTGTCTTAGAAAAACCTGCATTAGAACAATAGTGCCTGGAAGAACACCTGGTTCAAAGGAGGGCTGAACAAATAACTGTTGAATGAACATAGGACCTTGTGTCTTATTTTGCTTGTTTGTTGTGTGTATGGCTCACTCAAAGAATCCATTGTAGGGAAAGGGATGACTGGCAGGGCAGGATTGGGGCAGTCTCAATGATACCACTAAGTGCCCTTAGAAATCATTTTGAATTAATGTTATCCCTTTGAAAATACCCTTGTGGATTTAGCAAAAAGGGCTGTGACCACAGTAGAGAGCTGGGCAAGGATTCTGGATCCTGCATGTTAGCCATGCCCAGATCTGCCTGGGCCGGACCAATACCAGGCCCATCTCTCCATAGTGTCCCCACACTCCCCTCTCCCTGGTTGCCAGGCATCCACCCTCTTTTGCCTTCTGTGTGAACACACCTCTTCTCTCCTTAGTTGTGCTTTCCCCTCAGTGTGTTACATCGTCAGTGTGAATGCACCATTATTTCTGACAAATCTCAACTCTTTCATCGGATCACTCCAACTTTATTTTGGTTGAGGGCTCAGGGCAGGGGTGGGCTGCACACATGGACTCTCCGTTGAACACAGATGGCAGGACTGAGCTTGGTGGGCAGGGGCAGGTGCATCAGGATATTCCTGCTGTGTAGCCTAGTAGTGCCCAGGGGCCCTTCCATGTACACAGGACAGGAATATACAGCCAGACCAGCAAGGGGTGGCAGGTCATTGGTGCCCTGGGTCTGGGTGCTGACGCTGACTGGAGGCAGAGGGCTGGGCTGGCTGGAGGTACTGTCCTTCAAGGCCCCGGCCAGCGGGTCCCACTGGGCATTCCAGAGCTGTAGCCCAATCAGCAGCAGTCCTGTCTCTGGAACCGTGGGATTTGGGCTATTCACCACCTGGGGGCGCCAGAAGCCAGTCGGTCAAGGCTAGGAAGCTAAGGGGTCTTTGTAAGGTGGGATCAGAGATGGGGTTACTGAAGAGACAAGATAACCAACAGGCAAGGTGGGGTAGCTGCGAGGTGTAATCAGGGAGGTGGAGGGGGCAGAATTGGAAATGAAGCGGCTGCAAGAAGATACCTGGAGGTACAGAGGGTTGCTGTTCAGCTCATGATGTTTATGGGGAAGATGATTGGAGCTGGAGCCTTGGCAACCGGGCAAATTGGAGCTGGGTGCAGAGTGGTCCAGGGTGACTGTAGCAAAGGCAGCCTCCCAGCGCAGTGCCAGCAGCAGGCGGCGGGGGTAGCAAAAGGCTGATAGGTGAAATATGCGCTTTGGTACTTCAGTGCCCGTGCCCAGGTAGCGAACCAACAGCTGCCCACGGCGTGACAGCTGTCGCAGCCAGTGCCAGGGCGGCTGCGGCCCGGCTTGTGCATGGCGTCGCCAAGGCGGGGGTAGGCGACCAGTCCAGAGGGCGTGGGCCACGGCTGCACAGCGTGGGAAGGCACACGGGTGCGCTCCCTTCAGCTGCTGCCATAGGCAGTCAAGGTCCTGCTGCAGTATCTTCACCAGCTGGCTCAGTTCCAGCACCTCGGTCTGCAGGAAGCCCTCTAGAGGCCGCCCCTCATTTAGCCTCATCGCCATCCACCCGGTGCCAGACTGGTCTTGGGGTGTGTTCTCGGTCAGTAGAGCCTGCAATGACTCCAGTCTCCGTTTGGCGACTGCCAAACGCTGCAGCAGCCGACTTTCGGCGCGCCGAGAGCCTCCCCGAGGCATAGGCACCCAAGTGGGTGAACTCCGTTGCAGGGCACTCAGGAGAGCACGACTCTGACGTCGCAATAGCCAGGCCTGGGAGCTAGCACTCAGTCCACAGATCCCGGGTTCAGGCCATGTGGAGAATAGGTGCATCTGGGCCTTGAATTGTGCCATAGCATCCAGCTCCTCTAGCTCTGGGAGGCGAAGGTGAGGGGTAAGAGACAAGGTCTGTCTGCAGTACAGACCCAAAAGAGTAGGCCTTCCTCTGACACTATAAGCCCTCATCCTATAACTGTGTGAATATTGTACCCTCCTACCCCTTTGTTGCCAACGCTGTTCACACTCCTAGGAGGGTAGCACTACACTGTGCTGTTCCCCACCCCAACACAAATACCTGGCTGATGCTTACCTGGGTTGAGCAACAGAGTGGCTA
The DNA here is from genome assembly GCA_004024845.1 of Tonatia bakeri. NCBI lineage: Eukaryota > Metazoa > Chordata > Mammalia > Chiroptera > Phyllostomidae > Tonatia > Tonatia bakeri. Next base: position 147,237 of record PVIA01000647.1, read on the forward strand.
GAAGATACTGGGGTGTGTGTGGTTGGTCCCAACTCCCCTTGCTGGGACTCAGGCAGGAATGTATGAGGCTAATGACAGATTCCCTGTCCTTGTTGTCTCCCAGACGACCCCCATAGAACACCAAAGCTGAGGATGAGATCAGAGCCCCTCAATTCCAGCCCCTCCAGTTTCCACTACTTCCCAAGCCAAAGTTATAAGTGATGTCCTGGTCTCAGTACTCCCACACCTACCCCTTTCCAGGCTCTTCTGGGGGCTGATAACTACATGGGGGCAGAAAGGGTCTCACCAGCCAGCTCCTGCATGGCAGCATGGGGATTACTAAAGCTGGCCCATAGCTGGTCTTGAATCTGAAGGACCTGGGTGAAGGTCACTTGACTCCTGAGGGAGGGGAGCAGGTAGGAGGCTTTCAAAACCATTTATATGATGAGGACTCACATCTATCTCTGCAGCCCAAACATCTCTCCTGAGCTCCAAACTCATGAGGGCTCACTAGTCATTGCCAATTCATGACCTCAAATTCAACTTGCTTTTAGTAAAAATCACCATTTCCCTCAACACCAGCCACCCAATTGTTCAAGGATAATTCTGAGAGCCATCCTTGATTCCTCTTCCTCACCCCATATTTACTCTACCTTCTGTGACTACCATAGTCCCTACCACCATGATCTCTTCCCTTGATATTTCCAGGGCCTCCTAAAACTGTTCTGCTTGCCTCCACCCCAGCCCTGTCTGGTCCATTCTCCACAATGAAGACAGAGTGATTTTTCAAACAGAGAAGTAGGACCACATTTCTTTCCCTACTTAAAACCCTCAGTGGCTTCTCACTGTCCTCAAGAAAAATCAGGCCCCTTACCATAGTCTTAAAGGCCCTTTACCACAAGCCTCAGTTTTCCCACTCAACCCCTAGCATGTCCACCTCTGGCACACTGCTGCCTTCTCCCTCCTGCTAGTTCCCTCTGCTCAGAAAGGACCCATCTCCACCTGATCTGCCTCTGTGAAATTTCAAGACTCAGTTCAAAATGAGATCCCAAAGTCCTTGGAGAAGCTGTCTTTGGCTTCCCCCTGCCCTCACACTTTGGTGCTTTCCAGAGGTGAATCCCAGACCCTGTGGAGAAATACTCAGCATTTGCCGTGTGACTGTCTGATGAAGCAGGATGGGTGGGTCTCTCACCAGCGCCCCCTGTGTGCCTGCATCTTCGTTCCATATTGCTGCCGGTGTAGCAGGAGGCTGTGTAGGAGGAGCAGGGGCAGCGTCCTGGTAAGGGGTTGCATGTAGGGTCCTTGCTGGGCTAGCTCCACACTGTTGATCAAGATGTGGCCCAGCTCCAGTGACTGCTCCCAGAAAACAGGCATGCAGTGCTGAGTCAGCACAGCTAGAGAGAGAAAGGAAAGTGCTGAGTCAGCACAGCACAGTCACCCTCCCTCCTCCAATCTGATAGCCTTGGTAGGGGTTTGGGGGTTGGCTCCTCACCTGGCAAAGAAGCAACAGCCTCTGCAGACACAATAAGCCAAAGACGGAAACCTCTGTGGACCACATTCCTACTTTCAGGTTGGGCTAAAAGCAGTTCTAACTCCAGGTCCGAGACCACTAGGGTACAGACACGGGGCTGAGTTTAATCAGTGGGTAAAGAGGGTCAGACACAAATCTAGGGCTCAGACTTGAGGCTAAGAGGTCAAGAGTCAATTATAGGGGACAGGCTGGAAGCTAAGGGATTGCTCAAGCTTAGTCCCAAGTGTAGGAAAAGAGTCCTAGAAATGATTTCTTGGCAGCAAACCCACCCTTGGCTCCATCCAGCAGCCCCAGCAAGGGCTGTAGCAGCTCTTTCGGCCAGTGAGGCATCAGGTGACAGTTCTCCAGCACCAGCCAGTGCCCTTTGTGCATTGCCTGGCATAGAGTGCTGACCACGTAGGGAACTGGGTCCCAGGCCTCAGAGCCCAGGGCTATCACCTCCAGGTGCTTCTGCCCCTGGGGAGCATAAACAGATGTCAGAGTAACTCAGAGTGATCCTAGAGTGACCTAAGGGGCCCAGAGCAATATCATAATCACCCCAAAAATTCCAGGCTAATCCAAAAGATTCATGAGAATGTTGGGAGGCTCAACCCCCACCCCACCCCAGCACATAGGAGCCTGGGCACTCTGGCCCAGAGGCGTGGCTCAAACCTGCTCATGCTGTGCAGCCAGTTTCTGGATGACAGTCAGGGGGTGCAAGATAGCTGTGGGGTGACCAGGTGGTGGCAACAAGATCAGCAGGGGCTGAGTAGCCTGGCTGTGTTCAAAGGGTATGGTGGAGGCACTCAGGTTCTCATCCAGGGGCCGGCCCAGGAGGCTGGTGGTGAAGTCTGCCAGGGCAGCTGCAAAGCACTCAGGTCTCAGCACACGCCACAGGATCAGCTTCTGGAGGAGGCTGAATGGATCAGGTCCAGGCCCAGGTGCAGGCCCCAGTACTGTGGATGACAGTGACAGGTAAGCCTGCCAAACACTGGAGTGGTCTGCCAGGGATACACGTAGCCCAGCAAATTGGGGCAGCAGTTCTAACATTCCACATTCATGCCAGGCCCTCGGCCCTAGCCAGGCTGGTCGAGTCATACCTGGAACCGGCTTGCTATAGCCTATGCTGGGAGAGGCTGCCAGTCCAGGCCAAAGTGCCAGCCTCTCCAGATCTGGTGCCTTCCTTGCCACTTGCAGCAGAGCCAAAGCACCCATGGTACCTACCAAGGGTATGTGGGTCAGGCCCAGTGCAGCTACAGTGCTGCCCAGCAGCTGGCGGGTCAGCTGTGTTTTCAGCTGTAGCAGATGGCTGGGTAGGTCCTGCCCCTGATGGTTCTCACACTGTTTTATGCTGTTCAGAGCCTGCTTGGTGGCTGCCAGCCAATTCTCTGGGCCCATACGGAAAGGTAGCAGGTTCCGCAGTGGGCTAAGGGCCTTGATAATGGTGATTCCATGCTGGACCACACGCCGATAGGGTGCCCACCGTACCACCTCCCGCATCCTCAGGTCTTCTAGCTCCTCATAGTGGGCATGCAGCTGACATAGCTCTGCCTGTGTCCTTAACATGTCTCGCAGGAACTTGGCTGGTTTCTGATGATTTAGGTTCTGGGACAGTAGCATCAGCATCAGCCGTTCCTGCATACAGTCATTGTTGCATGGATTTGGCCCTTCCCCCCATAATCCCCCATCATCTCCACTTTTCTCCACACCCATACCTGGCCCCGACAAAGCTCATCCCAATCTATAGAGCAGATCCCCAAGCACCTCAGCAGCCTCCATGGCTTCGTGGGTATCCAGAGCTCTCGTCTTGAGGTCCTGCCAGTGGATCTCGAGCTCAGGATGCTCTGTGCACAAGATTTCATGCAGCATCTGTTCTTCTAGGATGTCCATGTTCAGGCCCAGATCCAGCACATTCAGCCTCTTCAGCAGTTCACAATCTAGTACTTGGGGTCATATGGGAAACACATAACCCCTTCCCCTCGGCAGAACCAGAAGGTAGGATGCACAGGGAGTCTGGTTCCCTGCTATAGTCTTGAACCTACTCTGGGCCAGATTGAATGAAGTTGGGGGCCTAGTAGTCACAAAGCTGTGCTGGCAACTTACCCATTGGGCCTCACCTTTTTCCAAAGCACTGAGGGGGAGGTTAGTGCTCAGATAGAGACAGAAGCCAGGCTGCACCTGGGGTGGGCTCAGCTGCTCCCTCTGCAGTAGCCATTGCAGTTCTTGGCACCCTAGGCCCAGCTCCACGTTGGTTAGTAGCACAGGCAGGCCTGTGAGGGGGAGGCAAGGACACACTACCCACCATGCCAGCATGTAGGCTCCCTATGCACAAAATGAGCTCCCCTCTGGATAACAGCAGGATTCTTTCAGGGCTCTTCAACTGAGTTAATGTCTGGGATGAAAGTGGGAGCTGAGGTCAGACTTGGGTGTGAGACCTGTGGGGCCAGAGTGGGGGAAGGACAGAAGGAGGATATGGTGGTGGGGACCAGTTCTTACCACAAGCAGCTGCCTCCAGCAGCTGAGAGCCCAGGTCTGGGTTAGAGCCTGAGAAGACACTGAGGTAGGGAATGGATAGAGACTGGGTCTCAGAGGCTGGCCTTGACTTCTGCCTCTCTGTCTCATCCTCCTTTTTCTCTTGCTCTTGCTTCTCCTCCTTTTCCTCCTCTTCCTCCTTTCCCTTTTCCTTTGCCTTCTGCTCTTTTATCTTGTCCTTAGCCTCATCACTCTCTTCACTATCATTATCTTCCTCTTCCGAGTCCTCCTCTTTATACTCTTTTTCTTCATTTTTCCTGCAGCCTGTCCCTGTGCAGAAAGATGCAGAGGAGCTATTCTCAGAGGAGGAATTAGTCTGCCAGGGAACACCATTTACCCATAGGCTCCATTTCATGAGGAAAGTCACTTAAGCTCTTTGTGGCCCAATTTCCTTAACTGCAAAATGGGGTTGATATTAGTGAGTCCCTCAGAGTGTTACTGTGAAGAAGACATGAAGCAATAATTAGAAAGCATGCAGATGGCACTTAGTAAGCAGTCAATAAATGTTAGCCATCATTACTATTACTCTAAAATTCCATGGAGGGGTTCTAGTCACCCCTGAAATTGGCTCCATTTCTGCTTTTCTGTGGGTTGACAAGTCAGTGAATTTCCCTTTTTGCCTAAGCTAATCTGTCACTAACAACTAAAAGAGTCATCATTAATATAGAAGTCAGTGCTTATAAGTGAAAGGCCATAAACTGTGGAATTAATCGTGGGCAGCATGGTGGACACAGATGTTTGCCTAACCAATGGCCATCTCAATTCCTCCTCCTTTGCCTTCTCTACTGCAGGAGCCAGAAAACAGAAATATTTATAATTTAAGTATTAACAAATTTAGTAATTTAAAAAAATATTTTGTTTATTTATTTTTAGAGAGAGGAAGGGAGGGAGAAAGAGAGGGAGAGGCACATCAATGTGTGATTGCCTCTTGTGCACCCCCTACTGGAGACCTGGCTTGCAACCCAGGCATGTGCCCTAGACTGGGACTAGAACCAGTGACTCTTTGGTTCGCAGGCCGGCACTCAATCCACTGAGCCACACCAGCCAGGGCAAGAATTTTTTAGAAGTATTAAGCATTTAAGAAGTGGACAAGTGGAAGTTGGTGAGTATACAGTTTGTTATGTTCATTTCCTATTGCTTAACAAATTACCACAAACTTAGCAGCTTAAAACAGCACCTACTTATTATCTCAGTTCTATAGATTGGAAGCCTGGCACATGACTGGATGATCTGCTCAGGGTTACACTGGGCCAATCAAGGCATTAACTGGAGCTTGAGTCTCCAAGGCATCATCTAGGACTTGGGGCCTCTTCTAGGTTTCCTTTCTTTCCCTGTAGCCACTCTACCTTCAAGTCAGCAAGCATTCAGTTCACTGAATCTTTCTTATGTTCAGTTCATTGAATCTTTCTTTCTCTTCTTTCTTCCTTTCTTCTTAGAGGGGTGTGGGTGATTACATTAGCCCCACCCGGATAATTCAGGAAACTACAAGGGGGGACCCAAAAAAAACCCATAATTATCTTCTAGAAGGCGGGCCCCTTGTCGTGCAGCCTTTGCCTGCTAGGTAAGTGTTCTAGGGACCCATCTGTATCAGTGTACCAGCTGGAATTGTTGTGAGAGGCTTCATTCAGCTTCAGTGAATTTTTTTTGAAGACTCCTTTGCACGTTTGCCCATTTCATGATAGGTGATTTACAAGTGTACCTGCCCACCATGTGATGTTCAATTTTTTTTTAAATTTTTTTAATCTTTTTTTTTTTTAGATTTTATTTATTTATTTTTAGAGAGGGAAGGGAGGGAGAAAGAGAGAGAGACAGAAACATCAATGTGCGGTTGCTGGGGGCCGTGGCCTGCAACCCAGGCATGTGCCCTGACCGGGAATCGAACCTGCGATGCTTTGGTTCGCAGCCCGAGCTCAATACACTGAGCTATGCCAGCCAGGGCTGCGATGTTCAATTTTTGACCAAAAATGGCATGACCCCCCAACCCATGCCTCACACTCTTTATTCACCCAATTTTACCCCAAGCAACCTTTTTTTATTTCCCCAGTGAAAAATTCCTCAAAGGGAAATGTTTTGCAGATGTGGAAGAAGTAACAAAAAACAGCAGAAACACTAAAAGGCATCAAAGTCAACAAGTTAAAAAACTGTTTTGAGCAGTGGAAAAGACATCTTGATAGGTGTATTACATCAAATGGAGAGTACTTTGAAGGTGACTAAAGATTAAACAAGAATAAACACACAATGTTTTATAACTAAATTCCAGGTTTTTGGGGGTCCCCCCTCATATCTCTATCTTAAGGTCAGTTGATTAATAACTTTTATTACAAATAAGTCCCTATTTGTTTAACCATGCTAAGCTGGCTTTTTGTTACTGGTGTAGTGTGAGTATTTCTAAATGATAAAGTAAATTGGGTGTTGGAGGAAGCAATGTGGGTTTTTCTTTTCCCTACTGGGAAGGTGGCTGGGCTATGTGGTAGATAAGAAGTTGTCTTAGGTCATGGGACTTAGACCATGTGCTCCCTGAACTTCAGTGGATTTAGTAGAAAATATTGGAGTGTGCTGGCTACTTCTGTACCAAGAAGGGAGAAACTTTAAGGAAATTACTTTCTGCTCATATCAAGCAATTTCAGACCACAGATGATAAGATACTCATGCACCTTGCTGCTTTGTAAAAATTATTCTCTGCTTCATGTTGCATGGGATAGGAAATTATGAGCTACTGAAGGAGCTTAGAGAATCGGGAAAGCCTCACCCCAAACACTTTTCTCTCTGCACTCCCTACTTGATAAAGGTAATAGTTTCCTTCCCTCTTTTGATTTGGATACAGCCCAAAACAAAGGGGGCTACATTTAATGGCTGATCAGCCTTAGCTCACTGGTAAGACTATTTTTTTTATATACAACTCTGAGGTGAAGGCCAAGATTTAGATGGATGACAATTACACTAAAGTTTAGTGGACTTGGTGGAGCCCCCAGAACCAATGTTAAGAGACAGAAGCCAGAGGGTATGGTTTAAATTCAAGAATGAGAATGTACCAAGATTTCTAGCATTGATTAATAGCTAACAGAATCCTTATAAATGAAATCTGCAGGAAAAAGGTGAGAGATATACGGGGATTATCAAGAAAATTCTTCATTTAGTAATAAGTGATCTGTGTTTGCTTAGTTTTAAGGCAAATCCTAAGCCCCCAACAGAGTCCAATAGGACATGGACATCTAAGGCAGAACAGCTACAAACAGGGACTCCTGCCCAACTGGTTTTTTTTTCCCCCCACAGATAAACTTGGGGGCAATGGGCAAAGAAAATTATACTATTTATCAGAAGCCAGGGCAGCTGGACTGGCTGTCCAAAAATTCCATAGCCAGTGAAATAATGCTAATATTTTGCCTTACTATTTCTGTCTGACATTATATAGTAGATGCTAGAGACTAATATATAGTGTGTGTTTCTTATCCTGTCCAAGTTTCTAAGCAGAAAGTTTATTGTAATTGTCTTTATCTGATTTTGCTTCACTTTGCATATCAGGTATATTGATATGGTGAGATGGCATGTAATCTATCACAGGTTATAGAATCATGAAGACTGCCAGCCAAAATGGAGGCACAGGTAGACATGCTTTGCCTTCTCGCACAACTGTAAGAAGGAATCGCAATTAATCTCAAAACAAAAAGCAACCAGAACTGCCAGAAAAATTGAACTGTATCGAAGTCCAACAACCAAAGGTTTAAAGAAGAAATATTCATCCAGATGGGTTGGAAGAGCGGAGACAGGGAGCTGGGGGTGGAGAGGACACAATGTGGAGGTGGCAAGGCAGCAGTAGCAGCCAGCTGAATGGGGTGGTCCCACATTCACATGTAGCGGATTAAAACCAGGAGGGGGAACTGGGGAGCTAGTGATCCCAGCTCCAGGCCAGACCACACAGCCCAGGGTTCAAGCACTGGAAAATAAAGCCATATAACCTCTGGCTATAGAAATCAGGAGGAGTTGGGTAGCAGAAGAATCTGCTGGTTCCCAAGGAGAGTCTCTTTAAAGGACCCACAGGGTCCTAGAATGTATACAAACCCGTCCACTTTGGAATTCAGCACCAGGGCAACAGCTAGAAGGGTGCAAGTCATATACAGGAAGTGGGGGGGAGAGACTAGAAATGGTGTGAGAGCCAAGCAAGCAGCAATGTTCCCTCTCTGACCCCTCCCACACATCTCCACAAAGTGGCGAAATGGGCTGGCCCACTCTGGCAAATATCTAAGGCTCCACCCCTTACAATATAAAGGTGTGCCAGGCATGGGAATTAAAGCAGCTCTACTTAATATACAGAAACACAGGGAGGCTACCAAAATGAGGAGACAGGGAGATAAGGTCCAAATGAAAGAGTGACTCAAAACTCTACAAAAAGAATTAAGTGACATGGTGATAGCCAACCTATCAGACACAGAGTTCAAGGCACTGGTGATAAGGATGTCCAATAAAATGATTGAGTATGGCCACAAAATGAAGAAGTGAAGGTTATACAAAGTGAGATGAAGAAAAATCCACAGGGAACCAATAGTGAAGGGAAGGAGGCTGGGTTTCACATCAATGATTTGGAACAAAAGGAAGAAATAAACTTTCAACCAGAACAGATAGAGGAAACAAGAATTCAAAAAAATGAGGAGAGGCTTAGGTACCTCTGGGACAACTATAAATGTACCAACATCTGAATCATGGGGGTGCCAGAAGGAGAAGAGGAAGAGCAAGAGCAAGAAATTGAAAACTTATTTGAAAAAACAATGAAGGAAAATTTCCCCAATTTGGCAAAGGAAATTCAAGTCCAGTAAGCACAGACAGTCCCAAACAAGTTGGACCCAAAGAGGACCACACAAAGACACATCATAATTAAAATGCCAAAGGTTAAAGATAAAGAGAGAATCTTAAAAGCAGCAAGAGAAAAGAAGATAGTTACCTACAAAGGAGTTCCCATAAGACTACCAGCTGATTTATCAAAAGAAACGTTGTAGGCAAGAAATATTCAAAGTGATGAAAAGTAAAGACCTACAACCAAGAATAGAGTAACCAAGGTTACTCTCCAGCAAAGCTATCAGTTAGAATTGAAGGGCAGATAAAGTGCTTCTCAGACAATGTAAAGCTAAAGGAGTTCATCATCAAGCTCCTATTATATGAAATGTTAAAGGGACTTATTTAGGGGAAAAAAAGATGATCAAAACTATGAACAGTAAAATGACAACAAACTCACAACCATCAACAACTAAACCTAAAACAAAAAACAAAAAAAAAAAAACATGGGCAAACAACTAAAGCAGGAACAGAATCATAGAAATGGAGATCACATGAAAGATTATCAGCAGGGAGGGGCAAAGGGGAGAATGAGGGGAAAAGCACAGGGAATAAGAAGCATAACTGGTAGGTACAGAAGAGACAGGGGGATGTTAAGAATAGTATGGGAAGTGGAGAAGCCAAAGAATGTATATGCACGACCCATGGACATGAACTAAAGGGGAGGATTGCTGGGGGAAAGTGGGGTACCAGGTGGGGGGGCAAAGGGGAAAAATCGGGGGCAACTATAATAGCATAACCAATAAAATATACTTAAAATAAATCACAATATGATTTTTAAGAATTATAAATAAAAATTCTATGAAGAAAAAAATTATGAAAAGCCACATCCAGATCTAATCAAGAGCAAAGAACATCATTTAGAGTTCCTGGACTCAGAACTGTATGCAGCAATTAGATGCTTCTTCAGGGCGTCTCTCAGGGGGAATTCATTCATAGTTGCACACGTGCTGCTTCTATAACGGGTATTCTTGTAACGGTGCATGGGCACAATGGGAAGTAGTGCTGAATAACCAAGGGATGGACTGTAATGATGGTGTCGGTAATATATTAGTAGTAATAATGACTAACATTTTGAATAACTTATTATATATTAGGCACTGTGTGAACCCCGTTTATGTGAATTGCCATACTTAATATAACACTTTATGAGATGGGTATAACTAAGACACTCATTTTATTGGCAAATAAACTTAGATTTAGAGAGATTAAGTATCTTGCCTTAGGTCAACACCTAGCAAAGGACAGATATTTGATCCAGACAGTCTGATTCTATAATACACCTTCCATCAGAGATGTCTGCTGTCATCAGCCCTAACCCTTTCTTCTGAGAAATAAACACTTTCCCTTCCTTCCCCTGGGAAATGTTCCTTCTTACACTCCACCCAGATGGTTTGTGATCCAAGCAGAACCAATAGAAATATTTCCCCAGAATTCCTGAACATAGGACAATTTTGGGTTATAAAGCCCTAAATTCATTGCCAAGTTTCCAGTGGTGCTGAGCAGACCAGGGAAGTGGAAAATCATGGATGGACTGCTCAGCCTCAGATCCATAATCATTGCAATATGGGCCAAAAGCTGTAAATGTGACCTAATTTAATAGCCTGCTAAAATATAGGATTGCCTGGCCACAAAAATTTAGTGTCTTTATTATAAAAGGGAAGATCACTATGGTTGGAGTGTTGGGCAGTTCAGACACCTGAGAAGCACTGTGATTATGATCCTTGGCTTTACCTTTGCTCTTGGTGGGAACTGGGGCCGTGCATCCAGTATCTTCCAGAGGCAGCGGGTTCAGCCAGATGAGGGCCTGGTTGCTGGGGTCAAGTGCCAGAGGCCAACGGCAACTGAAGTAGTGGGTGCGACTTCGCAGAAGCAGGCCTGCCAGGCGAGCTGACTTTGCCTGGGGCTTCAGGTCTCGGTCCCACTGGAACTGTTCAGATTCAGAGCTCAGCAAGGACAGAAGGCTGAAGGGAGAGCGTGTGGAGAGCAGGGGCTTTTTTGGTGGTATGATGACAGATTTCTGATTCTGCTTCAGGGCCTGTGCCACATCATCTGGGCCCAGGGTCTCCTGAAAGCCCCTACATAGAGCCAGCCACTTGGCCAGTAGCTCCTGGCGCCGTACTGGTGGGAAGGGACCCAGGTAAATGATGGCAGCTGAACACAGGAGGGCATCTCCGAACACAGTCATGCAGTGCCCCTTCAGCTTCTGGTGTGAAAGGGAAAACCAGGGTGAGGAGGGTAGAGTCAGACAGTCTGGCAGAGAAGGAGCAAGACAGGATATGGAGCAAAGCATGACAAGAGGAGCAGAGTGGAACAGAGGGAGGCAGTGAGAGCACAGGGTGGAGAAGAGGAGTACAGACAGTGGTGCAGAAGTGAACTTTGGGGGGAAATCTGGGAGGGGCTATTTACCTGGAGCTCTGTAGTCCAGGAGTACATGGGCGTGAGCAGTGCAGCCTTTATGGGCCACTTGTGGTACTGGCAACTCTGAGCACAACTGAGATTCTCTACTAGATGGTTATGGGAAGCCTGAGCATCTTCCAGCTTCTTGGTCAGGGCCAAATTGTGCTCTAGGATATCTTGAGCCTGGAACTGGTAGTGGGCCAGGCGGGCCTGCTCCCGAGCCAGTGTGGCTTCTACCTGCCGCAGCAGCAGGCCCGTGGGCAGTCCTCGGTGTTGTGCCAGCCTGTAGTGCAGAACAGCCCAGAGCCAGGCTGCCAGGCTTGCTGCAGGTATGCTTACTGCCCGCAGTGCTGCATCACTCATACCTGGAGCCTTCAGAGCTAGGTTTAACTTTATTACCTCTGAGTCCGTCATCTTCTCCTTGGGGAAGAACACCAGCTCCTAAGAAGGTTTGTTAAAAAGGATGGAAACATAGATGCTCAGAACCTTGCCCCAGTCTCTTCACCTTGTCAAGTATCCCCTTTATGCATCCACTTTCCTCATCCATTATCTCTCACATACCCTACCTGGTAAAAATCCTCAGTGCATAACAGCTGCTTGGCACTGGCCCAGCCTCTTTCACGGTGAAACAGGTCACACAGTGCATCGGTCACCTGGATCACAGATTCTGGTGGTGCTCGATAGCTCCGGATCTCCTCAAAGTCGGTTACCTTCAGCTGGCTCAGGGGCCCAAGAAATGCCTTGCCCATCTAAATAAGGAAAGATTCACTCTTGAGGTGTGCTCCTGAAATGCCCTCTTTCTTCAAGGTGTTGTTGCCAAGAGGGATCAACTCTTCTTAGGAGTCCCCATGAAGGGACCATTCCTCAAGCCATCCTGTTTACTTTTGCCCCCTCCCCCAGGAGACTCCATGACAAATCACCCCATGCTCTCTTCTGGATGTCCTATCAGGGGTTGTCCTCTCCCAAGAGGGCAGCAGTACAGGAAATGTGACAGGAAAAGCCCACCTGCTCCAGGAAAGCCTCATGCTGAGCCCGCAGGGCATCCCACTGCTTGGTCAGGTTCTTAATGAGGTTCTCCTGCTGACCGCACTCTGCCAGTTGCTGCTTGTGCAGGAGCCTGCCTTGCTCTAGCTGCTGATTCAGTGTGCTGAGGTTCTGTGAACAGAGACCCAGGCTGCAGCTCCAGATCCTGGGCCAGGCGGGAATACCCCAAGGGAAGGCCCCATGGGCTTGGGACTACAGCATCCTCCTCCTCAGTAGTTAAGGTGATTGATTAAGTTGAACTCCATGTACGCCACAGATACAGACTGAGCTCTGAAGCTGCCACATAATTTCCTGGTCCATAATTTCTACATCTAGTGATGCAGCTTCTGAATTTATGGTTGCTTCTCTTGACCTGCCATTTAGTCCCAGGCAATCTGAATCCAAAGCCTATGTTCTTGACCATTGTGCTACACCCCCTCTCTTACTTGACCATTGTGGTATTTGTCACAGAGGCAGTTCTCTTCCTCTTGAAACGTTTTCCTCCCTTGACTTCCATGATACCATGTTCTCTTCTGGTCTTCTCCAACTCCTGTAGCTGTTCTTTCTCAGTCTTTTCCTCTGTCATCCTTTAAATATACCTCAGCAATTTTTTTCAGGGCCCCTTCTCTTCTCACCCTACATTTCTATATATTCCCTCCCTAATCACATGACTTTGATTACCACTTATATTTTAACAACTCCCAAGTCTCTATCTCTAGTCAGATTCTTTCCCTAGCCCCACACCCATGTATCTGTCTCCTTCATGGAAACCTCCTCATTGGTGTCTCTCAGGCCCCTTGGACTCTACATGTCCAAAAATGAATGCATGGCCTCCTCATATCTCTTACAATCTTGCTCATCTGCTTGTGTGTTCTTTGTCTTAGCACTGTGGCAAAATACACTCAAGTTTCCCAAAAAAGAAACCTAATTGTTATACTGATTCTATCTCTTCTATTTTCCCCAAACCCAATGTAATCTTCAAGGTCTTAATTCTACCTCCCAAATGTTTTCCATGTCAACTCCCATCCCAGTATCCATCCCTTCTGCCTATGGTCTCTCACTCCTGACCTGTACTGGCTTCCCTTCTTAATCCCCTCCTCTCATCCATTTTCCCTACTTCAGCCCCACTGGTTTTCTAAAAACCGAATATCGTCATTGTCCTCATGACTCTGATCACACTTGCCATTGTTTCATTTGGTTTATAATGTCTCAATGACCGAAGGCCTCTCCTCATCTTTCCAATGTCATCTCTTTTTTTCTTCCCAGTATTCTACTCTCCAGCCATTCCTGACTTTCAGTTTCCCCAATGTGGCCCTCTGGGCCTTTGCACATGCTGTTAGTTCAGCCTGTGACATTCTTCCTCCCCACCCTCATTTAAGCAAAATCCTACCTAATCTTCAGGCATCAATTTTGATGTTCTTAATTTATTTGGTTACATTTTTAAGGGTTGTTTTTTTAGCACCTACTCTGTGGCACTACACTTTCTCTAGAAAGTCTTTCTTGACACTTCAGAGTATCCTAGACTTTCTCTGTCATCACACACTATTTTGTAATTGCCTGGATTAGTTTATCTCTTCCAGTAAACTAGACACTGAAAAGGCAAGGACAGTGCATTATCTTTCTTATTTGGAGGTACTCTAACCTAATATTAATAGTGGCTAACATTTATTGAACTCTTAATATGTGCCAACACTTTTAAATGCTTTCCATGTAAGATCTCATTTAATCCTCATTCTAAATTTCTCTGGATTTCAGTTTTTTCATCTGCAAAATGGAGGGGGAAAGGTCAGCCACCTCAGAAAGTTGTGGCAAAGATTCTTTCCATCTATCATCTATCTATCTATCTGTCTATCTAGATATAAACATAGGATGTAGACATAGACATAAATATTAATGAGTACCTGGACAAAAGAATGTGGAGTTCAATTAATTTTTGTCGAGTACTGTAATGAATAAATGAACCAATTGAATGTGAGAGAGAAAAGAGATAGAATTATCCAGAATGACGTCTGGAATTTGGCTTAAATGACTAAGTGGATGATCATGCCATTTCCTGGGGTGGAGAACATTGAAAGAAGTAACACTATCATGGCTGTTGTGTGAATGACCAAAGGATCTGACACTGAATGCCCCTGAGACTAGGAATATCTCTTACCTATATTTTGGGCTTCTTATGTTGTATTCTGTTCTAACTGACCCAGGGATCACTGAATGACAGCACCTCTAAACCAGATCAACAATTCCTGGTACTGTATTTATCATCTTGGGAAAAGGTAGGGCCCAAGACAAAAAACTGGAATATGGAAAACATGGGAGAGAGGACTCCTATCCTTCTATGAATTTCTCTTTTGGCATCTCAGTTGAGTCTTGAGGTTCGGTCTAACTGGTGATTCCCGGTGGTAAATGGTAGGGGCACCAGTTCCACAGACACTTCAGGGAGCACCATTTATATAGAATGAAATGAAAACCACATGTGTAGATACAGTGTGAGCCATGCCCTAGAGCCGCACCACTCTGGGTGGTAGCCCGCAGGGCACCACCCAGAAGAAACAGGTTAGGCATTAGAAACTGAAAGGCCTGACAGCCCAGTGGAAAGTCAGTCAGATTATCTGCTTGTTAATTGGTCACCACTTCTCTGTAGTTATGGCTGAAACTGCATAGAAGTCCTGTGTAGCAGAAAGGAAAAAAATGCTATTTTGGAATTCCCCTTATTAAAAACAAGACAAAAGAAAAAAACCTCTCTTTATTTTGGGAAGATACCTTTAACTGAGAGTATTTGGCTATAAAATGTGTGATGACCCCACTCCCACCAGTGTTAGCTAGATTTGAGAAATTAGTTATTTAAAGGAGAATTGCTCTGTATTTGAAAGCATTAGGATTTAGGAATTGGACTAGAAACAAATCTTTTATTATGGACTAGAAAAAAATCTTTAATTACATGAGAATTTTATTTGGAAAGCTTGAAAAGAAAGGTGGGGTGGCAGAATAACATTGAGGAGCAGATATTGGGGAGATGGGAGGAAAAGAGAAAAGTTGGTCACTGGGAAATGTCCTGTAGAGGAGGGTGATGGAAGAAATTCAGGTCATTGAAGACTAGTATGCCATTTAAATCTATTTCTGATTTTGTTGTAGAATGTAAATTTCCCCTACTGCCATCACCCATCCACTCTACACAGAAATCTTGTATATTTGGTGCTTTGTGGAAGGAAGAGGTAGAGGGACAATGTGGTATTGGAAAAGAGGTTAGCTACAAGAGATGTGTTAACTGGCAGTGATAGAGCATTCAGGAGAAGAGGAGGATCAGAGGGAGAGGTGACCATGATAATATAATCCCTGCCCGTCCCCAGTGGGAATCTACGGAGATCTCTGGGAGCATTCTGAACTTCACACAGTCAAGGTACTAGAGGCAACCAGAAGCTGACACTCGGGTTTCATGCATTTAGAAGAATCAGCAAGGTCTTAGCTCTGTCTAAGTCCTTGTGGAGTTTTGAATCTAAGCTCTAAAGGAGGAGGCAGCAAGGATTAGAAAGACCCTATGAGGATAGGGGGACTCTTCAGAGGCAAGAACTAAGGTTTAATCTGGTTGGTTCCTCCAAAGTCCCATTTTGGGCTTCTGTTTTGGCCCTAAGGTGCATGCCTCACAACCTTCTCCCCCTTACCAGGAGAGAGTCTTTCAGCTCCTGTTCCAAAGTGAAGACCCGGTTGGTGTGGGTACTGTGCTGCTCAAGTAGCGTTGTCAGATTCCCCAGGACACTGTGGATCCTGGAAACCCAATGTTTCAGTGAGTGGACCTGAGGGAGAAGGAGGAGGTACAGGGCAGGGAATGGAACCACTCACCGCTGCGCCTTGTTCTTCATCTTCAGGATCATTTGTTGCTGCAGCAGCATGAATGTGTCCAGGAAGTCTAGGAAGGTCTTGGGGGTGACAAGTGGCAATTCAGGGCACAGGTGCCCATGGTAGCTGGCAGCTGAAAGGTGGATGAGAGCCATGGCTTTGGCCACACTGGGAATTGAGTCCTGGAGGTCTGGGCACTTCAAGGAATCTGCAACAGGTGTGGCTTTAGTCTGGGCTAGTGAGCTTGTAGAAAAAGAAAGGAAAGGGACCCTCTCCTGGCTCAGGAAGGAGGGCTGAAAAGGTGAAGGGGTCTCACTAGTTTTGAGAGAGCGAGAGAAACCTAAGTAATAATCCTCATTAGAACCTGGTTGAGATCAATGGCAAGGGCAAGTAAAAAGTGCTCACCATCACTGAGGGGTAGACCCTGAGCACCCTTCAGGTGGTGCTGGACCACACTGATTAGGGAATCTTGGTCCCAGGGTTCATAGCGGTCAATGCTGGCAATCGTCAGTTGAAGGAGTCTCAGCAAAAGGGTGGAGGGCAGCTGTTTGTGGGCCTGGTCATCTCCGATCAGGATGAACATGTGAAGGTTGCTGCATACCTGCTGGTAGAACCTGTGGGCCAGGAGCTCAAATACTGTCCTCCCTTTTATCCCTACTTGCCCATCCAGGCCCAGTCCCAACCCTGACTCCCTAGCCCTGATTTTCTGAACCCTCACAGCAACCCCTGATTTTCTTTCTGGCCTTTTGGACAGAATAGAGCAAGAGCAGAGCAACCCCTAGAATGGGGTTCTTGATCTCACCTCTGTAACAGCTTTTCCTTCCTGATGGTCTGCTTGACACTAAGGTTCTCCCTGAGGAGATGTTCTTCAATGTTGTTCAGATCTGCCTCTGTGTACTGGTCAGGGAAACTGCCTGAGGTTCCCAAGGCCAACAGACGATGAAGGGTGGTAAGATCTACACCCCTGGGCACAAGTAGGGCCACTGGCTTGCCTAACATGCCAGCATGCCAGCTGGCCTCCTGCAGACACTGGAGAATGGCCTCCTCTGACCCACATGGCAGATGGAAGAGGCAGGCCTGACAAATGCTAGCTGCCAGAGTGATAGCAGTACAACGCCCAGTGCCCAGTGCCCCTGAGAGCAACAGGCCATGCTGCCGGGGCCTGGCCAGCACCCGGACCAGGCGGGCCACATGCTGGGCCATTGAGTGGCACTGAGCAAGGTGGGGGTTCAGCTTTAGCTGAGCAGCTGACATGGCTAACTGCTCCCCCAGGCTCTCCCACTGCCGTTCCAGGTACAAACTGGGGCTCTCAGAGTTGGGACCCAGTGTCAGATCCTGACTGAAAACCAGGTCTGAGGGCTTTTCCTGGGGACAGAGTAGTAGCACTGGTAGCAACAGGGGTGAGACTAGGTCCATAGTGGATGTCTTCTGCCACCAATTCTTGGATTTAGTCAGCTGAAGTTTGTAACTGGAGACCCCTGTGCCTTCCTCCTGTTTTATCTTTTGACTTATTCTCTCTGTGTTCTCCCTCTTTACTAGGGCTATGGATGGTGCAAGACCTGAATCACTGGAGGGTGGGCCTGTGATGAACCGAAGGCCATAAGGGTCCTCTTCCTCCTCTGTCTCACTGCCGCTATTGCTTAAGTCCTCCCACTGGGCCAACTCCTCTTCAGACTCCACTTCAGGCACCCTCTCCTCCTCCTCTTCCTCATAGCCCTTGCCCAGGCTTTGGGGCACTGGCCCACAGCAGAAGACACTTTGAGCTACTTCTAGGAGCAGCTTGGCACAGTAGGAGCGTTCCCTAGGGCTGTCTAGCCGGTCGCAAAATGTTCTCTGTGCTTCATGCAGCCAAAGACGCACCATGTTGCGCATGGCCATCATAATTGTCAGGCGGGTGCCACGCAAGCCTGACACCCGGCGCAAGTGCTCCTGGTGGTTGGGATAGTCCAGAAGACCTCGGGAGCCCGTTCTGGTTGGCAGCAGCTGCAGGCTGCCCAGTAGCTGGCTCACAGAGTGCAGGGAGAAGCAGTAGTGTGGGTGGAGGGGTGAAGGCATAAAGCAGCTACCCACAGCCTCCCAGGCATCCACAGAGGCCTGGACCAGGGCTCTCGCTAGAACACCCTCCCGCTCCACAGAGGGGAAGCGCTCGAGCCAGGACTGGATGACAGGTGTGTGCCTGCTCAGCAGTGTGTCCTGGGTCATATTGGCCAGGGCCAGCACTGTGAATAGTCGAAAGAGGCGTGGGCACAGTGGGCGCTCACAGAAGCCTGGCACTGTGGCTGTGGCAAGGAAGTTGACTGTAGACTGCAGCTTCTGCAGTTCCAAGGTGCTGTGGGCACACACAGTGCCATCAATGGCTTGGCGCAGAGTCTCCAACACTGGCTGACAGCTCTTCTCTCGGTCTGTGAGACATTAAGAAAAACAGTAAGGACACACATGAGCCCACAAGGCAGTGTCACCCTGCTCCTCTCTTCCTGCCTTGCTGTTTACTTCCACAAATAGGATTCTAAAGGAATTTTGTGCATCTGATGTGCTGGGACTCAGTCATGTCTAAGCTGTTCTCTCTCCCACATGCTCTCCCTAAACATGAGTAATTTCTTCTATTTTCTCTCCCAAATCCTACCTTTGTGGCCAATTATTCATTAACTGGAGGTTAATGAATAGAAAAGTTTGGAAGCTAAGATGGATATAAATCTAATCTGACCACAATCGAGGGAAAAGTGCAGTGGAGTTATATCACATGCCACTTTCATAAAGTCAGCTTTATTAAGACATGACTTACATACAATAAAATGTATACATTTTAAAGCTACAGTTCAATGAGCTTTGACAAATGCATATAGCTGCATAACCACCCCAGTGATATTTAGGACTGTTCATCACCTAGCAAGTTCCCTTGTGCCCTTTGCAGTCAGTTCCCTGACAACACTCTCCCAGGAGTCTCTATCTGGTTTAATTTCTATCACTATAGATTAGCTTAGCCTATTCTAGAACTTCATGTAAGAGGAATCATACAGTATGTAGTTTACTGTGTCTGACTTCTTTCACTCGGCATGATTCTGAGATTCATCTGTGTTTTGTGTGTATAGGTAGTCTATTCCACTTTATTGCTGAGTAATAGTCTATTATGAGAATATCACAATTGTAGATCCATTGACACACTGATGGGTGTTTAGGTATCTGGGCTTTGATTATTTCGGATAATGCTGTTATGAACATTCATGTGTAAGTTTGAGAATATGCGTATGGTTTCATTTCTCTTGGGTAAATACTTACAAATACAAATACAATATTACAGCAAGTATATTACTATGTATATATTAAATTTGATAAGAAACTGTCACACTCTCTTCATAGTGGTTGTATAATTTCACTCCCACCAGCCAAGTGGGAGAGTTTCAGTTGCTCTATGTTTCTCAACACTTATTAATCTCAAGTCTTTCTAATTATAATCTTTCTGGTAGGTGGTTTTAATTTGCAGTTCACTGAGGCCTAATAGCATCTAGAAGCTTTTCATGTGTTACTGGTGTCACATACATGTTTCTTTTGTAAAGTGTCAGTTCTTTAGTTCATTAAAAAAATGGAGTTTGCTTTCTTACTGAGTTATAAGAGTTATTTTATTTTCTAGGTATAAACTTTGTCATATGTATGTATCATGAATATTTCTGTCTATGGCATATTTAAAATTTTTCTTAACAGTGCCTTTTAAGGGCTTAAGGCTTTCAATTTTTGTGTCTTGCCTCAGAAATCTAACCAACATCACACAGATTTTTTGTCCCACATTAAAGAAATTATACTTTTAGCTTTTACCTTTAGGTGTATAATCTGTTTCTAATTGATTGTTGCGTATGTCATGATTTAGAATTCAATGTTCATCTATCCTCACCCCCCATAGATAGGCAGTTGTTCCAGCCCTATTCATTGAAAAAAATTTCCTTTACCCTCATTGAATTATCTTGCCATGTTTGTTGAAAACCAATTGACCATATATGACCATATATCACATTCTCTGTTCCATTGTATTAGTCTGTATATATGTCCTTATACCAATACCTTACCCCTTGATTACTGTAGCAGTATAGTAAGTCTTGAACTCACTAGTTTAAGACCTTTGATTTTGTTCTTCTCTTTCAAAATTTGGCTCTTCTAGGTCTTTTGCATTTCCACAAAAATGTTTGAATATGCCTGTCTGTTTCTATCATAAGCCTGCCCAGATTTAAATTGACATTACATTGAATCTAGAGATCAGTGTGGGGAGAATAAGGACCTTAATGTTATTGGCTCCTCTGATTCATGAACATAGAACATCCGCATTTATTTAGGTTTCCTTTATCTCAGCAATACTTAATAATTATCAGTATATCTTTCATTAAGTTTATTACTAAATATTTAAAGTTTTTTATTTCCAATTGCTTGTTATGAGAATATAGGAATATTAATGATTTCAATAGACTGACTTTGTATTCTGTGACCCTGTTAAATTCACTATTTATTCCAGTAGTTTTGTAGGGTTGTTTTTTTTTCTTTTTGTAGATTCCTTGGGATTCTCTATATAGAAAATCATGTCATATAATAGTAGAGGCAGTGTTACTTTGTCTTTTCTACTTTTAAAGGCTTCATTTCTTTCTTTAAACTTTTTGTACTGATGTGGGTCTCTGGTGCAATATTGAATAAAAGCGGTGGATATTTTTGCCTTGTGACTCGTCTTAGGGAGAAAGCGTTCAGTATTTACCATTAAGTACAGACATACTTCATTTGATTGCTCTTCACCATATTGCTCATTCCAGATATTCCATTTTTTACAAATTGAAGGCAAGACCCTTCACCACAAAAATACTGTCACTCTCTGAAGGCTCAGATGAATAGTTAGCATTTTTTAGCAATAAAGTATTTTAAAATTAAGGTATGTGCATTCTTTTTAGTCATAATGTTATTGTATACTTAATAGACTATGGTATAGTGTAAACATAACTTTTAAATGAATTGGGAAACCAAAATATTGAGTGACTCATCTTATTGCAGTATTTGTTTTATTGTGGCAGTCTAAACATAAACCTGCATTGTCCCCAAGGTATGCCTGTATGTAATTAACTGTAGATTTTCACAAATGCTTTTCATCTGATTGAAAAAGTTCCTTCTATTCCTAGTTTGCTGAGTTATTATCACATTAAATTTTATCAAATGCTTTTTCTTTATTGAGATGATCTTACACTTTTTGTTCTTTATTCTGTAAATATCTTGAATTACACTGACTTTTGAATGTTAAGTAAACTTTCCAACCCTGGGATATACTCCATTTGATTAAAAAAAGATGGTGTTCTTTTTATATGTTGTTGCATTTCATTTAATATTTCACTGAGGAATTTTCCACCTTCTATATTTTTATGATATTTTATTGATTATTCTATTACAGTTGTCCTGATTTTTCCTTCTTTGCTCCCCTCCACCCCGCACCCCCCACTCCCTCAGGCAATCCCCATACCATTGTTCATGTCCATGGGTCATGCGTATAGGTTCTTTGGCTGCTCCATTACCTAGACTGTACTTTACATCCCTATGACTATTCTGTAACTACCCATCTGTACTTCTTAATCCTTTTACCTCTTCACCTATTCCCCCACACACCCCTCCCATCTGACAAACAGCAAAACGCTCTCTCTATCCATGATTGATTTTGTCTCTGTTCTTGTTTGCTAGTCATTGGTCTTTTAATAAGAATTTTATTGAGTCTGCCCTGGCTGGTGTAGCTCAGTGGATTGAGCGCGGGCTGCGAACCAGGCATCACAGGTTCGATTCCCAGTCAGGGCACATGCCTGGGTTACAGGCCATGTCCCCCAGCAACCGCACACTGATGTTTCTCTCTCTCTCTCTCTCTCCCCCCCCTCCTTCCTTCTCTAAAAATAAATAAATAAAATCTTAAAAAAAATCTGTCGTTAAAAAAAAAAGAATTTTATTGAATCTGTGTATTACATTAGGTAGTAAGGACATTTTCACAATATTAATCTTTACAATCCATGAGCAGGTTATATCCTTCCATTTATTTGTATCTTGTTCAATTTCTTTCTTCAATACTTTACAGTTTTCATCTTTAGTTTGAATTTATTCCTAGATATTTTATACTTTTGATGCAATTGTAAATTGTAAATGAGATTGTTTTCTTCATTTCTTCTTTTGATCATTCATTATTGGTGTATTGAAACACAACTGATTTATGCATATTGATTCTGTATCTTGCAACTTTACTGAAATCATTTATTCTAATAGTTTTTTTTGTGAGGTATTTAGGATTTTTATATATAGTATCATGTCATCTGCAAATAATGAGAGTTTTACTTCTTCCTTTGCAGTTAGGATGCCTTTTATTTCTTGCCCTGCATGATTGTTGTGGCTTGAATACTGTGCTGAATAGAAGTGGTGAGAGTGGGCATCCTTGTCTTGTTCCTGATCTTAGAGGAAAAGCCTTCAGTTTTTCCCCATTGTGTATATTAGCTGTGTGCTTGTCAGAAATGACTTTTATTATATTGAAGTCTGTTCTTTATATATCCACTTTATTGGGTTTTTATCATAAAAAGATGTTGAATTTTGTAAAATACTTTTTATGAATCTATTTAGATGATCATATGGTTTTATCCTTTATTTTGTTAATGTGATTTATTGCATTAATTGGTTTATGGATGTTGAACCATCATTGCATCCCTGGGATGAATCCCACTTGGTCATGGTGTAAAATCCTTTTAATATATTGTTGAATCCAGATTGCTAGTATTTTGTTGAGAATTTTTACATCTCTGTTCATCAAGGATATTGACCTGTAATTTTTTTAATGTTTGTATCTTGTTTTGGTATCAGAGTAATGCTGGCTTCATAAAATGAGTTTGGAAGCATTCCTTCCTC
Organism: Tonatia bakeri; assembly: GCA_004024845.1. Lineage (NCBI taxonomy): Eukaryota > Metazoa > Chordata > Mammalia > Chiroptera > Phyllostomidae > Tonatia > Tonatia bakeri. Next base: position 170,236 of record PVIA01000647.1, read on the forward strand.
TTCAATTTTTTGAAATAGTTTGAGAATATAGTATTAATGCTTCTTTGAATGTTTGGTAGAATTCAGCTGTAAAGCCATCTGACTCTGGACTATTATTTGTTGGGAGTTTCGATTACTGCTTCAGTTTCATTGCTAGTAATTGATCTATTTAGAGTTTTAATTTCTTCCTAGTTCAGTTTTGAAAGGTCATATACTTCTGAAAATAAATTCATTTCATTTAAATTGTGGAATTTGTTGGCATGTAATTGTTCATAGTATTCTTCAGTGATTCTTTGCATTTCTTTGGTGTTGGTTTAACTTCTCTTTTCTGATTTTATTTATTTGGGCTCTCTCTTCTTTTTCTTGATGAGTTTAGCTAAAGGTTTGTTTATTTTATTTATCTTTCTGAAGAATCAGATCTTAGTTTTATTGACCTTTTCTATTTTAATTTCTATTTTGTATATTTCTTCTCTGGACTTAACTATTTCCTTCTATTTTGGGGGTTTTGTTTGTTCTTCTTTTTCTAGTCCCTTGGTATAGAGTTAGATTGTTTGGGATTTTTCTTCTTTCTTGTGGTAGGCCTGTATAGCTACGAGCTCTCATCTGAGATCTGCTTTTGCTGCATGTTCATTTGTTTCAATACAGTTTTTGATTTATTGCTTGATTTCCTCTTCGATCCATTTGTTGTTTAGTAGCATGTTGTTTGGTCTCCACATATTTGTGTTTTATCTAGTGGTCTTTCTGTAGTTGATTTCTAGTTTTATGCCGTTGTAGTCAGAAAACATGCCTGATATGATTTCATTCTTCTTGAATTTTTTGAGGTTTTGTGGCCTAGTATGCAATCCATCCTGGCAATTGTTCCACATGCATTTGAAAAATAATGTGTATTCTGTAGTTTTTGGATGAAACATTCTATAAATGTCTGTTAAGTTGATCTAATATAATGTGACATTTAAGGCCAGAATTTACTTATTAATTTTCTGCCTGGATGATCTATTCCTTGATGTGGGTGGGGTATTAAAATTCCCTACCATTATAGTATTACTGTAAACTTCTCCTTTTATGTTCATTAATAATTGCCTTATATATTTAGGTGATCCTATGTTGGTTACATAGATGGGCATGATGATTGTATCTTCTTCTTAGATTGACCACTTTATAATTATGTAATGTACTTCTTTGTCTTTTTTTAATTACATTTTTGGTTTAAAGTCTATTTTGTCTGGTATAAGAATTGCTATCCGAGCTTTCCTTTTATTTCTATTTGCATAGAATATCTTTTTTTTTAATTCTCTCATTCTGTGTGTGTTTTTGGATTTGAAGTGAGTCTCTCATAAGCAGGATATAGATGGGGCATGATTTTTAATCTATTCAGCTACCCTATATCTTTTTATTGGAGCATTTAATCCATTTACATTTAAAGTAATTATTGATAAGTATGTACTTATTGTCATTTTGTTAATTGTTTTTAGTTGTTTTTAAAAATGTCTTCTGTTCCTTTTCTTTGTTCTCTGTATATATTTTTTAGGGTTTGGCTTGTGGTTACCATGAGGTTTATGTATATCATTCTTTATCTATAGCTGTCTATTTTAAACCGATAGGCATTTGAGTTTGAATATATTGTATGAGGACTACATTCTTACTTCCCCCTTTATACTTTATGTTACTGATGTCATATTTAGATCTTTTTGCATTATGTATCTCTTAACGGCTTCTTGTAAATTGAGTTGATACATTTTTCTTTTACTCTTCATAGTAGTTTTTAAATGTGTGATTTGTTGTACTTACTGAATATTTGGTTTCACCTGTGAGGTTTTTCCCCTTGCTCATATTTTCTTATGTCTAGTCATTGCCTTTCCTTTTCCATTTAAATAAGAGCTTTTAACATTTCTTGTAAAGCTGGTTTAATGGTAATGAAGTTCTTTAGTGTTTGCTTCTCTGGGAAACTATTTACCTCTTCTTCAATTCTGAATGATAACCTTGCTGGGTAAATGATTCTAGGTTGTAGGTTCCTTTCTTTCAGCACTTTAAAGATGCCCTGTCACTCTCTTCTAGCCTGTAACGTTGCTGATGAGAAATCAGCTGATGGTTTTATAGGGTTTTCTTTGTATGCAACTCATTTTCTCTTGTGCTCTTCAAGATTACCTCTTTAACTTTTGCTATTTTAACTATGATATGTCTTGGTATGGGTCTCTTTGGGTTCATCTTGTTCAGAACTTTCTGTGCATCCTGGACCTGAATGATCCTGTGTGACCTGTTACCTGTGCATCCTTTCCCAGGTTAGGAAAGTTTTCATTTATTATTTCTTCAAATAAAATTTCTGTTGCTTTCACTCTTTCTTTCCTCCAATGTTAATATTTGAGTGCTTGATGCTATCATAGAGGTCCCTTAAACTATCCTCATTTTTTTCCTTTCTTTTCTTTTTTTTTTCACTTAAGCAGTGACTACTGTCACACTCCACTCATGGGGTCAGAGACCCTCACGGTGTTAGTGAAAACCTTGCCCCTTGTGTAGCACACTTACCCTCATTTTTTTTTTTAAATTCTTTTTTCTTTCTGCTATTCTGATTGGTTGATTTCTGTAGTCTGTCCTCCAAATCGCTGACCACTTCTTCTGTGTTAGCTAATCTGATGTTGATTCCTTCTAATGTATTTTTCATTTTCATTATTGTATTCTTTGTTTAATTGTATTTTTATTGTCAGTAACACCCCTCCTAACTATCCCCCTCATCATCACCACACTGTTGTCCAAGTTATTATATTCTTAATCTGCTTGGTTCTTTCTTATACTTTCTGTTCATTGAAGTTCTCCTTAAGTTCCTCTCTTCCACTCTCAAATTTTATGAGCACCCTTATGGTCGTTTCTTTGAATTCTTTATTAGACAAACCACTTGATTCCACTTCCTTAGGGCTTTGTGTGGGCGGGGGGTTCCTTCATTTGCAAGATATTCTTTCATCTTCTCATTTTATTTGACTTTATATATTTGTTTATATAAATTAGACAGAGTAGCTATCTCTTCCTGTCTTGGGAAATTGGCCTTACATAGAAGCAGGCTCTGTGTACACTGTGTGTAGAGTTTTGGCAGGCTGGTTGGAGCTGAGTGGAACACTGGCCTACTGAGCTAGAACAGCTCTGGATGGGGAGGCCAGGTGTGTGTCCTAATGCCCTGATAGCACACTGTGTTTGAGCTGAAATGGACTCAGGCAATGTATCTGGGAACACACAGTAGCAACCTTGCAGGCAGGTCAGAGCACCTGGATAAAGCCCCTGTCCATCCTGTGGAGGTGGAGGGGGAATGTACATAATGGCACTCATAAGCCTCTCCAAGACCAGAGAATTCCCATCGTCCCCAGAGAGCTTCCATGGCTCTTCAGTCTTCTCTATACAGTCTCTGTCTCGTTTGTTGTAATGAAAGTGACCCTGTGTAGAAGAGACCTCTTGTAGGCTTCATGTGCCACGTAGTTTTGAAAAGACCTTGGAGTTGAGCAGAGTCTTATGGTATGTGGGCACTAGTGCCTGCTGGCCAGGAGCAGCTCTCAGAAGGGAAACCAAGTGGCTACTGGTGATGCTCTATAATTTCTGCTTGGTCCCTTTGTTCAAAAGTAAAAAGCTCCAGGCAATGTAGCTATGAACACACTTGGTGATCTTGCAGGGTAGGCCAAAGCACCTGAACATAGCTTCTGCAAACCCTTTCAAAGTGGGTGGAGGAGGTCATAAACAAGCAATGGTGCTCCCTGGCTCCTCTGGCCCCTGAGAGTTCCTGCAGCTATGAGAAAGCTCCCTTGGCTTCCTAGTCTTCCCTATTCAGTCTCTTTCTGTTTGTTGTCAGACTGTTCATTCAGTGCTCTGATGTCTTATAGGAGTAATTGCTACCTGTGTGCTCATGGGAGGGGGCAAATGCTTCCACCATCTTTGACCTCCTCCAACCATTTACATTTACATTTAAAGTAATTACTTTTATGGTTGACTTAAGGCCCATGAATTTGTTATTTGTCTCTTCTATTTGTACTCTGTTGCATATTTCCTACTTCCTTTTATATAACTTTAATGTTTTTCCTGTCCTATTTCCTTTATTGGCTTTTTTAGCTATACTCTTTGTTATTATTAGTGATTTTTCTAGGGCTAACAATATGCCTCCTTAACTTACCAATGCTTAGAAGTAGCATTGTGCCACTTCACATTTCATACCTGATGTTTCCCACCGACGTTTTGCACTTCCTATTTTACATTTCAGTTCCACAAATGTAAGAACCTTACAATGATATGATAAATTTTACTCACTCTCCTTCCCTACCCTCTTACTCATGTTCCAATTTCTTTTTTCCTTCTATTTACATTACAAACTCCATCTCACAATGTTATTGTTTCTGTTTTAAACTCTTGGCTGCCTTTTAAGGAAATTAAGAGGTTAAAAAGATAGTTATCTGTATATACCCACATATTTACCATTTTTGATGCTTTTCATTCTTTGCTATAGATCTGAGTTTCCATATATTATTTACCTTCTATCTAAATAACACTTTTTAGCATTTCTTTCTTTTTCTTTTTCTTTTTTTTTTAGCATTTCTTATAGTACAGTTCCAGCACCAGTAAATTTTCTCAGCTTTCAAATTTCATCCTCATTTATAAAGCTTGTTTTTAGTGGATAGAGAATTCCAAAATCACAGGGTTTTTTTCCTTTTAGTACTTTAAAGGTGTTCCACCATCCTCCAGAGGGGTGTCCAAACTTTTGGTATCTCTGGGCCGCACTGGAGGAAGAAGAGTTGTCTTGGGCTATACATTAAATACACAAACACTAACAAAAACTGATGAGCCAAGAAAAGGTCCATGCATGATTTTGTGTCGGACCGCATTCAGAGCCATCCTGGATGGCATGTGGCCCACAGGCCATGGGTTGGATACCCCTTATTCTGGTGAGAAATTAATCATCATTCTTAATGTTGTTCATCTGTACAAAATGTGTCTTATCTTTTCTCTTACCATTTTCAGAGTTTTTATTTGATTTTTTTAGCATTTTGACTATGATGTGCCTAGATGTATGTGTGTTTTTAAATTAGATATAACTGAGATTTCTATATCTGAAAGTCAATATTTTCTAAAAAAATTTGGGAAAATTTTGGTCATTATATCCTTAAAGATTTTTTTCTGCCCTATTCTCACTCTCTCTTCCTTCTGGAACTCCATTTATATATGTGTTAGCCTGAAGTTCTACTCATATTCAACATTTTTGTTCTTCAGGGTTTATTAACTCTTTCTTTTGCCATCTCCAGTCTGCTATTAAGCCATATCCAGTGTATTTTTCTTTTCAGTCATTATATTTTCCAGTGCTAAAATTTCTATTTAGTTATATTTAGTAGTTTCCATTTCTTTTCTGAGACCTGTATGTTCAATCATTAAGATCGTAGTTTCCTTTAAGTACTTGGCAACTTTTATAATAGCTTCTGTAAAGAATTTGCTAAATTCAACTTCATCTCAGGGTCAGTTTTGTTGACTGTTTTCTCTTGACAGTGGGTCAATTTTTTTGTTTTGTTGTATGACTATTAATTTTTTATTCTATTCTTTTTTTCACTGTTTTGATGGCTGTCACCCAAGGACACCTTTTACACTGCCAACTATGATATACTTCACTACAATGTTTTCAACCTTCCTGTTAAAATATCTTCTAAGGCACTGGCCAGTGTGGCTCAGTTCATTGGAGCATCATCCCATATACCAAAAAGGTTGTGGGGTTGATCCTCAGTGAGGGCACATACCTAGGTTGTGGGTTTGTATGGGAGGCAACCAATCAATGTTTCTCTCTCACATCAGTGTTTCTCTCTCTCCCCATTCTGAGTAATTTTTTTTAATTTTTATTTTTATTTTAATCATTGTTCAAGTACACCTTTCTCCCCTTTACTCTCAATCCAGCCCGCCCACCTGAGTATTTTTTTTAAGATATCTCTTCTCAGGTTCCACTGACAGATTGGAATTTACCCTTTCTATTATCCTGAAATTGACATTCTGATAGTTTGTGCAAATTCACTGAGAAGGCCAAATAATATGTTTGGAGAAAATTATAGGTTTTGATGCTAAATAGACTTGATTTTCAATCTTAATTCTGACACTTATTGGCTAGAATGTCTTGGGCAAGTTATAAAATCTATTTCTTCATCTTTAAAATATTCATAACAAATATTCATCTTAATGGAGTTTTATGAACACTAAAGATGACATCAATAAAGTATGTAGGACACAGTATGCAATAAATTGTACCTACTATTATTAATTACATACATACCACTTGGTTCAAGTTTTCTACATTCCATAAGGGACACTGGTCTAATTAGACAATCCATCTTAATGCTTTAGCCCATATAATCTGTTAAATCCACCACTCTGTACCTATTATTTTAGAGATCAGGGGAGGGAGGAAGATAGAGAAGGAGAGAAACATCAGTGTGAAAAGGAAACGTCGATGGTTGCCTCTCGTATGCGCTCCAACCAGGGATCTGGCCCACAACCCAGGCATGTGCCGTGACCAGGAATTGAACTGGCGACCTTTCACTTTGTAGGATGACGTCCAATCGACTGAGATACACTGTCTACGGCTGTACTTATTCATTTCTGCCCACCCCCTGGCCATATTCTGAGCCTGTTGCCATCTACAAATACACTACTTTAGAAACTTAAAATTTCAAACTTCCCAATATTTCAAACTTTCATCGCAATTTCTCCCCTTTCCTTTCTTATCTTTTATTCTACAAACTCTAAGCACTTACATCCTACTTGGTCTATCAAAATGAATGAGAATGAATGAGACAAAATTCTGTTCTCTTGAAGCTCAGAGTATGGTCGAAGGGACTAATAAGTAAATACATAATTATAAATCATGGTTGTCACAGATTTTTGTACAGCACACAGGATGAATATCTAATCTAGCCTGAAGGCTCAGATTCCTGAAGATATTGCCTGAGGTTATTTGTAAAAAATAAGTAGGACTTAGCCAGATAAATAGAGAAAAGAAGGCAGAGAGGACAGCAATCAAAGAGACTAAAGGTTGCCTGACTTATTGGATGCCTGTGCCCAGTTGAGTCCACACAGACCACAGAATGTATGAGGTTATAGAAGAAAGCCGTATCATAAGGAACCTTGCAAGAGCATTTGCCAAAGTTCCAGGTGATGACGGTCTAAACCAGCAAAGATGGAATAGAAACAAGAAGCGGAAATACTTGAGAGATATTTAGGAGGCAAAATTGAGAGACACATTTGTGAGAGAGTTGTTTACAACACTTCTGGCTTAAGTGACTGGATGGGTGGTGGTACCAGTTACTAAGAGGACACATAAGAGCAGGTTTTGAGGCAAGATAATGAATTCAGATCTAAGTTAGATCTTAGTTAGATCTAAGGTGCAATGAGACAACAAGTTAGTGATATGCAGTAGGTAGTTGGATAAGCAGGTCTGTTGCTTAGAAGAGAAGCCTGGGCTGGAGATAAAGATTTAGCAGTAGAAGCATAGAGATGGTAGAAGAGGCCACGAGAAGAGTAAAATTGTTTAGGGAACATATGCAGAATGAGAGGGTATTGAGAATGGAACACAGGTTTGGTCTGTAGGTATATATCTGAGAGTCAGTGAATATTGCTAGGAATTTTATAGTCTCAGAAGATGACAATGACTTCTTCCTTCCCTCCTCCCAGCTCCTCACCAGAAGCAGCCAGGTGCAAATCCTCCAACAGGAAGAGGAGGAAGCCTTTAGAATTCAGGCGCTGCCACAGGTTCTCTTGTGCTTGGTTCTGGACCCCTTGGCTCAGGAGAAGGCGAAGATGGGTGGTACTGAAGGCCGGGTGGATGGGGGTGTAAATGTAGGGGTGATGTGGTTCCACTAGCATCTCCACAAAGGCTGACTTCCCTGTTGCTGCCTCTCCAGCCAGCAGTACTGGGTGTCCCTTCGACAGAAGTAGGTTCACCACATACAAGAGTCGTTCAGTCTGCAGGACAGAAGCAGGGCTTACTGTGGTGGCTCTAGGTTAGGACAGTACTCTAACTCACAATCAAGATCTAGAGATCTTGTATTAAAGCTGTACTTGCAGAACACTTTATGGATTTTTTTGAGCATGAAAACAAATCAAAGAACAGGAGCAGGTGTGTTTCAGCTGGGCCTAGAACATGGACTGTCCTAGGATATCCCCTTGAATCCCAACCCCAGCTACTTCATACTGTCCTCACACCTGGGGAGAAGGACTGAAGGTGCCCAGAGGTCCCTTGATGTGGCTGCCCAGGTACTGGCCAGTGAAGGGGACCAGTGTCCCATCTTCTGGGCATACATGTAGATCAAACACCAAGGCAGAGGGTGGTGGCTCAGGATAGTTGGGAAGGCAACTAATAGAATCCCTCAGGAAGGTATCAAAAAGTGGCCAGAACCTGCTCAAGTAGACATACAGGAAAACATGTCAGTTACAACATTTCCATTTGTGACATACTCCACCCGCCCCTGACAGTTACATCACCTGGGTTTGACTCCCATAGGCCATTCCATCTCAGCCCTCTGCATTCCCCATCCCCCACCTCTGTAGATACCTGGAAGGAAGGTGGGCTCCAAAGCCCCAGATCAAGGCAAAAAGAAAGCTGCTGACAACCAGCAAGTGCTCCCTGTACTTATTAGGCACGTCATCGCTGTCACCCTGGGACTGGTTCAGAGAGCTGCTTTTTGAGGACTTGAAGCTTTGAGCTACAGGATCACTATAGCTGAGGTCTTCTGCAAAGGTTACCATGCCAGAAAAGGAGCCCCAGTAAGAAGTGGCGGCCAGGGAGGAGACTTGGCTCTCTTCTCACTGTCAGTCCCCAAGCCCAAGTCCACCAAAGAACCAATGCCCCAGACTCCAGCCATATACCATCTATCCCCAAAGCCCCATAGATCTCAAGTCAGCCCTCTTTCCCTTCCCTTCACCTGGTTTATGTGTCTCCTTCTTATCTATGCGTAGGTGGGGATCAAGAAGGCAACGCAGGAGGCGAGCCAGGCTGGTGATTTCAGCCACGCCTGGGCAAACTGCCTTCTGCCCATGTGTCTGCAGCAGGGAGCTGGCACCCAGGTGGGTGAGGAATTGGAATGTTGCAGGCACCAGCACTTCAGCCAGGTGGTTGAGCTCGGTGACTGTCTGGGGTTGCAGGCAGTACTCATGGGGCAGGGCTGTCATCAGGACGCTAAGCATCCCCTGCCAAGTCTGCTCCCCGTCACACCAGACTAGGGCACAATGGCCCACCACTGTGGGGGACATTCCAGTTGCATCTCCCACCTCCATCAAAAGAAAAGTACCTGGGGGTCGTTCTATCTTCTGACCATTGGGGAGGATGAGCTGGGGGGGGTCACTCAAGAGGCAAGTGATGGAGTCCAGCCAAGCAGCACTGGAGGAGGCCCCATCACATATTATCCAGTGCTGGATCCCCACTGATCCTTGTGCCCTGCTCTCTGGGTCCACAGTCTTATACTGACTGGCTGCATGAAGCAGCATAGGGAGAATGCCTTGGTGCCAGCAGGGGCCCTCTAGCCATCCCAGGAACTCCTGGGGGCTGAGGACACTGGGATACAAATGTGTAATTTCCACAGGCAGACAGCTGTCTGTTGAGGTGTCTTCCATGGCTGCCAGACGATTCTGGATCTTAAATAAGCTGCGCCAACAAGTGGTCTTGCCACTGCCTGCAGGGCCCAGGAGCAAAATGCCAGAGGCCCGATCCAGGGCCTGGCTCAGCTGCTCCACAGGCCCCAAAATATTAGGGCTGGGATACAGGCCTGCCTGCTGCAATTCCTCCATCAGCACTGGTGTCCTCAGCCAGTGGGTCACAGGCTCCGCCAGCACTTGTGTAGCATTAGGGAAGATCCCACAGAGCAGCTCTTGGAGGTAGTGAAGGCGGACCCCATCAAAGGTGTTGAACAGTGGTGAGCGTAGCAGGGCATGCAGTAGGGCGGTCTCCTCGATGGCAGCGAGGCTGTCTTGCTGCTGGGAGCTGGGTTCCTCTTTGGTCAAATTTAGAGCTTGTATCATGTCTGTGAGGACCTGCTTGAGCAGTGGCAAGCGGCAGGGCAGGGGCCCAGACGCCAGCTCACACTCTAGGGAGAAGAATTTGGATAGGCGGGTAGCAATGCGGGAGGCATCCCGCATCCCTGCACCCAGCAGAGTCAGCTCTGCCACTTGCTGCAGGTTGGGCAGTGTCAGGGCCACGGGCCGTAGGAGCAGGTGCAGGTTGGCAGGCACAGCAGTGCTCAGGGCTGGCAGCGTCAGGAGGCAGCCATAGCCAAGCCGCATGCATACATGATGTTTCTCAAAGAATCCACTGCCAAGCAGCTGGGGCTGGGTTGGGTCAATGGTGCTGGTGCTTTGGGAAGCCTGCTGATACAGAGGAGCATAGAGGTTGTGCAGTTCAACCAGACGCTGGCCCAGGGCAGACAGCAAGCCATGGGGCAGGTGCTGAGCTGCCTCCAACAGCAGCCAGGCACCAGCCTGCAGAGCACCATTAAGGTAGTTGCTCAAACTTTGGGCCTCTATCTGAGGCAAGCAGGGCATTATCACCAGCTGGCGCCCCAGGGCTTGTGCCAGGCTCTCCACCATGGCTGTCTTTCCCATGCCATCAGGGCCCAGTAGGGTCCCACAGGCCACTTCATCCAGGGCCAGTAATAGCACCAGGGCTGGCCGCTCAGGCAGCATGCTGGGTAGAGGTCCCAGTCTGGGACCCAGGTACTCATAATTGTATAGGAAGGACCGGCCCAGCACATCTATCCAGCATGCAGGTGGTGACAGAGAAGTCTCAGTAGATGCAATAGTCTTGAGACACCGCAGAGGGCTTTGAGGGATGATGTGCGGTGAACCCAGGTGGTACTTGAGTTGGCTGGCCCAGTGGAAGTCTGTCAGATCACTGACCTGCTGCTCCTTCATCACCTGTGCAATATCCCTGTGCATCACTGCCATGACCAGTAGGGCACGGAGCAGGCTGGTCTGGCGGACAGAGGGCAGGGGCTGCCCATCATGGAGGGCCCTCTGGGCCTGTACAAAATGCACCAGTACCTCCAGCTTGCACACATGTGTGGGGACCATGGCCAGGGTCCTCCCCTCAAGCACAGCCTCCTCCATCTCAGCCCACCATACTACCTCCTCTGCCACCAGCACACACTGCCATGGGAAGGCCTTGACTAAATCTAGCCAGTGGTGAACATACTGTTCTGGAGGCAACTTGCTCTGCTGGGACAACTCCTTGAAGGCCTTGTCTAGGGATGGAGCCAAAGCCAGACGGGCAACCACACAGCCCTGCAGCATGTGTACCAGTGCCAAACGCAGACCATTCTCTAGAGAGGCCAGCCACTTGGGGAGATCTGGATGCAGAGGAAGGGGCTGCTGCAGTTTTACCTCCTCCCCACCTGTCCCTAGCACTGCAAGTGCCTTCACTTGAGTCTGTAGGCCTGCCCTTGACTCCGGGGCATCCATGTTATCTTCAGTTGGGCTGGACTTGAAGCTCACAGCAAGCACGTGAGGAAAACAGCGCCGTACCCATATCTGGGCCTCACATGGCTCCAGTGGGGCAACCAGTAGGGTCACCAGCTCACTGTCACTGAGGAAGAAGAGGCGGGGGAAGTGAGCAGAGAGCCCATAGAGCACGCTTTTCAGAGCCATAATGATGCTCTCCAGCTCCACTGAGCCAGCTTGAAGCAGTTTTTGCAGCTGCTGGCCTTGGAAGTCAGGGCTCCGCTTGGCACTGGGCACTACAAGTGACAGAACCAGGGGGTCGGCTACAGAGATCTTCATCAGGGTCCGATATTGATCATCCATGGCCTTGAAACGGGAGTTCTGTGGTGAGGGAGAGGGTGAAAGCAAGGTAGACATGAAGGGGCAGCTCCTCTCCAACTGCGCCCCACTAAGTAGACTTTGTCCATGCTGCCTCACTCCCTTTCCTACCAGGTCAGAACTGGGGAACTGGATCTTCATCTCATGCAGAACTTTATTCAGAAAAATCCATTTTTGCTGGAAAGTCATCCACGCCTCCAGCACACCACCTGTGTGAGTAGCCAGAGGAACACTGGAGGGATAGATACTAGGGTTCTAGCTTCTGCAAGGAAGCCCAGCCTGCAACTGACCTCTCGGGTTTCCCCACCCCAAAATACTCTGCTTAGCAGGATCCAGAACACAGAGACCTTGCTTGGAGGTAGAAAACTTTCACTGTGAATAAAGACCTAGTCACCTTAGCCCAAGAAATAGCAGGAGTGAAGGGGGTCCTCACTCAGTCTTTCAGAATTCCCCACCCAACCCCTACCTCTTACCCTATCCCTCCGGGCCATCCCACTTCAGGTCCCACCCAAGAGCCCAGCTGGAGACCTGTACTCACTCAGGCCATGCAAGATGGTCACCCAGTCCAAAGCTGTTTTGTACAAGTCTCCTGACTTTTGGACAGCCAGAATCTTGAACAACATCTGAAGACTTTCCTGGATGGAATCCTGCAGGCTGTTGTAATCTAAGGAAGAGCTGAACTGAGCTGGCAGTCAGAGGAGGCAAAGGCATGAGTGCCTGATACCCCAAAGACACTGACACAGATCTGAAGCTATTCTCTAGAAGACCCAAACATTTTTTTCTTTCACTCAACTGTATGCTCACCAAGAGCCAGAGTATGTTGAAAAACTTGTTTATGTGAGTTATAATTTCAATTACAGAATTTAATCTAATATTATGTTAACCACTGAAAGGTGGGTAGGAAAAGAGTTATTGGTTCTATGGAAATTATGAAGGGTTTCAGTAAAGGTGAGTTGATAAAAACATATTAAATTAGCTATAGGCCAGCCAATTTTTAAAAATTGGGAAATTATAATAAAAATCTTAAAAAGTTCTGGACTTAGGTAACTTCACAAATGTCTTCATGTCACTACTCAACTTTGCAGAAACTGGAATTGGAAATAGTAGACAATGCACTAATGCAAGAAAGGATGTGAGAAATTCTATCAGTTGATGGCAAATCAAAGAGAAGTTCTATCCTAAGTTAAAAGATTATAAATAAATGCACACTTATATGTTTTAAGCTTAAAAAATCTTAAGCCATGTATGCATATTTTATGATTTCCCTATGTAATCAACTTCTTAAATTTGCCAGTTGGGTTTCAATTGTGTTGGAAAGAGAATTTCTCCTCTACTGGCAATTCCCAAACTATACCATCTTGAGTGCATGTCCTTCTCCCCTTGCAAGTTTAGAAAAGTCCCCCTTCAAAAGTCATCAAGAGGCCTCTCCCTAAGGGAAGGGAAGATTTCTCTGGCTCTCTCTGGTCCTTTGAAGCTTTTGAAGCTGTCTCCTTTCTGAGATTCTTCTGCCCTCAGTTAGGTGCTTCACCATCCACTTATCTCTAGTCTATTGTTTCTCTCTCACTGGAATGGGAGCTCCTAAAGGACAGGATTTCCACCTGTAAATCTCAGGGTCTCCTGTGCTTGGCTCAGAGGAGGAAGGTAAGTTTAATGAGGGAACAAAAAAGGAATGAATGAGGGAGTCAAAAGATCAGGCATCAGGATACAATCTAGAGGACAGAGCATTAAAAGGTGGGGAGGCGTGACTGTGAGGAATTTCTTAATACACCCAGAAGGGAAGGACCTTTGGTAATGAGGCCAGGCATTGCATGGGAATGAGGGGGTGGGGACTCTCAAGATTAGCACTATATGGGAGCTATGTGAAAGACACTGTCTCAGAAAAGAATGATGTCTCAGGCTGCCCAGCAAGGATGGGGGACCTGGCTAGAGAAGCCGTATCTGTCAGGGCTTGGTGGATGTGGCAGATGAACATGGCCCCCTGCAAGGGACTGTCACTGGGCCACAAGGGCTGGTCTTACCTGAAAGGATGAAGGTGCCACTATCCTTGGCCACTATATCCCTGTGGGGGTTGCGGAGTATTTGTCTCTTGGAGCGCTCCAAGGCTGGTGGCTCGTAGGGCACATGCAAGATGAAGTTGAGCAGTCGCACCTGGCGCACTTCCCAGACCCGCTCCAGCTGCTGCAAGGCCTCTCGGGCATGCATTTGCTCATTTTCATTCCGCCAGATCTGGAACAGTGGAGTCTCAGGAACCAGGACTGGGCAGTGGCTCAGGGGATAACATTGGAGCTGGGACTCAAGGGCCAGGACTCAGAGGAGTAGAGGCCTCAGAGACAGAGAGTGGGACCATCAGGCTTCAAAGACAGGCCATCAGCAGCATACTTTGATCTGCTGCCCTAAAACCCACTATTTTGCAAGGCTCCAGCTGAGCAGACAATACCTCAGTCAGCTCATGCTCTTTTGGGGCAGGGTAAGTACTGGGGGACACCTGCTATCCTATATGCCCACAACTTTGGGCTGCCACCCACTTTATTCCCCTGGTTGGGGGTGGGTACATACTCCCAGTCACAGAGAATCAGAAACGATCTGTCAGATCCCCACATGCTCCAGGCAGACCAGTGATCTCAACCCCACCTTCCATCCACCACAAACCAATGTCTACTACACCCTTGTCTCAAGAGGCAGGTAAGCCTTAACTGGCTCTGTTAGAGCTTAGCAAACAGGACCTGGAACCACCTCCCACCCTCCAGTGGGCCCCACCTGATTGATTTGATCTGCAAACTCCAGCAGTGGACAAGTTAGCAGCTGGCCCAGTGTCAGGAGTTCTACATTGAGATTGCCCAACCCTAAGGCTGGAGATAGGAGAAACAATAAATCAGAGCAACAACAGTATATGGCAGATCTGGGACCCAGCCCAGCCCAGCCCAGCTCCCAGAGGGCAGATCTCAGAGTACAATATGGAGCCAAGAACCCCAAACCTAAGTCCAGGGTGCAATGCACAGCCCAGAGCTCAGACTCCCTCCTAGGCCAGTCCAGGTTAGCAAGGAAGACCCTCATGGCAGTGTGGGGGTTATGATACTTTGGGACAGGCAGGGAACAGCCCAGGAAGGGAAGGTGTTTCCAACAGGAGTGGCAGAGAACTGAGTTGTTACATTGTTCTAACCCCTATGTCCTTCCACTCCCCTCTGACTCTATTTAAACATACCTCGAAGGAGAGCTTGGAGGTTGAGGCTCTGCGTCGGGAGGCTGCTCAGCTTGGTAAGCAAGGGCAGGTAGCTGCAGAAGTTCTCCAGGATGCATGTGGAGCACTGTAGAACTGGGCTGTGCAGTCCCAGAGTGGCTCTCAACCGGGCCGCCTCTGCCAGCCAGCCATGTGTCTTCTCCTGGGCCATAGACAGGCTGAACTGTAGGGAGAAGGGTTCATTGTCAGCGGGAGACTCTTCCCCACCACCCCCTTACAGATTCTCCATTCCCAGGCAAGTGCTTCAAGGAAGGGTGTCAGCACCTTGACAAAAACCATGCACTTCCATTCACTGATGGTCTCAGAGATGACTCGGTACAGGTGCCAGATGCTCTGCTGTTGCACAATAGGGTGGGTCCCACAGACTGGCAATGGCACAGGACTCTCATCCCCTGTGGGACAGGGCTGGATGAGGCCTGGGCTATGTGTGGGGCAGGAGCATGAGGGGGAGTGGTCAGTGAAGAGCCCATAATGACAGAAGGCCCAAAAGTTCAGTGGAGCCCTGGCTAGCGTAGCTCAGTGGATTGAGCACGGGCTGTGAACCAAAGCATCGCAAGTTTGATTCCCAGTCAGGGCACATGCCTGGGTTGCGGGCCAGGTCCCCAGCGGGGGCAGGGCCACATGAGAGGCAACCACAGATTGATGTTTCTCTCTCTCTCTCTTCCTCCCTTCCTGTCTCTAAAAATAAATAAATAAAATATTTAAAAAAAATTTAAAAAAGTTCAGTGGAATAGCAGAGGTGGGGACAATCCAAAGGATGGTTATTCCAAAGATAGATGATCTGGGAAAATGCAATGGCAGTGAAAGGGAAGGGTTCCTCTTCCATTAGTCTCCATCTCATTCATTCCACTCAGGACATGGCAGGCTCTGTACTATTGCTCGGATGCACCAGGCATGCCCCCTCCTGCCGAGGGTCTCTGACTGACAGTTCATTCTGGCACACTCTTCACTCAGGGAACCATATGGCTAACTCCCTCAATAAATTCAAGTGCTTGCTCAAACCTCACCATCATAATGAGGCCCCTGCATCCCACCCCTTTAAGAACATTGCCCATAGCCTTTCTTATTATTAGTGCAGATAATAAATTCCTGTTTTTCCAATAGTTTACTTTGATGCCCAAATTGTCCTGGGTCTATCCAGTTGGTGTCCCTTCTGTGTCTTTGTAACATGCTCCTATCATTTGTTAAAAGAACTGAACATTTCTTACTTTATGGATTAAGAGGCATTCCTGACTCATCTTGTACCTGCCCTGCCATTGCCCTGGAGTCATCTGTTCTCTGAGGGGCTCTGGTTTCTTTCAATGTAAATGATATTAGAAACTCAGATCTGGGCACAATGTGGCTCCTTGCTAGTACAGACACACACTTATACCCCTATACAGGTGCACATAAATATGTACACACATTCAACGTGTGTATGTATGTTTTAAAATGCAACGGAAATTGCAGAGTAGATAACCACAGGCAATAGAAGCTTATAAGACAAGCTCACAGTATTTCCCCAAAACTCAAAGAATAAAGAAATGAATGATGGATGATGAAAAAGATAAAAGAAATGGAGGAGAGTTCCAGAAAATTCACTCAACAAATATGAATTCTGAGAACAGACCAAATATGAGAACCATTATTAAATAATCGATAAACATATTACCTACGAAGGAAAAATCAGATTATCAGATTGATATCAGATCTATCTGCAGTGCTACAGGTCAGAAAACAGTGATGCAACATCTGAGTTTGAAGAAAACTTTAGAACTCAATATTTAGCCAAGCTGTGATATAAGGACATTAGAAAGTCATACTCAGCATAGGAACCTAGAACTATTTTAACAACTCTAGTTTCCATCTAAGAATAAATAAATTTATCCAAGCAAAGAATTTTAAAAAATGGAAAGATGTGGTATTTCAAAAAAATGGTAATACATAAACAAAACCAGGAATTTTTAAATATCAAAATAATTGTTAACATGGTTATAAAACAAAGCAAATGTCAAAGGTAACGAGGAAAAGATACACAATGAGAAACAAAGAGCAGCATTAATAATCTGGATCTAAGACCCTAGATTATTTGACAGCACCCAGGAGTTCGATGAGGAGACAGGGGTGGAGGAAGGAAGTAAAGCAGTGCTGTGGGTTTCTGGGCCGGGTACCACAGGGTCTGAGTCCCCTACTCTGCTTTCCCACAAACATCTCCAAACCTCGCAGGAAAGGTCAAAGATCTGTGGTCTATGTCAGAGTATGGGGTGAGGGGTCCCCCAACACCTAGCCAGAGAAAAAGTCCTTGCTTAAGTATGGTCCCAGGGTGCAACACCTCACATTTGGCCAAATAGCCCTGGGACTGAAGATGCCGGCGGGCAGAGGGGGTTATGGTATAGTTGGCCAACAAGCAACTCAAAAGGATAGAAGTGACTGTATCTGAAAGGAAAAAAAGAACTTGGGCCCACAGAGTTCTTTATGTACATAAGGGAACAAGCCACGCCACTGCACAGGACAGCTGAGACCAACAGTTCTGTCCTGGTCTCCCGAGGACCAGCGACGTGCAGGGCAGCTGCCTCTACAACACACTAGCTGGAAGCAGTGGCTACGGAGCATGAAGACCTACGATTACCGGGCATGCTTCCTCTTTCAGGGCCGGGTTGAACAGGTCTACACAAAGACTAAGTACTACAATAAGGATGCCTTCACATTCTCCTGCACAGGCTTTTAGTCCCCTGATGCCATCACATTCTCATGGAACATTCACCGGTTTATCTTCCCTCCCAGACTGTGAGTTCCCTGTCTCCCTACTCTGAACACAGAACTATCACCAATGTATGAAGATTTTGTCCTGCGATTTTCAGGTATAAAAGAGACTAATGAAGGTATGAGATTCCTGAAACTTGCTTAGGGTCACACAGGGCACAGGACTCTGGGTCCAAACCCTTATCCCAGTTGGAGGGTCTGTCACACAGGGTGGGAGCACAGGGGGTTGGGACCCTCAGTACCAGTGAAAGTGGCATAGGCATGGTGCAGTTCAGTGAGGTAGCTGGCTGTGCCCAGGAACTGACGCTCCAGGGAGATGAGCTGGCTCTCAATTCTCTTCTGCTCTTGTGCAGGGTCCATGAAGGGGCCAGACAGGACCTTGTCAATCAGGCCTTCCAGCTCCGCCAGTGCTGCCGCCATCAGCTGCTGCAGCTTGGGCACAATGGTATGTTGCTTGCTGAGCAGGAACTCTGAGGCCTGGCTTCTCTCAAACTGAAATGCCTCCCACATATCCAGAAGCTGTGGGGCAAGCGGAGGGCAGTCAAGTCCGTGTGGCTGTAGGGGAAGGGGACCGGGAGGGATGGGGGACTCACAGAACTGCCTTCTCACCGAGATGTCCAGTGCCTCATTTTCAGCACTAAAGAGGTTGAAGTGGTTGTGGATGAGTTCATGGAGTGACCGTATGTATTCCACTTGCTCCTCCAGCTTGCTGTACTGCTCATTGGCCTCGTTCAGCTGCAGGGGCCACAGTATGAGACCAGCACCTCCACGGCAACCCTGTGCACTGCTTTGGGCCCATCCCTGAAGGGCATTCTCACCTTCTGGGGGCTCCAGACTCCAGCAGTGGCCTTTTAACCCACTGGCTGCAGGGGCCATCTGAAACCACATCTCCATCTGACCCAGGTCTCTCTGAAGACAGCAGAGTTCCTCCCCCACTAAATCATTACTCTGGTGACACGGCAACAGAACCGTATCTGACTGTCACACAGAGAAGAAATTTGTCTCTGAAAGCAGGACTGTGTCTCTCTCACCACACCAGGGCCTCCCACTGCCCAGAAGAAACTGAGCCAGGTGAACAAGGCAAGAATTAGCAAGGACAGGTCACTCGTGTGGACACAGTCTAAGAGCATCAAGCCCCATTGGGAGCTCAGCTGAGACTTGAAGGGGATGTGCTAAGTAAGCATTTGAGCAGGATGGGCCCTGGGTAGGCTAGAAGGAAGGAGTGGGAGAGCCCACCTTCTGGGAGCAGCGGGCAATGGCATGAATGTCTGAGTTGATGGTTTGGAAGACCTGGATGAAATCGGTGAGCTCTTTCATTAGCTGCTGGCTGCGGCTCCAGCACTCACTCTGTACCTGTGCAAGAATGTCCTTCCTGATGCTCTCCAGCTTGGATTCTGAAGACAGGAGAGGGCTAGGTGTTGAGGGGTGCACAAAAAAGAAGCAAAGCTAGAAAAGTACTGTGGGTCCAGAAGGGGAGAAGGAAAGGGACACCAGACCCTGGACTCATTCCCTCACTCACTGAACACTTACTGGACACTCACTAGACACTAACCGGACCCCTGCCCAGTGTCCAATCAGCTGCTATACACTGAGGCCTGTGCTGGGCACTGGTAGACAAGAGTGAGTGAGGGAGTGAGACAGAAAGGGTCTTTACCCTCAGAGGCTTACAGTATAGTGGCAGAGACAGATATATAAACATATAATCCAAAACCAGTGTGTTAAGTGCCCAGGAGTCCTCAACCAGGCATAGTAAAAGGGGAGGAGGCTGGAAACAGCCTCCTCAGAGAGGGGGACCCTGGAGCTGAACGTGTTGAGTAGCTAATGCTCCAAAGGGCAAAGGCACAGCACACAGGTGAAACAGCATGTGCAAAGGCATGGGGGTGACATGTACATAAATAGCAGAATGCCCTGCCAGAGATGAAAGTTTTCTGTTTGGGAAATCTTACTGCTTTTGCTCTAGTAGAAGAGGTACCAAGAAGAGTGTGTAATCTGCCTTTTATTTTTAAGGGTTAAAGGAAAGAAGATGTGGGGCTAAAAGATAATCATGGAAGATGCCTTGGGTGATAAGATCAGCCCCACTGTCTCTGAGGGCAGGAATAACACCAATATGGGATCTCATCAAATCTACGATACTGCTGATTAGCAGGCACCATTATATTAGATGCAATTAAGAAAGAAACTAAACTCTGACATGCCATCAATCATAATACGCCTTTGAACTTCAGAGATGTTACAGAGAAAGCAAAATGCAATACTGAAATACGGTATAATGTGTCCCACAAAACAGAGTATAGAGTAACCGCTTTATGCCAGTTACAATGTTGACTGCTTTACCTGTATTAACCTGTCTAATCTTCACAAAAACCCTTTGAGGTAGATACTACTATTGTCCCTATTTTACAGATAAGCAAACAGGCTCAGAGAAGTTAAGTAACTTGATCAACATCACACAGCGATAGAGTAAGGATTCAAACTCAGGCAGCCTGGCTCCACTCTGTTATATTTTATATTTTGAGGGGTGAAAAGTAAATGGACTTATCCTCTATGAGCATCTCTTCCACTGGAGAGTGGGACAGCGAGTTTCAGGGGCACATAATCGAGACATACTGGGTTGTGGCTCTTTTGGAGTTTTGGAGGATGTAACTAAGAGGATTGGGCACCAAGATCTGAGACAAAGAAAACCAAGAGAGAGGGAACTTATCAAGGGGCACTCAAGGCTGAACAGAACACAATCATGCAAACTTACCCTTTTTCAAACCATCCCTCTGGCCTATGACAGTAGCTAGGGTGCTGCTTTTGGACCAGCAGCATCAGGCAGTGAAGACAGTGAGGAGTTCAACAGCGACACCATGTGGTACAAAGGAGCAACGGATTGATAAAGTAGATTGGTTCTTAAAGTTCAAGTTGGAAATGGATGGGAAAACAGATTTGAGAGCTATTTAGGAGAGAGAAAAATGGAAATGATTTGGCGACAGATTGGATGTGGTGGAGTAGGGAGAGTAAAGTGTGAAGAATGAAGTCGAGTTTCCAGTGAGGACAGCTTACCAGACTGAGTATGGTATCATTCACTGTTCAAAGGAGCCCAGTTAGAAGAGGAACAGAGAGAATAAGAAGATAAAATTAGGTCATTAAGAAGGGTGAGAGCAGACAGAAAGGGATAAGGTGACATGAAAAAATTAAGCACCTACTGCACGCCATACTCAATGTTGGAAGCATTGCAAATAATCTCATTCAATCCTTGTTGTCATGACCCTGTGCGTGACTTCATGATTTTGTCCACGTTATAAATAACACTGGAGCTCAGTGATCTGAGGTCACACAAACCAGTGAAAAACAGAGCCAGGATTCTGAACCTGGTGCTTCTCTCTTCATCTGCTCTTTCTGAAGAAACCAGTTGATCCTGGACTAAGGATCAAGAAATCAACAAACTAGAAAGAACACAGGTCTTCCAAGCAACCGTGGAGCAAAGACTGCCCCAAACAGGGTCGGAATGAAAGCAGGCTAGTCACAGGCCCTCCCTGCTCCTCCCTTGCCAGTCTGAACCCCCTAAACATTTAGGACAGGAGTAGGGAGAGAGGGGAGGAGTTTCATGGCCCATAAGATACCTAATGAGGCATGTGCTTCATCTGTTGAAGAACAAAGGCAGAAAGGGCTAGTACTTTCAAGCAAACTCTTTTGGGCCCCAGTTCCAAGGCCTCCCACCTTCATAAAGAAAGCATAGGTCTGATAGTTATCTCGTATGTGCAGGAAATGTACATTAAGATTTTTCTCAGTTATATTTGATTGAACTACCCCTACACCATAAGAACAGAGAGTGTCAGGTGACAGGAACATGATTCTGAAGGAGTATGGGGAACGAACAGAGCCAAAACGGATGAAAATACTGTCTTCTTCAGTGATCATGTCACCAGTTGCGAAGAGAAGGGCCCTGGGACCTGGAGCTCTGGGAAGCTCTACAGATCCAGTGAGGGGCCTGCACCTTAGGTCCCTGGTGGACATTCTAGGCCTAAGGAGGGCCCTGTGGAGGAGGTAAGGAGGTGGGAGGAAAGGAGGGAGGATAAGCAGCACTCACCCATGTCTGCCTTTATATCGCGGCAGCTCAGCAGCAGCAGCTTGCCTTTTGTGATCAACTCGGTAGGTATATTGGAGACACGGTCCTGCCAAATGTTCAGGCGGCTCACCAGCATCACGTAGTTCTTGATAGGACAACCTCTCATCATCTCTACCTTCTGAGGGCCCCAGCCTTGCAGGAACTCATAAATGCTTGTCATCCAGTGATATTCCCTACAGAAGTCCTGCACCTCGCACAGCATGTCCTAGGGGCAGACAAGGTGCATTGGGGAGAGGTGGGTGACTATAATGGGAACTGGTAGGCATCTCCCTACTCCTTAAGTCCCTGTTTTCACCTTCAGCAGGGCCTGTTGTACAGTCAGTGCCTGCTGAATTCGAGGGTTGTTATCCAGGTTCTCTTGCAGCTGCTTATAATCACGGGGCAAGTACTGGCCCCGCAGCCGGTGTCCATGGACCTCCAGAGCTTCAGTAATTGTGTGGGACCTCCAGGGCCACACCAATCCTATATTTGGGCCACAGAAGATGTTCACAGCATCGCTGGGCTGGCCCTGGGACTTGGGCATCAGTGATCTCATGTTCAAGTCCTCTTCATCTTCTTCTAGTGGGACACAAGCCATAATTGTCCATAAGTGCCCTCCAGGGGCCCACACACAACCTCTTTCTCTAAAATATGTACACATACACACACACACTCCCTGCTTATGAGTAAGTTTACATGTATATGTATATTACAAACACAGTACCCCAGACCTATGGAGAGGATTTATTAGTAGTTAGGGTTCAAGTAGAGAGAAGAACATTTAGCTACTATAAGCAGGAAGGGAATTATAGAATATTAAGTGGGTTGCAACTACAGGAAGAGCTGTAAAACAAAAGCACTCTAGCTGCAAGGGGGTCTGGGAAGTGTAGTCTGTAGTGTCCCAGCCTCTGGAGAACAGAGGAGGAGTTGGATGCCAGTCCTCAGTATCTGCCTCAAGGAAAATATCCTTGAACCTGACCTCCCCCCTTAAACTTCTTAGGAACTGGTGAATTGACAATGTCAGTATTTGCATTAAAACTCTGTACTGAAAGGGGAAAAAGCATCAAAATGTTTAGAAATTAGATGTTATACCTAATGTTTCAGGCACCTAAACATTAGAGTGCCCCCCAACCCCCAAAGCTCAGTCCTCAGATATCTTACCTGTAATTACTTTCTAAATGAGTTCATCCAGATTCATGGTTTTAAATACCATCTATTTGCTTCCAAATTTATCTTTAGCTCAGATTTCTCCCTGTATGACAATCCCATTTAAACAACTACCTACTTCACATCTCTATTTGGATGTCTAATAGCTACTTCAAACTGAATAGGGCCAAAAATGAGCTCTGATGTCCCCCTCCCAAATTTGCTCTTCCTGCAGTCTTCCAAATTCAGCAAGTGGGAACTCCATCCTTCCAGTTGCTCCAGTCAAAAACTTTAAATCACCTTTGACTCTTCTCTCACACACAACATATCCAGCTATCACAGTCCCATTGACTCTACTTTAAAAATATATCCAGAATCCAACCCATTCTCACTATCTCTACAACTGCCTGCCCCCTCTCCCCAGCCCAAGTCACCATCAAATCTCACTGCCTTGTTGTAATACCCTTCTACCTTGCCTCCCTACTTTGGCCCTTGCCTCTCTCCAAACTTGCCTGCCCCTTTCCCCTGATTTTGCTTGAGAATGGGATGCTTAAAACTGTAGCTAGTCTTGCAGCTATGAGGCAGTAAGCCTAAGGATGAAAAAACACTTGTTATAGCAGCCTCCCCTATCACACACACCCTTCTAAGAGGATCAGCTCTTACCTATAGCAAAACCCAGGGAGGGGTGAGGGAAGGATATAAAGAGCCTGGTACTTGAGAACATTTTTGAGCCTCTGAACCAACCCTGGAAGCACCTACCTTGTAACTTCTTGTTATGTGAGATAATTGTTTTTATTGTTCAGGCCACTCTTACGGAGAAGGAAATAATCTGGTTAGAACTGTTCCACCCACACCCAAGACCTGACTCTATGGCAATGCCATTAGCAGGCTGCATGTGCTTTCCCCCCTTCTTCTACCTTTCTTCCTACCCTATGCCTGAGTGTCCTTAAATACCTTCAGAGTACAGGGACTCCATGCAGCTCTTCAGGTCTGCAGATTGCATTACCTTCATGTCAACATAGGGAGGAAGAGCAGAAATGGGAAACAATGAGTGGTCAGACCATGCTGAGAGCTTCTGATTGCAGAAGATAAAATTTGGGAATTCCTACAGTCAGCCCCCCGCCAAATCCAGAATACCTTCAGAACAGAGGCCTTGACAAACTGTAGGCCCCCAGTTAGAATCTGGATGATGTTTTCAATACAGGGTTCATGAGACAGCTGGCCACCACTGTCAAACACCAGCTGTGCTGAGAGAAGGGGATTCTGCCTTGGGGCCTGTAAAAAGGGTCAGGAGAGGTCATGGGGCCAGCTGGCAGTCGCTCCCCACCATCTGGCCCTTGACTGCCTGCCCACCTCCACCACCTTACTTGGAGGATGTTGGCCACAAAAGAGCTTATCTCCTCCTCTATGATAGACACAAGGCTCTGGCAAATCATGTAGTCCATCAGGCGGGCTAGCTGTCCCAGCTGCAGCAGCCAGGTATCTGCCTGCTTCAGCTTCTGCTCCAGATGCTGGCACTGCACCCTCTGAAGGTATACGGAGCCTCGTCCTGTCCTGACGCTCTTGCAGTTTTTCACTCGCTCCTGCAGGCCCTGTTGCATTTGATATGTATCCTCGTGAACCTGACGGCATAGAAAATGAAAAACTCACTGGAGAAAAGGGTTTAGAGAGCATACCAGCCACCTACTGGTCTGTGCAAAACTCTCAGGTCTTGGAACAGAAACCTAGAAGCTAGATATACACATGGAGTGCTGCTTTTTAGTAGAAATTAGCCCCAGACATCTTTAAGTGCCCAGAGAAGATGCAAAATGGAGACTATATTGAGAGGCTACAAAGTGCTAATTTGATAGGTAGGCCTGTCTACTGAAAGCTCCTAGGGTGGAACTCAAATAGAAAATGTGTGCATGTATAAATAGAGAGGTCTATGTGGCACAGATTAGACAAAGAAAAAGACTGGGTAAGTAAGGGCAGCAATAATTTCAGGATATGGACTCTAATCATTGGGCCTGGGTGGTGTGGCCACTGACCAGCATGATACTGCCTTATGTGCTAACAACAGAAGCTGTCTCTGTGTACAGTCATAGACTTTCTATTGGACAGGTTGGGGCATGTGAGATAAAAGTCTGGGAGCTTCTTTGTAGGTTCTTCTCACATCTGGGAAGGGCCTCAGCCTACAAAGGCTGCTGATAGTTACCACCTCTCTGGGCCTGTCCTGTTGAGGAACAGAGGGGAGACACCAAAAAGATATTCTTGGCCAAGTGGACATTTTGTCTTTGCTGCTCTCCTCTTTTGGGGTTTGTTTGTTTTTTTTTTTAATGCTCAATAGAGCTTGTGATTAGAACTATCTGGTGTCTGTGAATTGTATTCTGCTAACCCTGAGCGCAAATCCCAGTCTTCTGAGCCCAGGCACAAAGCAGCTGGGGCCTGAGTTAAGCACAGCATATACACATGTGCCCTCAGACTTAGTGAGATGTCCTCTTCTGTGCTCCAGCAGTACTCTCAGTGCCTCGTGCTTCCCACTTCATCACACCTAGTCCAGTGCACTGTCGTTATTAGTTACCTGTGGGACTCATCCACTACCTCGTAAATTCTTTGAGGAGGAGGCCCCTGTCACACCTCATTTCACTTAGCTACTGCTGAATACAATTCCAGGCACTGGTAGTTTGCAGTAAATATTTGTAAGAGGAATATGCCACATCACATTAAAGGACTCCCTGAGTGCCAATCAAGATAAAACCAAACAAACAACAATAATAATTACTACAACAAACATACATTTTAAAACCTCATCAAACTGTAATATCTTCGAAGTTCTGAGGAAAAATTTTAAACCTGGAATCCATATCTAGCCACAGTGTCCCTGATGTTTGAGGATAAATGCAGACGTTTTTAGATATGCAAACACTCCACAATTCTCTCTGGAAAAAAAAGAACTGCAACAACAATAGCATATTTCTGGCAGAGAAAAATATATACAAGAGGATAAAGTGGTCTGAAGCTCTGATGAGCACACAAATTTCTGAAACATATTGTGAATTCTAAATGTGTAGGTTGTAAAACAAAAATGTTCATAAATGACAAAGCAGAATTAAAATTCCAAGAGATAGCAACATAATCTAATAGTAAGGGTAGAGGGTAAAGAGAAGAAGAGAGGGGAGGAAGGAAATTAGGAAAGAGCTAAGGTTCTTATTCTGCTTGGGAGAAAGATATGGATACAAATTCACACTTGACATGCAACAAATATTCACTGAGTGCCTAGTATATGTTATGCCCTATAATAAGCCCTAGAGATATATTAGTGAATGAAACAGATGAAAACCCCTACCCTCTTGTGGGGAGATACAGTAAACACAATAAATAGGCAATTTATATTGTGTGCAAAAAGGTGGTAAGTGCTATTTAAAAAAAACACAGCAGGGAAAGCAGAGTCAGGGGTGCTAACGATCATAAAGTGGGGGTTACAATTTTAAACAGTGACCAGAGAAGGACTCACTGAGAAGGTGCTCTTGGAAAAAGCCATGAAAGAGTCATAGTTATAAAAATGTAAGTTGAGCAGCTACACCTGTTGGGCAGGTATATAAATGTGTTATATATGCTTTCAACAGCAAATAAGAGGAAACTAGAGAAGTGTGGCTTAAGCAAGTACAATGTTTGTGTGTTTAATACCATATGAAGTCCCTGAATGGTATATTGGCCCAATAATATCAATCGGAACAAAGCTCCTCCCATCTTCCACCTTCCCCATCCTCAGCATGACTTTCACCCTTATCTTGGTGAGTTGGCTTCTCTATTACCAGGAGTTTCATCAAAGGGTCAGCAATAAGAGAGGAGTAAAGGTCCAAAAGACATTCCAGTTGGATCTGCCTCTTTTGACACATTTTCCCAGTGACTTCCACTTATGTTTCATTCCCCAGAACTAAGTTATGTGACTTCCTCCAAGCTATGAGTCTATGAAAACAAACAAAATCAAGATTCTAGCTCTGGCTGGTGTGGATTGGTGGATTAAGCACTGGCCTGTGAACCAAATGTTGCAGGTTTGATTCCTTGTCAGGGCACATGCCTGGTTGCAGACCAGGTCCTCAATTTGAGAGGGGAGACAAACAACTGATGTTTCTCTCCCTCTCTTTCTCCCTCCCTCCTCCTCTCTCTGAAAAAAAAAAAGAAGTAAAATCTGTTAAAAAAGAGATTGTAAAACTAAGAAGGATGAGTAGGCACTGAGTAGTTTCTGGGCTACCATGAGAAGAATAAAAGTAAAACATTCAAATCATTAGAAGACAATAATGGCAGTGAAAGTGTAAATAATCCTATAATACACAAGAAATACAGAGAAGAATCAAAGGAATTAGAAAATACTAAAACAAAATGGGAAAAGTAAGGCCAATTTTATCAGTAATCATAATAAATGAGACAAACCTACTGGAAGACATTGCCCAGACTAAATGTTTCCCAGCTATTAATAAGAGATACATATCAAACAAAATAATAAGGAAGGTTGAAAACAAACAGTAAAAGAAGAATCAAATTCTTGATATTCTTAATGTTAAACAAGAGAAAACTCTAGTAGAAAAGTAGTAACAAAAATGAAGACTCTTTCATAACAATAAAGTCACTGAGAAACATTGTTATGAACCTTTATGCATATAACAACATGATTTTGAAAATACATGTTGTAAATGAAAAAATATCAAAGAGAAGTTAATACACCTATAAGTTACAGGAGGAAATTTTTAACATACCTCTCAGAAAGGGAAAGAATAAGTGGATAAGAAATATCTCTGTGGGTACAGAATAGTTGATTAAAACAATACATGAGCTTGGTCTAATACACATTTTCTCAGGTTGAGTTCCCTAGAAGCAGACCCTGAGATAGGAGTTTGGGGAAATGTGATGTATCCAAGGAACTATCTTCAGGAAACAAACTCCTAAGGGAGGGAAGCAAAACAGGGAAGAGGAAAGTGCCAAGTAAGGTCTCAGCAAACGCTGTTCTTAGTCTGATCTGGAGGGAGAGACAGCTTTGAAACGTGCATCATATTGTACGGTTGTCCCACTGTGAGACAGGAGCCAAAAAAGGGCAGAGGAACTGTTCCACATGAAAGACACTGAAGGGAAGTGACAGCTAAATGCAATGCATGATTCTGGATTGGATGCTGAAGCAAGAAAAAGAATAGCAGCTTCTGCACAGCTAAAGAAAACAGTATCAAAATAAAAAGAGAATCAACTGTATGGGAAAACATATTTGCCAATGATACCTCAGATAAAGGCTTAATCTCCAAAATATATAAAGAACTTACATGATTATACTCTAAGAAGACAAGCAACCCAATTCAAAAATGGGCAAAGGACTTGAATAGACACTTCTCCAAGGAGGACATACAGAAGATCCGAAATCACATGAAACGGTGTTCAATATCACTAGCTATCAGAGAGATGCAGATTAAAACCACAATGAGGTACCACTTCACACCAGTCAGAATTGCCAACATAAGCAAAACAACAAACAACAAGTGTTGGAGAGGTTGTGGAGAAAAGGGGACACTAGTGCACTGTTGGTGGGACTGCAGACTGGTACAACCACTGTGGAAAACAGTATGGAACTTCCTCAGAAAATTAAAAATGGATCTACCTTTTAACCCAGCAATTCCACTACTGGGACTTTATCCTAAGAATCCTAAAACACCAATGCAAAAGAACCTATGCACCCCCGTGTTCATAGCAGCACAATTTACAATAGCTAAGTGCTGGAAGCAACCTAGATGCCCATCAGTAAATGAATGGATCAAAAAACTATGGTACATTTACACAATGGAATTCTATGCCGCAGAAAGAAAGAAGGAGCTCCTACCCTTTGCAACATCATGGATGCAACTGGAAAGCATTATGCTATGTGAAATAAGCCAGGTAGTGAAAGATAAATACCATATGATTTCACCTTTAACAGGAACCTAAACAACAAAACAAAGAAACAATCAAAATATAGTCAAAGACACTGTAATAGAGGACAGGCAGAAACTGACCAGAGGAGAAAGAAGAGGGAGTTTCAGAGGAAAAGGGGAAGGGTTTACAGGAACAAAGTTAAAAGACACATGGATAAAAGCTAGGGGGAGGGTGGTAATGGGAGGGAAGTTGGGAGGGGGGTGGGTGGGCTGGATTGGCAGTAAAGGGGAGAAAACTGTACTTGAACATCATTAAAATAAAAAAAATATCGTAAAAAAAAAAGAAAAAGAATAGCAATAAAGCACAGTACTGGAGTAATTGGCAAATTTTTAAAAGGATTGTGGGTTGGGTAGAATTGTATCAAAGTGAAATCTTCTAATGTTTGGTAATTGTACTGTAGTAAAGGGAGAAAAATATCCTTATTAGAAAAACTGGCATATTTAGGGGAAAAGGGACTTGATGTCTGCAACTTACTTTCAAACGATTCAGAAAAATAATGAATATATACATAGAGAAAGAAAAACGATAAATGAAAAAGTAAACAGGACAAAATAATGTGGGAAAAATATGAGAATTTATTAGACTATTCTTGCAACTCTCCTAGTAATTTTGAAAGTACATAAAAATCAGATTACACAAGAAACAAACAGGAAGAAAGAAAGAAAATGGGCTTATTCCAGTAAAGCAAAGGTGGTCCAACACTGACAATCTGTCATATTAATAGACTAAAGGAGGAAAATCCCATGATCACTGAAATAGAAAAAAAAAAATCATTGGACCAAATTCAACACCCATTCATTATCAAGCTAGAAATTGATGAGCTTCCTTAAAAATTGATAAAATGTATCTACCAAACACTCAATTTAATATTATTTCTGTAATGTTTCAAATCTACTTTAGTTACTCAGTAATGCTACAGTTCAACAGGCAGCAGCATGCTTTTCTCTAGCACAGACAACAAACTGGTTCGGTGACAATTCAGTTACCAGCTGCGATGGTTCCTGATCTTCCCCTTCCCTACGCACTGCCCACCCCCCAACACACACTTTGGGGTGACTGCCAACAGGTACAGGTTCCATTCCATTCCACGTAGCACAGCAAGGGGCTCCATGTGTTACGTTTGCTTGTCTTTTCACTCTTTTTATGGTGATTTATTAGAAGTTAATTTAAGTGAATTTACTATAGACATATTTGTTGGGGGGGACTGGCTTTTAATTTTTTTATATTTTGTTTAAAAACCCCAAGCCTTGGCTGGGTGGCTCAGTTGGTTGGAGCATCATCTCATACACCAAAAGGTTGCAAGTTCAATCCCCAGTTGGAGCATGTACAAGAGGTAACCAATCAATGTTTTTCTCTCACATTGATCTCTATTTATCTATTATCTATCTATCTATCTATCTATCTCACTCTCCCTTCCTCTCTCTCCAAAATCGATAAATATATCCTCAGGTAAGGATTTTAAAAAAGAAAAAAAAAACCCTGAGATAATAAAAATATTATGTCATAGTACCTCTGAAAATTTTTTGGATTTTCACTTGTCTTTTATCCACTGTGAATTAATTTTTGTGTACTGTGTAGCAGTTATTAGAAAACAATAATGTTTTAAAATACCATGTATAATTGCAATAAGATCCAATATCTAATAATCAATCTAATGAAATATATTTAAGAACTCTAACAGGAAACCTATAACACCTTATTAAGAGAAATAAAAATAAATGGAGAGATCCACATTCATGGATTAGGAAATAAAATGTTGTTAAGATATCAGCTCTCCTCCAACTGACCTACAGATTCAAAGCAAGCCAATAAAAAATCCCAATAAACTATGTTGTGGAAATTAACAAGCTAATTCTAAACTTTATATGAAAATAACAAAAAGTTGTAGGACTTACGACACCAGATATCAAGACTTATCATGAAGCTACAATAATTAAGGCGGTGTGACCCAGACAAAAAGACAGAGAGAGCAGTGGGGCAGGGGCAGTCCAGAGACAGACATCACTGTGATTAAGTGGGGACAGGACAGTCTTTCCATAAATGGAAAATATAAAACACGACTTTTACTTCACACCATACATACAAATTCACTTGAAATGGACAATAGACCTAAATAGGAAAGGTAATAACATTTCTAGAAGAAAATATAGGAGAATATCCACATGACTTTGGGGGTAGGCCCAGATTTCATACACCAGATCAAAAGGCACAGACCACCCTGACTGGTGTGGCTCAGTTGGTTGGGTGTCATCCCATAAAGCAAAAGTTCGCTGGTTCAATTCCTGGTCAGGGCACCTGCCTGGGTTGTGGGTTCAGTCTCAGTTGGGCCACATATGAGAGGCAATCAATCAATGTTTCTCTCTCACATTGATGATTTTCTCCCTCTCCTTCTCCCTCCCTTCCCTTCTCTCTAAAAGTAAATTAAAAAATTTTAAAGGCACAGACCAAAAATGATTGATAAAATAAACTTCAAGAAAATTAAGAACTTTTGTTAATCAAAAGACAACATTAAAATAGTAAAAAGGTTAGCCACAGACTCAGAGAAAATATCTACAATACATAATTTTGATGCAGGATTCATAACCAGGATACATAAAGAACTCCTACAAATTAATAGGGAAAAAAAACCAGACAACCCAATTAAAAATGAGCAAGAGTTAGACACTTTACAGAAGAGGGTACTACATGGCTAATAGACATGAAAAGATGCTCAGCATCATTGGTGACCAGAGAAACACAAATCAGAACCACAGTAAGGTACCACTGTTTACCCATCAGTTTGGCTAAAATTAAAAATCCTGATAATACCAAGTGCTGATGAGAACATAGGACAACTGGAAGTATCCTATAGACTGGTGGATCTATAAACTGGTACAGCCACTCTAGAAAATTGTATGGCACTGTAAGATATATATATACTTATTCCCACAGCCACTTCTGGGATATATGCCCCCAAACAAATGAGTGCTTATGCCCACCAAAAGACACATACAAGAGTATTCAAAGCAGTATTATGCATAATAGTGAAAAATTAAATCCACCAATAAGAGAATTAACAAATAAACTATGGTACATTCATACAGGGAAATACTACATAGCATACAAAAGAGTGGACCACACTACCTAGAACATTATAGATGAATCTCACTATATTGAGTCAAAAAAAAAAAAAAGGAGAGAGACAAACAAAAGAACACATGCTGTCTGATTTCATTTATATGAAATTCAAAATTAGACAAAATTAATTTATGGTGACAGAGGTCAGAGTAGTGGTACCAGGGAGCTTACTGAGATTCTGAAAATGTCATCTATCTTAATCTGGGTGGTAGTTACACAGGTGTACATATATGCAAATATTCCAGCAAACTGTACACTTGAAGTTTACTGAATGTAAATTATACTTTAATTTAAAAAAAAAACACTACTGACTATAAAAAAGTTATAACCAGTTTGGTAACATTAAAACAAAGTGGGATTTAGAACCTGGGAGGTAGAGAAGCACATGCCCCACCTTCTGCCCCACTCAGTTTAGTGCAATGCCAGGTCCAGCGGTTGTTGTCTGGAGGATAAAGACCATTCTTCTGCATGAATCTACCAAGGACCTCCTTCACATCCCTTCTCATTTGCGCAGTATCTCAGTGGGTCCTCCCTCTCAGAACTGGACTGTCTGCATTAGCCAGAGAACTGTGTGAGTATCCAGCCCCACCAGACAGACAACAAACAATGATGATGGATCATGGGTAAGAGGCAAGTACACAGCAGGACCTCCCAGGGCCCTAGGAAGGGGGCATGTACCACACATGCAAAGTAGGCAAAGTTAAGAAGGATGCCATCACTGGATGCTTCTACTAGCCACAGTGCCTGCCAAAATTGCAAGATGGTTTCAAAGATAAGCCTGGCTGTGTGAAAGATCAGGATTCCAACTCTCGAATTCCCTAGTGTCCCTGGCACAAACAACTGAAAAATAGACGTTGTTACATTCTTTTCCCTCCCTACTCAAGGCCAGGACCAACCATTAGGGAAAGGCTGAATCCAAGCCTCTGCTGCCTGTTACTGATCCAACCACCCCAGAGCAGAGACTGCTATTGCTGGGCAGGTCAATGGCTCCGAGCCAACTGCAGAGTCCACAGCACCCAGGGGAATCCCAAGAGAAGCTTAAGTCAAGTGGAGGCTGATATGTTTGGCTTGGAGAAAAGGTTCACAATAAACTGGGGCCTCTTACCATTTGAAGGATGGATGTGCAGAGGTACAGGCAGTGAGAGAGCAGCTGCAGGGCCTTGTGGTTCTCCTTGGCTAGAGCCCGCTTTAGTTCCAGCAGCTTGTAGCTCCGATCTGGCTCCTGGGGCAGCCAGGTCACAGAGTGCAGCTCCTGCAGAAGCCTGGAACCAGGGCCAAGCAGGTCAGAGCCAACATCTCAGCTTTCTTTCCTTGGACATATCTGACTTCTTGCTATCCCAGCTCACCTCGGAATGAGCAAAGATTTAGAAAAACTCTATCTCCAGGGACTGACAGTGACAGCTTCCTCTTGAGAGTTATTTGGAAGAATTCAAGCCCAGGAAATCACTGGCTGGGGAATTCTTTGGGAGAGGCCTGGGGTATGTGCAAATGTTTACATTGAGTGATCTTTCTGCCAAGAGAGGGTCAAATAGATCCCAAGGTCTGATTTAGAAGGAGAGACTACGGAGGCTTCCTCCTTGGAACAAGGGGAGTTGAGGGCCCTAGAAGTCTAGATGGATAGGATCAAAGGTGAGGACACTGCAACTTCCCTGTAGGCTGACTATCCCTGAGGAAACCTACTTCTGTTATACAGGCTCGTCCCCCAGCCCACCCGGAAAATTACCACATCTCTGAACATCCTTGAAAAAGAGGAAAGACCACCAGTAAGCAGAGGAAATCACAATGGGTGTCATTTCTTCAGTACCTATTGAGAAGCACTGAACATGGTACTTTATATTCACAGTCTCATTTAATTCTTACTACAGCTGAGAAATCTGTATGTCTCGTTTTCAGATCAGGAAGCTGAGGCCCAAAGAGTAAAGTCCCGGTGGGGATGGGGGTATAAGGGGGCTAAATGGTAATGAAAAAAAATAAGCTAAAAAAATGTTTCTTTGTTTCTCTTTGGCTGCATTGTAATAAAGTCAAAGAGACTGTTTGTACAAGGGATGCCTGCTATTCGTGTATCATTAATGATAGTTACTACTTGATTTCAATTTAGGAATGTGTCTCAGAAGACCAACATAACTGAACTGCAAAGCACCCAAGGACAAAGCATAATGAGACTCTCGTAGGAAGCGTGCTCCATTGTTTTGAAGTGGTCAGCCACACAGGAAACACTGGTTATCTTTTGTGAAGTAGGAGGCAGTACCAATTCTGCAGCATGTATAGGACTTTTGAAAATGTCACTTATGATCTCACAGCAAATGCTACCAGTTTATCTCCTGCATCGTCAAGGCAACACTCAGGGGTGATTTTGTAGGTTACTTATCTCTTCCTGAATTGGCTGAATCCATGTTTTCCTGCTTTCAGATGTGTGTTAGGCAAACTATGCATTTAATTTGCTGGAATGGTTTCTTTACCTTTTATTTGAAACTAAAGTTTAATTAAAGAAATGGTGTTGCTTATGGCCCCATAACCACATGATGATGTATTTCTTTAGAATTTTAAAAATGCATCAATTGGTGTTCTTTTGAATAAACTTAAGATGGACTAGAAGTTGAATATAAAAAAATATAATGATGATGTAAATTATTATATTTTTCATACTTAACTGAAATTAAAGTGTATTATTTAAATTAAAATTTTTTTAAAAGAAAAGTCCCCTGCTGGTGTGCAGGATTTAAATTCAGATCAGTCCAGCCTTCAAGCCCTCATGCTGTTAATTTCGCAGTGGGGGCGAAATTTGGGCAAGGCCGAAGGACACCTAGAGCAGAGGTTACAAACTGGCAGCCCAGGGGCCAAATTCAGACTGAAAGGTTTCCATATGTACCACTAAGAGTTGGCCAGTGTTTTAATAAAACTTTGAGCTAACCAGTTAAAATAAAGAAATTTTACAACAAAATGTGGATTTCCAAGAAATCTTGCAAAATAAGGTGGCCGACATGCTGGGCCTATATTTCCAATGACAACAGTCAGCTGGACCTGAGCATGACCGTCTGCTGCAGGGGCAACCTCCAGATCACAGTCCCTACGCTTCACACTGTGTGGCCCCGAACCCACCACGTGTCTCCTACGGCTCTTGCTTAGGCCCTGTAGGCTTTTGTCACAGAAGAAAATTGGGGTGGCTGAGGAGTGCAGAGAAAGCAAGAGAATACTGAAAAGAGGAACAAATGAGCTTTTCCAAAGAAAGAATCCAAGTAATATGGTGGAAAGTACAGGCAGTTTGGATTCAAACATCTGAGTTAGATTTCCAGAATGATACTTAATAATTGTGTGATCTGGGCAACCTGATGTAGAAATACTTAGTTACGTGGTGATATGTTCAGAGGGAAAAAAACTGATTATTTAACAAAATGTAAAGTCTGATCACAATTATGTATGTGATAGAAAAAAAGACTAGAAGGAACAAAATAATGGACCAAAAAAGAAAAAAAAAAGACTAGAAGGATATGCAACAAAATGGTTATACTGGCTATTTACAAGTGGAGGGATTAAAACTGTTTTTCCTTTGTGTTTCTTTGTATTTTCCAAATTTCCTACAAAGAACATATTGTTACTTTTTATAAAAACGATATGAAAAAATCCATCCAAGTTGAATTTTGAAGACCTCACCTGCTGACATGGAGCAGTGCAGCCCCAAAGTGAGGCACAACAAAGAGCAGATGCTTCCCCAGGAAAGACCGGCACCGAAGCAGCCCCTGGTACTTCACATGCTTCTTCCAGCTACGGATCAGAGGGCAGTAAGGACGTGCTACTTGCTCTCCACAACACTTGCCCCCAAACCCCACACCCGTCATCACCTACCGGGCCCAGGCCTTGTGTAACAGGCAATTCTTGAAGAATGGGATGAACTGGAGCTGTTGCCAGAGGACAGAGTGGCGGTGCCAGGTACCCAGTGCTATGGCCTCAGTGCCCTCCAGAGGATGTACATGCAGGATCCCAAAGGGAGAGAAGATGTAGTGCTCAGGATTCACCTTGCTTGGTGGCACTACCACCAGGCTGTAGGGCCTTTAAAAAAGGGTTCTGATCAGTGGGAGTTCTGGGACCTTGTGCAGACTTCAGGAAGGGACAAAAGAAGGGAGAGGAGATTTGAAAAAAAAGAAGACAGGCAGTAGAAAGTGAAAAGAGGGGAAAAAGAGCAGAATGATCTTCAAAATAGGAAGGTGGAACAATTATTATTAAGAAGCCAAGGATTGATGGGAAGAAAGAAGAAGACCCCTAACCACTTCCAAAAAGTTCCTATCTCCAGACCTAGATAGCTTACGTCCCATTAAATCTAAAACTGCCATCATTTGTAAGACACAGTATTTTTTAATGAAACACTAAAATAAAATATGCTGCCACTCTGAATCTCCATCAATCTGTAAGGTGCATCACAATTTCAGAGATGGTGAAATGTGAAAAAAAAATGTGCATCTTGGAAATGATAAAATACACGTATCTCTAGACACTGAAATAGCACCAGAGATAATCACAGAATGCCATCTGGAGGAACTGAGGGTGGGGAAAGGCAGGAGGCAACTAGAAGACTAGATCCAGGCCAAAAAGAGGAAAACTGCCACCTAGTGAACGAGGTATCTCCGGAGCCATCTTAAAATCCTACTAAATTCTCTTCCTTCAGAGAAATGCACCTATATTCCACATTAAATAAAATTTATATGTAGCTATATAATAGTTGTATCTTGTTGCAGTAAACTAATTAGCATAATGCTATGTTTGGGCACATTTCATCAAACACGTATTAATTTTTATTTGGCAGTTTTCATAACTTGGGGCCAGGAATATTTTTAAGTACTGAGTATATTTTATGCCCTTTGAAAGCTGTACATCCTGTGCTGGTCCTATACCTCCAATGCCTACAAGATAAAATGATCCTCTTCTATCTCTTACCTCTCTCCACTTTCTAGAATACATTATTAAGGAAATGACTTAGGAGTGTTCAGATATATTATAGAATGGACTAAGCCAAGTCATACAAAAACTTTATTTCTGACAAAGTAACTAGATCTTTCGAGTACTATTATCCCCAGATTACAGATGAAGAAAACAAACTCTGAAACAAAGAAAAGTCATAACTTTGCCCAAAGCAGTTAAGGAAAGAATACAGGATTTAAACCAGATCTACCTGACCCACGCCTCCTCTCTTAACTGCTGGGCCATTTACTTCCCACCGGACAGCTGCCTACCCTAACTGAGCCCTAGCTGTCCCCGAGGGACACATCTGTCCTTATGACTTTCTTAATGGAGGCTACTCTTTCTGCACAGGGCCAGGAGTTACGGAGTACTCCCCTCACCACCCATGGCCACTGCTCCTTTGGGGGGATATTCACTCATTCTACAAATATTTATTAAGCCAAGTACTGTATCATGCATTCCACTTACAGCAATGAACAAGAAAAGTCCAGTTCCTGACTTCATGCAGTTTAGTTAAACCATTGATCAAGTTCCCCTTCTGTCCAAATGCTGTGATTGGAGATGAGGACACAAAAATTACTACATAGTCCTTGCCCTCAAAGAACTCAGATCAATTGGAGTATTAAGTGATGCCAGAGAGTAATTGGGCAAGTGAAGATCTTCCTGAGTCCCAGACCCCATATACTCAACTGCTTCCAAAACGTCTCAAACTTTATGTCTCATGTGTACCTGAAACACAGCAAGTTCTATACTGAATTAATCACTTACCCCTTCCCAATATATTCCTGCATTGGATAATTCATTCATTCATTCATTCATTCATTCATTCAACAAATGTTACTGACTTTGTACTCTATGCTAAACTGTTCTAAACTTTGAGGATACATTGCTAAGCATTACAAACAAACCCTGCTCTAATAGAGCTCTCAGTTCACTGGAGAAGGTGGTAAACTTAATAAATGGGGTGAGGGGAGGGGTACTGGCAGTGCCACAGGAGGAGGGAGTGCAATTTTAAGTGGGGTAGTAAGGGTGGAGAGGGGGTAGTAGAGCAAACACTCTAAAGAAGTGAGGGATAAATTCTTCTGTAAGTATGAATCAAAATCTAGGCCAAAAATTAATAAATTCAAACACATTGAAAAAATTCTGTTATATGGCAAATAAACAAAATCAAACAAATGCCAGGTCTCTACTGGCTGATGGCGCACTAGAAATTTGAACCAATACTCCCCCTTGAGAAGCAGAAAAACTGGGCAAAATATCTGGATAGAATGTGAAAATCATCTGTATGGACCCATCAGAGAACCTGCAAATTAAATCCCCTGGGCTTTGGGTTGGGAACCTAGTTACAACATATGTTAAACCAAAAAACACCCCCCTCCTTGCTGTGGGTCCTAGGCAACTTCTGCCACTTCTGCTCTTTCTGAGTCTGTCGACAGCTCAGCTCCTCCTCTCAGTGTATGGTGAGTGCAGAGTCAGCTAGACACACAACTGCCTCTTTGGAATCGACGGGCCCGTTTGGGAAAAAAGCTGCACCAAATGTGAAACTCGCTCCACTGGGTTTCTTCCTTGGCAGACGCTGGCCCTGAAATGATTCACTGCCCCTTCAGTTCTCTTGCTGAGTTTCTTGTCTCTCTATTTGCCTAATTATCTTTGATTGTGCTGCTTCTCTGATGATGACTGAGCTGATAGTTTAAAGCCCTAAGCTTATAATTTCCTTTCTGTAAGTTTTCCACCATGGTCACCTCTTCCCATGTGGCTTCACTATCGTTACTGGCAGGCAGTTGGGTGCAGCAGCTGCTAGGCAGTTCATCGCACTCCACCAAAAGAGATAATTCAATTATTTGTGGTGGCATTGTCACTGGGGTCTTACCTCCCATTAACAAGGAGCTCAGTACTGCTCAAGTCCAAGTACATTTTCAGACCAATATCAGAATCCCATATATAAGGTTCATTTCCTAGTACTGCTCATGATACCAAGTACTGTATCAATCAGCGACATCCAGACAGGAAAACTGGAACCACACTAAGCATTACAACAAAGTGAATTCAATAGAAAGAACGTGGGTTTTTATTTATTTATTTATTTATTTTTATGAGAGAGGGGAAAGGAGGGAGAGAGGGAAGGAACAATGTGTGGTTGCCTCTTGCATGCCCCCTACTGGGACCTGGCCTACAACCCAGGCATGAGCCCTGACTGGGAATAGAACCAGCAATCCTTTGCTTCACAGTCTAGGTTCAATCCACTGAGCCACACCAGCCAGGAGAAAGAATGTGGTTTTTAAAAAGGTATCAGAGGACTGAGAAAGCAAAAAGGGAGCACTAAGGTAGTACAGAGGTAATAACTGCAGGAAATGGATGCCAGCCCCAGAACTAGAGGAACAAAGGGAAGAAGCTTGGGTTCTTAGAAGCTATGAGCATGCAGAGGAGATGGTAGAGTTGGAACTTGAATTTCTAAGGTGATGCTTCCTGGCTGCTACCAGTACCTAAGGATTTGGGAGGAGAAGTCTTGCAGAGTTGACACTCAGAATTCTGATGGAAAGGTGACACCTGGCTGGTGTTGCTACCTCTCGGGATCATGAAGAGGCTGATTCAGCAAGTGCCTGCTGCTACCAGCGTGAAGGACCATTTCTGGGGCAGTGATGACAGGAAGAGCAAGCAAAGGAAGGAGAAAGTCCCTTCTCCTCTCCTGCTGTCTAGTCTTCTTCTAGCACCCCCTCTTAATCAAACCTAACTTGGGGCCAGCTGAAAAATAAGAAATAAAGTTCTCAGTCCCAGCTGAAGTATCACAAAGCAGAGAGAGAAGAGTAAAATTAGAGCCAGTACACAATGGCTTACTAATTGGGACAATGCTCTCAGTGAATGTTTGCTAAATGAACTGATTTTTACATGAATGGATGACACTGATCCATAGTGCTACCTAAGTCCAAGAGAAAAAGTTCAGTGTGTACAGGAAATAAGGCTCTCTGAAAGGATGTATCAGATACTGCTTAAAGGCATGGACTTTTAAATTGAGACAGTCCTAGGTTTAAGTCCTGTTTCCACCACTTATTTGGCTTTGGACAAGTCACTTAACCTCTCTATTCATCAGTCTACTCATCTTATGTATGGAAATAATAATAGCACCGACCTGGTAGGTGAGGATTAAATAACACATCTCACACGTGTATTAGCACAGTGCCTGGTATACAGAAAAGCTCAATTAATGGTAGTTATTATTAGTACTGAGAAAAAATGAGACTTGAACAGGGTTTTTGAAAATATATAAGATTTGGATCTAATGGAAGAAAGTGAATAAATGGCTCTCAAGTCAGTGGGAGGAGGAGATATGTTTATATAGCTCCAGGGATAAAACTAGAACTGGGAGGTAATTGTTTAAGGAGAATAGATTTTGC
Organism: Tonatia bakeri; assembly: GCA_004024845.1. Classification (NCBI taxonomy): domain Eukaryota; kingdom Metazoa; phylum Chordata; class Mammalia; order Chiroptera; family Phyllostomidae; genus Tonatia; species Tonatia bakeri. Next base: position 210,635 of record PVIA01000647.1, read on the forward strand.
CCTGGCCAAGTAGCTCAGTTGGTTAGAGTGTCATAGCAATATGCCAAGACTGTGGGTTTGATACCCAGTAGGGCACATAAGAAATCAACCAATGGATGCATAAGTAAGTTGAACAACAAATCAATGTTTCTCCCTCTCTCCCCTCCTTCTCCTCACTCTAAAATCAATAAATAAAAAAAAATATTTTAAGAAAAAGAACAGATTTTGGCTCAGCCTAGGGAACAGAATACTTTAGGAAACAAAACTTCCCTGACACTGTACAGATTTAACCAAATGCCTAATTCATGCTTTGGAGTTGGAAAAAGTTGCATTAAATTCCTTTCTGAAGTAATGACCAAATGCTTCTATCATTCTAGGACAGAATAAAGAAGATAGAGCAAAAAGCAGGAGAGGATGACTAAGCCAAAAGGCTGTGAGACTGCGGTAAAGGGAAGAGGGAGGGAAACTGGGAGACAGAGGAGAAATGAGAAAGCAGAGGAGAAAGCACAGGAGAGGAGTGAGGATGGAGAGGAGGAGGGAGAGACAGCATGGGAGGAAACCAGGGAGTGGAGGGAGAAATCTAGGTTTAGGCTCTTACCTAAAGTACCTGCTAGGAGCCACATTGAGGTAGAGGAAGTGAATCTTCTTCAGGTATCTCTCCCTCTTCAGAATAGTCATCACCTGGCTACCCAGGAGAGAAGTCTGAGGTAAGAAGCCAGGGCTGCTCTTTTGGAAGGTCTTCTTTCCAGGAACTTCAGAATCAAGCTGAGACCTGTATGAGGAAAAAATCAGGAGAGACAAGGCACAGCAAAGAAGTCAGGTTGCCACTGTTTGCCAGTGAGAGAGGCTACGTCAGGTGCCTGAGAAGACCCGCTTTGGCACTGTCAGAGCCTTGTTACTACCTACACAGCGAAAGTGTTCACATATCAAGCAAATACAGCTATGGCACGGCACAGATAGGCAACTATATTCACATAGACATGCACTGACAACTCTTTCCTAAGAAGTGACTCATCATTCTGGATTGATTGTAATTACTACAAAGTAAGTATTATATGATACTGAGTAAAAGTAATGGGAATACTTTTATTTTCCTAACTTACCACCTTGCAAGCCCACAGTCCTAGATTCCTCCCCTCTGGCAACTTCCCTAACTTTCTAGATCTCCTGTCTTTGCTCCCATTATACCCACTTCCCAACCCTACCCAATCTCTGCATCCTATTCTTCTTGTTCTTCCCCCATCATCATTCAACCTGCAGTTTCATGCCCTTCCCTTTCAAGCCATGATCCAATGCTGCAACCCCTCAATCTTCTTACACTTCTAACACACCAGCCAACAAAATTAATATGAAAATTAATGATCTATGAAACCAAAAGTTAATTACCTAGACTAACAATTTTGGTTGGAGTGACCTTCCAGAGCAAACACACACACACACACACACCTCTGAATAATTAGACTTAACCAGTCAAAGTATACCTGTGTCATTAATTGACCTAAACCTAAATTGACCAAAGAAGTTACCCCAGGGATAACAGCGCAATTCTATTTTAAAGTTAATATCAGTCCTGGCTGATGTGGCTCAGTGGATTGAGCACTGGCTTGAGAACAAAGGGTGGGCCAGGTCCCCAGTTTGGGACATGTGGAGAGGCAACCAGTCCATGTGTCTCTCATACATTGATGTTTCTCTCCCAGTCTTTCTCCCTCCCTTACCAGCTCTCAAATAAATAAATAAATAAATAAATAAATAAATAAACTCTTTTTTAAAATGTAAAAAAAATGTCCATATCAACAACAGGGTTTATGACCTGATGTGGGATCAGGACCTCTTAATAGTGTACCTGTTATTAAAGGTTCATTTCCTTAACCATTAAAGTCCTCTGTGATCTAAGTAGGTTCAAAAGATCACAGAACCAGGAATATTGGCTCCTCTCTGGGTTTCTGGTGTCCAGTCTCAACTGTGGGCTCACTCTGCTTCAATGTCTTCGTACAGGTCCTCAGCTCTCTTTTTCAGTGTCCTTAGCTGCTAACCAGGTCTCCACTGATCCGGCTATGCTCCCACTCCCCTCCCTTCTCTGCCCAGAGAAAACGGGCTCTTAGCCATGAACTAATTCCCTCAAGTTCAGCTGCCTTCCCCCATATTTATCTGTATTCCCAATCTTGCCCCCCACCCCAATTTGAGAGGAAGGAGTATCCTTTCTTCCCTGAAAGGCTAATCCTTCCATTTGTGCTCTGGGTCCCTTATCCCCTCTTCATGAGGAATTTTCACTCTGTTCCCTTTACCATCAGCCTACATGTATTTATTTGCTCTGCATATAGTTATTGAACACCCACTTCTCAAGTGCTGTCCTAAGGGCTAAGAACATCTCTCTATTCCCCCCCTTTTTTTTTAAAGAGTCCTACCCAGACACCATAATTCTTTCAGTCTTCTGTCCTATTATCTCTCTCTTCCTTTCAAGCCTAGCTTCATGAGAGAATGGTAAAACGTGACTTGCACTTCAGCACTTACCCACTCCTGAATGCACTACAACCTGGCTTCCCTCTCAACAACGCCACTGGAAGGGCTCTCGCCAAACTCCTCCTCGTTGCTAAATCCAATGAACATTTTTCAGATTTTTCCTACTTGCCTCAGCAGCATTTAACTATACTGACTGCTTCCTCTTCCTTGGAACTCTCCCCTTATTTCAATTCACCTCCTAACCTGCAAGATATTTTAATTCTAACCTAAACCCAAACTCCTCTGATGTGCTTTCCCCTAACTGTATACACACACCAGAGGAGCAGCCAGAGGAAAGGCAGTGGTCTTGATTTTTATAGCGCTTAGTACAAATTGTAATTATATGTTACCTGTATCAACTCATTTAACATCTATCTCCCTAACTAAACTGTAAAACCCAAGAGAAGGGATCGTTCACTTCTTTATCCTCAACATTTAGCAGTGTCTGATATATATTAAGGTATCCAATAATACTTATGGAATGAATGAATGCCTACCAGATCAGTCCTAGAAAACTTCATGCAAATTAAGCCACATTAGCTAGGCCTTATAGGTTTACGCCTGGTCCAAAGAGAAGGCAGGGGAAACTTGACCCCTTCCCAACATCTCAGACCATTTTCACTTCCGTTAAGTTCACCCAGCAAAGGAAACTTACACTCAGGGCACAGTGTAAAGGGAAGTTGGTGTGGGTTATTGAAGGCATAAATTGTTGGCACTGGCCATCTGCCATCAGGACCTCCAGGAGCCTGCCTATCTGTCCACCATTAGGACTCCAAGGCTGCAGAGAAAAGCTGACCAAGCCATTAGTTTAGAGCAAAACCTGACCAAGCCAAGTTTGATTAAAGGTAAAACTACCCTTCTTCCCAGAGAGTGAATGTGTCACAGATAGGCTGCAAAGCACTTAGAAAATCAGCCTAGAGGACAGGGAGGAATTCCAAGACTAGAGTTAGAGAACTCTCAGAAGAGGTCTCTGTTAACATTTTGAAATTCTGAAGAAAACAGTGAGAGCAAGGTTAGGGGGAAAATCATTAGTAAAGAGGCCAGGATACCCACACTGACAAGGCAAGAAGAAGACCTGGAAGGATCAAAATGAAAGTCCCTTCTGGCAGTGCTGGCTACCCTAAGCTGCCTTGCAGCTGGCTCAGCTCACACTGATGTGAGTGGGAAGGCTGTCAGACAAACACTCACCTAGGAACATTCCGAGGGAAAGACCTGTACACACCCAGCATCCAGTACCCAGCACTATTTCATCCTGGAGGCAAGGCTCAGGGATTATGAATGAATGAGAAAAAAATCTAAGGAGGCTTCCAGTACCATCTGAGAAAGAATCCTGGAAACTCTGGAAACTCAAGCTGTCTTCTGAAGCTTTGGCTTCCTCATCGTTGACTTTAGATTTTCATTAATTTCTGCATTTCCCTATGGGGATTAACACTAAGGCCACTAGGTTTATTTTGCAGTCAAAAAGGAAGAGAGGAGCAGCCTCACACCAGCTTGGCTTGGGGTTAAACTAATCTCTAAAATCAAAAGAAAGTTGGCTTTAGACCAAATGACCCAGGAAGCACCCATAAACTGGCTTCTTTCTCTCCTCTGCTCAAAGCCCCAGACTGGGACCCTCACTTACTTAGCCTTTCTTCTTCCAAAAGGCTCTTCCTCTGTGTAGTCAGTGCCACTGCTTTCATACTGTACAGGGATGTCGGTTGCCAGTGCCAAGGGCAGGAGGCTAAGGCCACCTCGCCACTGGGTCTCTTGTAGAGCCACCTCGGCGCCGATAATACCCAGGCTGTGCTGCAGCTCAGGCAGAGTCAACGGTCGCAGCCATGTGGCCAACTCCTCCTCTCCTCGCTTCCCACCCCTCCGGGCCTGCACAAAAGGGCATGCTGGGAGTGGGGGTCCATGTTGGAACCTCTGCTTCTGAAGACAGCAGTCAACATGAGACACACTCTCTAACAAAGAGGTGTCTGGGGGAAAGGCCTGGTCTATAGCATCTAGCAGGTCCAGCTGGAGCTGGGACTGGACCCATGGTGCCCAGTGGCACAGCTGTTCCAGGAAGGGCAGCAAATCAAGGTGGCCCACTAGCAGCGCACGGTATGGTGGCAGCAGACGGAGCACTGCATGCAGGTAGTGCCAAGCTGCAGGGCTTCTGTCCTGTAGCACAGCTGAGAACAGAGTCCGGAGTTCAGCTACCAGGAGCTCCAGTGCCTTCAGGATCTGCCTTCGACCCCTCCAAGACTCAAGGACATCAGATGACAGCTGTTCAGGAGACGAGCCTACCCTCCTCTCTGAGGCCAAGAAGAGCTGGACGTTCAACTGCTGGCGAACTGACCTTGCCCACTGCTCTGGCTCCGACTGCCAGTTCCATGCTCCTGGCTGCTGGGCCTCACCTGCTTGGCCCAGCAGCCAGGAAAGGAGCAAGAGAAGTGGGGTCTTAGGCTCTGGTCAGGGATGGTCAGGGAAACCAGGGTTGGAGGAAAGAAGGCCCTTAGGACAGGGAAATGGGAGCTGCAGGGCAGAGCGGGACCAGCAGAGGGCCTCTCCTGGGACTCTCAACCCTACCTACAGCCTCCCCACAGACTCTAGTAATAAGCCCGCCCTGGACAGAGGTGGGGACCCTCCTGTGTACTACTTCCTTCCCACCACCCAGGACACTGTCTCGCCCTGGACAGAGGTGGGGACCCTCCTGTGTACTACTTCCTTCCCACCACCCAGGACACTGTCTCCCTCACCTGGCCTGATGGGTACAGGAGGCAAGGGAGGGGAAGAGAGACAGATTTGTCGATGAGGTTTCATCAAGGAGTGCCTGTTGCAGAAATGGATGAACTTAGAATCAGGTCCTAGCCACAGGCTCACTCTGCTCACAGCCACCCACAGGCAAAGAGACAGGCAGACACACGTATAACCACTTGTAGAGACAAACTGATACACACACGGAAAAAGCTCACTCGGAGAACCTCGGGAACAGTGAGCAACCGTCACTGGAGTGGTGTCTGGCGATCTTCTGAAGAGATGGAACAGGCTGTTTCTCAGAGGCAGCAAAGCCCCAGTCCTGTCTGCAGGTGGGCTGAAGGGTCTGCTGTGGACAGAAAGCAGGAGGGGCAAGGGAACCACTTGGTCAGGAGGGGCGGGGGACGGGGCCAGGCTGGCAGGTGGGGGAGAAGGAGAAGGAAGAGGAAGGAGGTGGGAAAGAGGGGTCCGTGGGAAAGTGAGAGCAGGGGACCTTCCAGGGGGCAGTGGTGAGAGTGGTCTCCCTGGGCGAAGGGGAGAGCCTGATCTCTGTACTCATCCGCGGCTCCAGTGCCTTCCAGCTGTTAGAACGGTTACTAGATCCCTCCCGTGAGGCTCAGCGCTGACGCCTAGAGCACCAGAGCCAGAAAGGGGAGGGATCTGGGTCCCGGAGGGATACAGGCGCAGACGAGGGGGCAGGGCCAGGCTGAACGTGTTGGGAATTCGGAGTCAGCCTGCCTGTGGCAGAAAACAAACACGGTTGATTAGGAGAAGTAGCGATCCTGAGGGCATGTGGACAGATGTAATCCTTACGCCTGTTTATCCATTCACTGAGCAGCTAAGCTACGGCCAGGCGCCGAAGACCTGTCATTGAGACCACCCCTCTCCTCCCCACCACGTACCCACCTACCCCATCTCAGCCCCAAAACCTAGTAAGACAAAATTCTTGATCAAAAGAAGCTCAGAATTGGAGGTGAGTGGTGGGACTGAATGAAAAAGAAAATAGAAATTCAGCAGAGCCCTACCTGGGCTCTGAAATCTAGATTTACATATCCAACTGCTTAGTTAATGTCTCCATTTGTGTATCTGACTTGCGTATCTCAAACTTAAAACTTAAAATGTCCAAAACCAGACTCCTAATTGCCCCTACAAAGGCACCTTCTTCTTTCACTGTCTTCCCCATCTCATTAAATGGCAAGCCCATTATTTCTAGTTGCTCAGATCAAAACCTTGGAATCACCTTTGACTTCTCTTCTCTCTCCCTCCTCTCCCCTCATCACATGTCTTACCCTTCAGCAAATTCTGCTGGCTCTAGCTTCAAAATATATCCAGAATCCGACTATGTCTCACCACTTTAATCACTACACCCTTGGTCTAAGCCTCTCACCTGGATTATTCCATAGCTTTCTAACTGGTCTCCCTTTTTCTATGCTTGACCCTACAATTTCTCTTTCCAGAACAGCCAATGACCCTTTTCAAACATAGGCAGATCCTATCACTTCTCTGCGCCAAACTCACAAATGCCTTATTATCTCATCCTTCAGGTGAAAGCCAAAGTTCTCTGATGGCCCACAAATTGCTCTGTCTATACTCTCTTTCCCATTCACTGGACTCCTGCTGTGCCTGAATCACACCAAGCACGCCCCCACCTCAGAGCCTACATATGTCTCTAATTGTGTATCAGTTAGGAGACAGACAAGTTTTCTGTGGCCAAGTAACAAAATACCACAAACTAAGCAGCTTAAAAACAACATTCATTTAGTATCTTACAGCTCTGTAGATTGAAATCCCACATAGTTTAACTGGGTTCTTTGCTCAGGGTATCATAAACGTGAAATCAAGGAGTTGGCTAGGCTGAGTTCTTGCCTGGAGGCTCTGGGAAAAAGTCCTCTTCCGAGCTCATTCCTATTGTTGATGGGATTCACTTCCTTGTGGTTGTGGTTCCTCCCTGGCCATCAGCCAGGGGTCACTCTCAAGTGCTAGAGGCCACAGCCTTCCATGCTCTATGGCCTCTCTCTCTTTAAGCCAGCAACAGTCCTTCAAACCCTTCTCATGCTTTGCATCCTTCTGATGTTCTCTTCTGCAAGCAGCCAAACTTCCTGCTCTTAAAAAGTTCATGTGATTAGGCGAGGCCCACCAGATAATCTCCCTTTCTTACAGTAAGTATGCCAAATAAAATAACCCCAATTACATAAGTAAAATCTATCATATTCACAGTCCAAGAGATAATGTAGGGTATGTAGACAGGGGGTGGAGACTCTTGGGGACCATCTTAAAGTTCTTCCTACTATACATATACTGTAACAACATAAAGAGGCAAAAAATACAATGGCTAAAACATGATCAGTTTATTTATTTTTTTCTATCATATAACTGTCCAGGTATAATCACTCCAGGAGTAAAATGTCAGCCTTTTAGTTGTTCTACCTTCTCCAAGAAAGTGGTCCTGGTCTTCAAGGTCCAAGAGATTTTACCACTATGTCTGCTAGGTCCCACACCAACTAGTGAGTTGGGGAAAGAGAGAGGAGAAAGCATACCCTTGCTTTAAAGGGTACAGTATGACAATGCATACATCACTGTCACACAGATGCACCTAGCTTCAAGGAAAGCTGCAAAGTCTAATCTTTATTTTCAGTGGCCATATGCCTAGATAAAAGTCAGGGGTTCTAGTAAATAAAGAAGGGGACAATGGATACTGGGTAACAATTAGTGTCTTCAACTCCCGTGAACACTCTTCATCCAGATGTGCACACGGCTTATTCCCTCCTTCCAAGTCTCTGCTCAGAGACCTTACTGAGTTCTCTGACCACCCAACAGAAAATAGCAACACTCTCCCTGCCTTCCTTATCCTTCTTACCCTGTATTATTTTTCTACATAGCACTTATTACCATCTCACTTATTTAATTGCTTGTCCATTTCCCCGACTAGAAACAAGCTCCATGGTGGCAGATTCTGGTGGCTGCCTGTTCTCTCCCCAGCCCCTGTGCTAGGCACCATGAGAGTATTTGTGGGGCAAATGTTTAAATGTATAGCAATCCTCCTTAGTTAGAAAGAGGACAGATTTGAGTCAGACTGCCTGGATTGAACACCTGACTTCATTACTTTCTAGTCATGGGGTATTTTACCTGTCCCAGATTTTTGTAAAATGAAGATATTATTATCTACCTATGGTGTTGTTGTGAGGATTAAGTGAATTAATGTGTATAAAATGCTCAGAATAGAGCCTGGTGGACAATAAGCAGTTGAGGTAAATGACATGTGTTAGCTATGTGTGTTTGTTGTTCTTCAAGGCACTCTACAAAGTGCTGTTGACGTAATGGTGAACAAGCTCTACCAGGGTTCAGTGACAGCATAAATAAGGGCATGGGCAACTCTTCATGGAAAGGACAAAGAAGAGTCACAGAATTGCAGTGGACTTTAACATTTAAGGCCTTAAAACAAGTTTTCCACAGGGATAAGGACAGAAGGAAATTCTGTTCAGTAACCTCTACTGAGTCCTCAACAGGGCCTAAAAATCTAATTGTTTCTTTTTTGTCAGTTCATTCTTCCATTCCATGCAAATATTATTTCAAACCTGCACTCTCTCATCTTCTATTTTCTTCTACTTTACTTTCTGATTTCACCTATTTAAAAAATAGATGTCATATCAATGAGGGTTCTCCAGAGAAACAAAACCAATAGGATACAAGTGTGTGTGTGTGTGTGTGTGTAAATTTATTTTAAGGAATTTTCTCACACATCGTTTGGGTTGCCAAGTCCAAAATCTGTAGGGCGGATCAGCATGCTAGAAACTCAGGCAGAAGTTAACATCTCAGTCTTGAGGCACAATTTCTTCTCAGGGAAATCTGTTTTTGCTTGCAAGGCCTTCAACTGATTGTAGATGTTAACCACATCTATAAAGTACCTTCACAGCAATACCTAGTATTTTCGGTCTTGTGTTTAGTGTTTGATTAGTGTTTAGGTATTGTCACTAGTGTTTGATTAAATAATTGGGTACTGTAACCTAGACAAGTTGATACATAAAACTATTACACATGCGATTTTAAAGGAACTCTCTCAATCTCCCAAAACCAAATTAAAAACTATTTAGATCTACTTTCATCCATTCCTCCCTCCTTTCTATTACCAATAAGAGGTGCTCCTTCTCTCTCTAAAGCCAAGCTCTAGACCTTCGCTCTGGAACTATTCTCTCATGCCTTCATTTACCCAAGAACTACTTACTGAGCATCATTTGTGATGGACACTATTTTAGGTGGTTACATCAGTGTTTAAAATGATAACATTGACAAAAACTGATTTATGGAGCTTACATTCCAGTGGAGGACAAAAATAATAGACTGAGTAAACAATATATGTGATAGCACTATGGCAGAGAAACAGCAAAGGCTAAGTACAGATTCACTTCTGTCTCTTTTCATAAAACGTCCTCTTTTTGTTATGTGAATAGTAAACTGAGCTGAGAGGAGACTGGAAGATGTTCACTCAACAAATAAGTAGCAAGCACGTATCATGTGCCAGGCACTGAGATAAGAATGCAATGGTGAACAATATAGACATGGACTCTGACCTCATGACCAACTGTTAGAAGTGCTACATGCCCAAAACATGAGGAGTTATGGGAACTGGATTCTGGAAAGAGTTGTTTGAGGAGAGTATTTGAATTAAGCACTCAAGGATGAGTGGTTTATTAGGTAGAGAGAAAGCATTGCAAGTCAAGAAACAGCAGGTACAAAGGCCTTGAGATGGAAGCGTAGGACAGGTTAGAGGAATCGAAAGGCCAGTGTGATTAGATAAGAGAAAGGGAGAGAGAGTGAGGTGTGCTTCAGCTCAATTCAACAAACTGACAGTCCATTGTTTGAGTCATTAGCAAGATAAAACTGAGTTAGGCAAGTGCTGGATCATGCAGGGCCTTGTAAATCATGTATAGAATGCCAGTTTTTGTCCTAAGAATGGGAAACCATTACGAAGTTTTAAAAATCAGATTGTGTTTTCTGGCCTATGAATGGAGAACAGATTGGAAGGGTGCAAAAGTAAATATGGGAAGCAGCCATTGCAAAAATCCTTGTGGGAGATTGTGAAGATGAAGAAAAGCAGACAGAATTAATGGATATTTAGAAATGTAAACTGATAGGATTTGGCATTTGAGCAAAGGGATAAGTGGTTTCTAGCTTCTACAAGTGGAGGAAAGTATTCCTCCAGATGTAGGAGGAAAGTTTATGAGGAAACATGTTGAGTTGAGGATGTTTTTGAGAAACCGAAGTGGAGATGTCAATCTCACAGGAGAGATCTGGGTCATCAGTAACCAAATCTCAGAGTGGGGATGAAACACTCCTAGAAAAAAACAGACTGCGAAAGAACAAGCCCTAGAGAAACTCAGATTTAAAGACTCAAGGTGAGTGAGCCTGCAAAGGAGGCTAAGAGGCTGTGGTCAAAGGTAGTAGTAAAACTGTGTGAGTGGAACTGCAGATGCTGATGGAAGACTGTTGATGAGAAACTAGTCAATACACCAGATGCTACTGAGAAGTTGAGGGCTGGGAAATAACCGCTGGGTTTTGAAACATGAAGGTCACCTGGTGAGCGAGTATGACCTCAGGAAGAAACATTTCAAGAGGATAAAGCTTGTAGAAGTAAAAAACAGACTGCGTGGAGGAATGGGATGGAGAGGGCCGAAGCATCCGACTGTTTTTAGTATAAAGTGGAAAAATTAGGATGGCAGCTGGAGGGGAAAATGAGATAGAGAATTTGTTTTGTCTAACAGGGGAGACTTTAGCATGTTTAAACACTGATGAGAATTTAGTACAGTGGTAAAAAGTTGGGGATTTCCAAAAAAAGGACTAGGATTCAGGTCACAGAAATAGGCATTGGCCTTAAGAATGCTTGCCCTATTTAGACAGAGGAGAATGATGTGGATTAGGTGATGACCAGATTGTTGTGTCAATTCTCAACTGACAGCTTCTACTTTTGTCTATGAATAAATAGCCTGCAGAAAGTGAAGAGAATGATGGTGATGGGGGCGAGGGAGGGCCAATAAGAGGCCTGAGAATATTGATTTGAAATACTCATTGCACCAAGCAGGAGAGATGACTGGAAAAACCTGGTGGGATTTGGGGGCTCAGACTCCATCTGAAATTGCTAACCGTGAATTCACAGTGATGTAAATCGGCTTTATAGTTGTTTCCTTGGGTAGCCTTTGGCTGTCCAAATGCAGGCACAGACAAATGTTTCATTTTACCTAAGTGTCCAAGAGACGAGAGATGAGAGGTAAAGAAATGTGACCTATTCCAAGAGAATCACTAGACTTTAAACTGGATAGAAATCTAAAGAAAAGGTAGAAGCAACAGCCTGTTGCCAGTGAAATAAAAATGATAGCAGAGGAACTGTTAAATAAAGTGGAGGGAATATGATCAGTGAGTAAGATGTAAATAGTAGTGTTTGGAAGGTTACAGAGCAGTTTGGGGTGAAGACAATGGGCAGGATAGAACTATAGGAGTGGGTACCTAAGAAAGTGGAAATCACTGGAGACTGTGTCAAAGAACTGAGACCAAAATACTGAATGAAGTGTGCAAATAAACATTAAGTATCAGAGTGGACAGGAAGACCAAGGGCTAGTACTTAGAGGAAAGTAGGAGAATGGTAGTTACTAAATAATGAGAGGATGGTATACTTGAATAGCCTCAAAGGAATTAGACTTTGCAAAGTGGACAGTTATTTTCTGAAGCCACAATGGCAGAAACACTAACCTTGTCTCCAATATGTCTCTGATGAAGGGATAAAGTTTTGTCAACATTTATTTTCATTGTGCTTGAAACATCATACGCTCTCATTAAGTTAATGGCTGCTGGTTTATGACAAGACCCGAGGGAGACTTCAGCAGATGGAAGATGGATAGTAAGACTAACGTACTAAGTATGAAGAGAAAAGAACCAGGACAGAGATTGGAAATTTAAGGGACTAACTGATGAATCAGACCGAAGGAATTTGTTTTTCCATGCCTGAGGACAGGTTTGGTGCAGATAAGTAAGCAAACAGAAGCTCTGGAAGTTCAAATATGTTCCTAGCCCATCTCAAATAATTACTAATTACGTGGTATGAAAACACAGATAATTCACAATCATCTGGAAGTTTACTAAAGACACCCAAAAATGTTGATATGGAAAAATCCTTCCACCAGCAGCACAATATTCTGGGTTCCCATTTCCCCGTCTCTGGAAATTGGGAAGTTCACAAGTTGTTTTACCTGCATTTATACTTTCCAAGGAAAGAATTATATTGGGTAGACATGAAGCCATCTGGTAAGGAAGTTCCTAGTAAGCAACTATTACTTTCTAATAAAACGTTCTATTCGGTTCGTTTAAAAGATAGCAGCTAACAAGGCAAAAAGCTAATTTGAGCCACTTCACTCAAAAGGTAACTGTATAAGATATGCTTCTAGTACATTCTGGATTCTTGCTTCATCGTCTGTTAAGTGGGGTACAACACCTCTTAGTTGTAGTTGTTATAAAGACTAAATAAAGTAAAGCATGACACATACCAACACTAGAACCTATACAAAGTAGGGGCTCAATAGATATTATTTTGAGAGGTAGCCTGGTACAGTAAAAAGAACATGGATTTTAAAGTCGGATCTGTATTTTAATACAGGGTCTGCTATTAGAGAACTTCAATTTTCTGATCTGAACAAGGGAAAAACTGTGTACTTTGTAGGTGGTTGTAAGAAGTCATTTTTATTATCATGGGAACCAATGTCTAAGAGCTTCCATTTCCTCTGTAAAAATGAAACACGGTCACTGGGAGTGAGGAGGGGGATTAGGAGAGCAGTGAAGGTGTAAATAACCGTCGTGGTAATTAAGGACAGTGAACAGACAAGGAATCCACAAATTGCTGTTCTTGGTAAAGACAGCTTGATTGAAGTTGCAAACCTTGAATATGTAGTGGCATTCATTACAGAACTCTGTTTCCTCTAGCAGTTTGAATGGAGTAACAGAAAAGATTAAACAGCTGGAATGATATAAAAAAAGACACAAGGGCAGCAAGAAAATGGAGTGGAGTGGTAGGTCATTCACACTGCTGAATGCACAAGTAAATTCCACAAAGGGGGTGGGCAATAAAAACAATGGATAGGCTAGAATTAGAAATCACAGCCCCAGCTGGTGTAGCTCAGTGGTTTGAGTGCAGGCCTGTGAACCAAAGGGTCACTGGTTTGATTTCCAGTCAGGGCAAATGCCTGGGTTGCAGGTCAGGTCCCCAGTAGGGGATGCATGAGAGGCAACCACACATTAATGTTTCTCTCCCTCTCTCTCTTCCCCCCCTTCCTGTCTCTCTTAAAAATAAATAAAACCTTTAAAAAATTCACAAAACAGGCACAGTGGGAACAATATGGGGTAGAAGGTGGAGAAGCTGGAATTAGGAGATTATAAATAAGCAATGAGATATTAAAGGAACATTAAAGAGGTCCCAAAGATTTTGCTTTATCTCTTCTTTTCCATAACCACCACCATCTATGCCTCCTTTGGGTTTCTTTCTCTCAAGTCTGACCATATTGCAGAATATGGTCCCTCAAGTTTCCCTCTTTCTAACTGCCCCTGAAGACAAGCACAAAGACCTTCTGTGCTTAAAGGTTTCACTGATCATTCAGGAAGACAGAAATCAGTAAAAATGTAACAACTTGGAGAAATGGTTAGTTTCAAGACACCCCAGAATTCTTACAAATTTCATCTGTTCTGGAGCTACTGACTTTATAAGGAAGTAGTCCCTAAAAACCCTGTGATTTCTGGATCCATTGCCCTTAGCTATCTTCTTTCCCTAAATACGGCAGATTCCTTCTTTAGAACACAGCACACACATGCACACACGCACACACACACTAAGTTATGAATGAATACACACCTTATTCACAAGTGAGCCATTAAAGTCAGACAGATTTAAGTTAATGGCAGCTAGACAGAGCTCCCATGTCCTTGTCATCTGGCCAGGAATCACCTCCTGTTGCTATTACCAACCTTTAAAGGTACACACAGACCTTGCTTTAACCAGGTGCCTAGGAATGAATGCTGAAGTTTTCCTTCTACAAAAAGAAGGCAATTTCTCTGTTGCTAGGGTTGAAGCCAGCAGATATGCACTGACATAATAAAGTGGGCAAAGCGTCCCTGCCCAGAACATAAACCAAACAGAATAAAAGCGGGTTTATTACTCCAGGAAAAGGAGCAACAATACCCAGCCCTCAGGCAACCCCTCACTCTGTACATACAGGCTGCACCCAGCCCCAGGTCCATGAGCTCCTTCAACGTGAGGGTCCATCCAGTGCCTCCCTTTCTGTGGCTGGGGACGGCTAGCTGCCTGATGGTGAGTTTCCCGGCTGTTCAGCAACACCTGGCACAGCTGAGGCAGCCTCGTAGTCTGCGATGCGGCGCTGCACCAGGGCAGGCATGAGCTGCACATAAGCGGCCATGAGGCGGTGGTTGGAATGTATCAGCTTCCCAGCACAGCTGTGCAGACAGGCCTCCTGGAAGGAAGACAAGGTGGAAGGGAGACCAAAGATGTCCTGTCAGGTCAGTCTCCTTCCTTCCCAACCCCAGCCCAGGAGCGAGGGTCATGGAAAGACCACAGCCAAAGGAAAGGGAAGTGGGAGGAGGACAGCAGTCTACGGTTAACTCTGAGGAGGAAGAGTTTTACTCTCTGCTCGGCTCCCCACCTCCTCAGCATCCAGAGCTCGGTGGTGCAGGCTGGGCACGCAGCGCTGGAAGCACAGTTCTGTCATCCGATTGTAGACCAACAGGAAGTCCCGCAACTGGGAGAGAAGGGGACCAAGAACTCAGCAATAAGGGAGCAGCCCATACCTCAATTCCAGGCCGCGACGCTTAGACGTTTCCCAGGACCGCGCACCACAGCCCAATGTCCCCCCCAGCCCTCGGATCTCTGGATCTCCGGGGTCCCTTCCCTGCACACGGGGATGCGAGCCAAATGTAAGTTCCCGAAAGCACTTTTAGCGGGTACTCACGTTCCTCAGTTGCTGCTGCTCCTGCTGCTGCTCCATCCGACCACAAGCACACTCCCGACCTCACTTCCTTTACAATTTTTTTTTTTTTTGGTAACGCCCCGGAAGTAATCCTCAGCGATCCCCGGGATTGAGGGAGTTAGCTCAACGACTGCCCTGCCCCCAGCTTTAATGTCACTTCCGCCCTTATAATCTGCGACGTGGCCGGCTTCTTCTGCCCGTGAGAGGACGTCACTTCCGCCGATTCCCTGACCTGCTGCTAGGATCGCGACGGGAACTGGAGCCGGAGGTCCCCGTGCGGCCTGGGCCTGGCGCCCTGAGGGGAAGAGCGGCCCAGCCAGAGGTGAGAGAGGCATACTTGGTCAAGGGGAAATTGCATGCATGAACCTGCCCTGAAAGCAAGTTATCTCTGAGCCCAGGGGATGATGAGGACACACCTGATGCCCAGGTGTATGGGGTTGGGAGAGCTAGGAAACACATCTGGGAGAGAGAACTGATTTTGGAAGAGGTCACCTATGTCCTGGGAAAAAGAGACTTTTCCCAGAGGTCAGGAATATACAGAAATTGATTCAACTAAGGCCTGGTGGGGAGGGCTGGAGGAAAAGAAGGTGCATGGGATGGAGGAGGGGAAAATCACTTGAAGGAAAGGGAAAGAAACACTACAGGGGTGTGAAAGGCCAAGCTGTGATAATATACGTGAGCCCTGGAAAGGGGTTCATCTCCTGATAGGGAGAAACACCTGCATGGGGATAAGCTCCAAGAGAATACAGACTTTATCTGCCTTGTTCACTGCTGTATTTCCATGGTTTCAAATAGTGCATGGCACACAGTAGGTACTCAGTAAGTGTCTATTGGTTGATTGAATGCATGATCACCAGAGTCCTGGTGAGGTTGGAGGGTCATGAGAAGACTCCTGAGGCCTGGGTGTGTGAAACTATGCACCTTGGGAGGAAGAGATGTATGTACTACCTGAGGAAAGGTGTGGTAGCCAAATTCCAGAACACTCAAGCTCTGGGACAGCCTGTAAGACCTCAGAAGTGGTTGGGAGACCTTTCTCTTCTAGGGCCTTGTCCAGTTTCCAGCGCTGTCTGTGTTGGGCTTTGCAGGGCACGGGGGTGGAGGCATCGACTCCAGTCCCTTCCCTAGCCATGACGGACGGGATCCTAGGGAAGGCAGCCACAATGGAGATCCCCATCCATGGGAATGGCGAAGCTGGGCAGCTTCCTGAGGATGATGGGCTGGAGCAGGTGCTTCTGTTTGATTCTTCTCCTTCTTGTTTCAATTTGGGAATCCCAACTTACAAATCCTGGCCTCCCACTCTATTCCAATAGCCTTCCTTAACTTACCTAACTCCCTTCAATGTTTTTACAAATCTTCATTCTGATTCTGTGCAGACTTTCCTTGTGTGCTCTCTCTATGATGCTTCAATCCAAGCTTGTTCTCACTCCCAAAATGCTTCAGCTGCCCCTATGTTCCTGAAGCCCCCCTCTTCTCTGGCCTATAGGACCTCCAGCAGGTGATGGTGTCAGGACCCAACCTCAATGAAACCAGCATTGTGTCTGGTGGCTATGGGGGCTCTGGTGATGGACTCATCCCCACAGGTATGAATGATCAGAACAGGAAGCTTGAGTGGAGAGGGGGAGAGGAATGGTTCTGGGGAGCATAGGATGTGTCTAAGAAAGCTTGAATTATCTCTAGAGGTCTTGGAAACTTCTACTAGTATGAACCTTATGGACTCTTCTCACCCCAAAGCCAGTTCCCAGGCTTGTCCAACTGCTCCCATTTGCCATTTCCCCTGAGATGCACCCTTTCTGTGCCTCCACCCCCTGAATCAAGTTAAGAACTCTGTTCCACAGAAGTTTCCCCTGCTCTGGAGCTTGATGCTGATTTGGAACTTTATGAGACTTCTCAGAGTTTTACTTTAGACTCTAGAGTTTGGAGGAATAAACAGACCCGAATCTCACACTGACTAGAATTCCACATGGGAATGTCAGGCAGGTTTTCTGTTATCAGGACCCACCATCCTTGACCTCCCACCCCACCGTCAGCATATGTCCTTCTGATTCCTCTGCCCCTACACACCAGCTGCTCCCTCTTCCCTCCCCTTCGAATCCCTACCACCACCCCAGAAGGAGGCCATAATATATTGGGATTTGGGTGTCAGGGCACAAGATACGAGTTTCTCCTAGTGAGTAGGAGAATCTAATCGTCTCCAGCTTCTGCTCCTTCAGGGAAGTTATTTTCAGGTGCTGGGAGGGAAGTATGGGTGGAACCACACACTTCTGAGAGACTGGTGTCAGAGAACTTGGTCCTTTAGGGTCTGGCCGCCATCCATCTCACAGTGCCACTCCTGCTGGCCCCGGAGATGAGGTGGCTCGGGGCATCGCTGGAGAGAAGTTTGACATCGTCAAGAAATGGGGCATCAACACATATAAGGTGGGATTCAAGCACCTCTCCCTTTCCCCAAACTCCCCCTGGGTACCTTTTTTCCTTTTCCCAGATCCTAATATTCCATCTATGGTTGAGACTAGGAGCCTGGGTATGCTGGGGTACATACTTGTTGTGGGGGCAGGGTGCTAGGGTTTCTGACTTATTCCCCCACTTCCCAATCAGTGCACAAAGCAGCTGTTATCAGAGCGATTTGGCCGAGGCTCCCGGACTGTGGACTTGGAGCTAGAGCTGCAGATTGAGTTGCTGCGTGAGACGAAGCGCAAGTATGAGAGTGTCTTGCAGCTGGGCCGGGCACTGACAGCCCACCTCTACAGCCTGCTGCAGACCCAGCATGCACTAGGTGACGCCTTTGCTGACCTCAGCCAGAAGTCCCCAGAGCTTCAGGTGCCTAGCCAGACCAAACAGGGTGGGGGGACTGGGCCCAGGCTGTCCCAGACAGTCACCCCTCAGCCTCCCTCCCTCCCTCCTGCAGCCCAGAGGGAGAACCCCTCCAGGGTGGGCCCAGCCCTGCCCCCAGCAGCACTCACCTGTGGAGGCAGCCTAAGGGTTTGTACAGAGGTCCAGAAGTTGGAGGGGTTGGGGGAGGTGGCACACAAGGTGCCTCACAAGTAACCCTTCTCTGCATTGGTGAGAATGCCTTTGATGCTCAGCCTAATCGGAGCCCCTCCCTTGCCTGCTGCACTAGCTTTCTCTGTTCTAGTCCTGTGAACTTATCTGAGAACCCCACCCCCACCCCAGGCGTCCCCAGCGTGGCCCCACTAACTTTCTGGCTAAGAGCCTTACTGGAGGCGGTCCTTGGTTGTTGCAGTTTTGATGGCTGCTTTCTCCCTGGGGAAGAGGGGAATGAAGGGCCCTACAGCTTCAGTCAGGTAGGGACTCTTTCTTACGGCCTATTCCTCCCTTCTGCCCACAGGAGGAATTTGGCTACAATGCAGAGACACAGAAGCTGCTGTGCAAGAATGGAGAGACACTCCTAGGGGCTGTGAACTTCTTTGTCTCTAGCATCAACACCTTGGTCACCAAGACCATGGAAGACACACTCATGACTGTCAAACAGTATGAGGCTGCCAGGTGTGGCACTGGCAGGGCCTAGGGTTTTGGGAGTTGGCTGGCTTGGGTGGAAATTTTAGATTAGGGACATAAGAATTAAACAAGGAAGGGAAAGTGTGCAGGACAAAGGGGTGGAGATGAGCCTATATCACCCCTCCCCAGGCTGGAATATGATGCCTACCGAACAGACTTAGAGGAGCTGAGCCTAGGCCCCCGGGATGCAGGGACGCGTGGTCGACTGGAGAGTGCCCAGGCCACTTTCCAGGCCCATCGAGACAAATATGAGAAGCTTCGGGGAGATGTGGCCATCAAGCTCAAGTTCCTGGAAGAAAACAAGGTGCAAACCCTATCCCTTGGACCCTGCCCACTTCCCCATCTGTAACACTGACCTGCCCCATCAATGAATGGGAAAATGCAGCCTAACTAAGGAGTGGGATCTTCCCCTAGCCCCCTCAATCCTTGGACCTTTCCAGATCTCCCTCGTTCCAATCCCTGGCCCTTTTCTATTGAAGAATTGGCTGCTGGTCCCAGGATCATGACAGAAAAATCATGCCCTGAGATGCAGTGATTTTTCAGAAATCAGAACCCCAGGCCCAGCAAGTCAAGTCAGGGTTTTCCCATCAGATTGACCCTTCCTTTGACTCCTTGGTGGAGTTCAGCCCCCACCCCAAAAGCACCGTCAGAGAGAATCCATGCACCCCTGGTCTGGGCTCAGGCTCAGCCCCTCGAGAAGGGCATCTGAGTCTAGCCTCAGCTGGCCCTCTGGACCCCCAGATCAAGGTGATGCACAAGCAGCTGCTGCTCTTCCACAATGCTGTGTCCGCCTACTTTGCTGGGAACCAGAAACAACTGGAGCAGACCCTGCAGCAGTTCAACATCAAGCTGAGGCCTCCAGGAGCTGAGAAGCCCTCCTGGCTAGAGGAGCAGTGAGCGGCTCCCAGCCCAACTTGGCTATCAAGAAGGACACTGGGAGGGGCAGTCCCAGGGTGGGGGAGATCGGACTTGGGATATCCCTTGCCACCTGCCCTCTGGCTTGGGCTCCTTTTCCCTGGCTGGGGCCTGACACCAATTTTGTCCACATTGCTGTGGGTAGGGAGGGGGCCTGAAGGCCCAGCAGCTGCTGCCCTGTCCCTTATCTTCCTGGACACTGGGCTGCATTCCCAGATCTTTTCCTTCCACTCCACAGCCAAAGGCTATGACAAAACTACTCCCTGGCCAACAGCATCACTCAGGCCTATCCCCAGCTCCTGGGGTGTGCCCCCGACCAATGGCGGAGCCTCAAAAGGCCCTGTCAGCCAATGGCAGCTCTTCTTGGGCTCCTCTGGGCCAATGATGTTGCCTCCAATACCCTTCGTCCCTCCTCTATGCGTGCCCATTGCAGAGAAAGGGACTGGGACCAAGGGGGTGGGAAAAATGGGGAGACTCATTTCTGGCCCTGCATCTAAATGGGCCTCCCTCCACCTACCCACCCAGTTTAATTGTGCTTAGAGCCCTGGAAGATTGGGACCTAGCACTAGGAATAAACCTTTCATAAAAGCAGGCCCAGTGAGGTCAATTTGTGGGGGACTCTAGGAGGGTGGGCTGGGTGGAGAAGTCCTCAGTCTAATACACCAAAATCCTGTTAAATCTGAAGAGCTGGGGCCAGAAAACAAAAGTCAGATTTTAGGAACAGTCTGAGAACCCACTCCTCCCCAAGGCCCAGTTCAAGCCAAAGCTTTATTTGCCCTTTAGGCCAGCACCAAAATAGCTATGGATCTTAAGAGCACAGGGCCTGAGGAGGTCAGGTCCCCTGACCTTCATCATGCATTCATTCATACAGCAGATATTTACAGAGTGCTTTTACTTGCCTGGCACTGCACTAGACCCTGGGGAAACATCAGTGAATAAAACATGGTCCCTTCCCACAGTGCTTATGGTCTAGTGAGGGAATGGAGACAAGTAACCAGGCAACTACAATACAGTGATAAGTACTAGGATGGAGAAGTACAGGGAGCTTTGGGAGCACAGAGGAGGGGCAACTAGCCTAGACTGGGGTGGAGACAGGCATGTCAGTGTGAAAGCTGAGATTAAAGGGTGAGCAGAGCCAGAAAGAGTAAAGAGCCCTAGGCTGAGGCTAATATGTGAAGGCCCTGAATAGGAATGTGGAGGAATTGAATGTGACAAGTGAAAGATGAAGGGGGAGTGGCTAGGAGAAGACTACAGAGGTAAGATCTATAGTAAGAGATTATGCTGGCCTTTTCAGGCCAATTAAGAACTTTTGCCCTTTGGAGAAGGGGAACTGTGATGCCTTTTCAGCAGAAGTTCGACACATAGGAGAAATCTAGGGTTGAGGAAAGTAGACTTTGTGAGGCTTAAGAGAGTGTAATACAGACCCCAGTTCCCTTATATTGGGTAGTCTAGTAGTTCTAGCCCAACCTCCAAAGCAAGCGTGAATCCCGTCTGAGGCACATCACAAGCATTGGAGCACCTGTTCTGGGTGCCTGGACTCAAGTGGATAAGGGGTTGGGGCAGTTTCCAGGGCCCTTGCTGCACCCAGGTGTTGAGCCCAAATCTGAACCTCATCTGAGGTGAGAAAACTCCCCAGCAGCACTGTAATTAGAGCCCAGGTGCCATCACCACTGCTCTATTAGCTAAGGAGAGCTCCAGAATGTTTTAACATTCTACCCTACCTGTGTGGAGGGCTGGAGGAAAGGGACAACCCAGTCAGCAGATTTTTGTAGCACTGAGATCCAGCAGCAGCCCAAGTTTGCCCTTTGTCACAGATACTGCATCTGCCAGGCAGGCTTCCTGGGCTTTGGTCAGCCTGCAGTCATCTGACTGGAGCTTGATTATTTGGGGAGGGGTTGCTCCCACACAAGCACCCCCTGCCCTTTATGAGCCGATGGGGATTTTTCAGCATGAAAGGTACTGGATCTCTAAGTGACTGGAGGCAGTACCTAAACACGGAGTTCAAACCCTGCTCACACCACTTTCTGAGTGATCAGGGCTAGCGTCTGTGGGGAGCTGGGCCCTCAGTTTCTTCCGTTGTAAAACACGACTGATAAAAGAAGCTACCGATGAACAATATGAGAATTAAAGGAAATAATAGATGTAAAGTGATTCGTTATGCGTCTGGCACAATATAAATACTCAGTCCCTGTTAACTTATTATAATTTTTCTTATTTTCCATGGGGCTGCTTTTTTTCCACAATGTGATGATTCTGAGAATTGCTCTGGTCTTTGGAGTGTGGAAGGGAGTCACTGGATGGTTTGAACCATAATTTCCTCCCAGAGTGCTCTTGAGGGGGAGCCAGGCAACTACGGCCCAATGAAGTTCCCCACGCCCTTATATTTTTTACTCCATCAGCCCCTTACAGAGCTCTGGGTACTGCACTTCCACCTTGAGGCCCTTCGCCGCCCAGACTTCCCTGCGAGGTACGGATAATTTCTGTTTCCCATGACCCACAGAGTCCACACTAGCATATTCCACAGTTGCCCCCCAGAGAGCCGGGAAGGGCACCTCCAGGAGGCAGCCTGAACTGACTCCCAGAGTCCGAAATCTCTGCTGTCCAGCTTGCCTTTTCGTGACAGCCTCATTCCGGTCTCTGAGACTTACTGTGCCTCCCTGCCCTGGAGCCGTCGGGATACAGAGGCAGCTGGTGGGGATTGGGGCCGGGGATCCGGGATCCGGGATCCGGCATCCGGGATCCGGGATCCGGGATCCAGCCTCTAGCTCCCCAGCCAGCCTGCGGAGGCAGTTCTTGTCAGAGGCTTGGTGGGGGTAGGGGGAGCAGTGCGGACGGGGCGGGAGGGCGGGGCCTGCGGTGGAGGGCGGGGCGTGGGTGGGGCTTCAGCCCTTGAGCCGCCTCTTCTCCCCCTCTCCCCCTGCTGGTCCGCAGCCCGGCCCCAGCCCCTCCTTCCGGCCTGGGCGGCGGGGTCCGGCGGCAGCGACGGCGCGAGGACCAGGGAGGCGCGGGACGTGGGGCGGCGCCGAAGGCAGGGCTGGGCGGACTGGGGCTGGCAGCGGGGGTAGCACCGTGGGCCCCTCAGAGCGGCCGCAGTCCGGGCCTTAGCCCTCCCATCCTGCTCCGCCGCGGTGAGTGTGACGGGCGGCCCCCAGGGTGCGTTTGTATCTCTGTCTGCCCTGGTCTGGGGTCGGGTCCGAGCAGCTGTGTGTCTGTCTGAGCATCTGTGGGTGGTGGCACAAATGCTTTTCAAAATCTGTGACTGTCTCTGTCCATGTGAGGCGTGTCCACGTCCGTGGGAGCAGTGGGGGGATTCCTCGGGCTGTGTCTTGTCACGTGAGGTCCATGTTTGAGGGGAGCAGGCTTGGGTGGAAGGGTGATGGTTTCTTGAAGAAGCGCGGGGTTTGGGAGCGTGTATGTTGGCGGGTGTCAAACGTTGCGGCCGAGGGTGGTGGTGGGGGACGGGGGAGGTTGCTGAGTGGGACTCTGAAATTTAGTGGCCCAGTTTGTCTGAAGGGTCCCTTTCTCCCTGGTGCAGACACTTCTACCCCTCGCCCTCTCCCTCCTCCGCCCCTTCATCCTCCTCAGGCACCAAAAGGCCCACCAGCCAGGATGGAGGACACTCTTTCCTCCTCTAACATTGCTCTCTGGACAGGAAGCCTCATCGGGAGGCTGTTTCTTGTAGCAAAGGACTCCCCCTCCACCCACCCCCGGCTCCCCTGCAGCTTGGGCCGTGTCTGGAGGACCCCAGGCCCCACCCTGGCCTGGCCTTCTCCCTTCTGGACTTGGCTACAGATCCAGGGCTGTAAACCTGCAGGGACAGATGGTTGCAGGTTGGAGGGGCAGGCTGCTCCCCAGGGAGGTCATTCTGACTGAAGGCAGGCCCTGGGCTTGTTCATGGTGTGGGGTCTCTCATGTGGTCAACTCGAAGGCAGGATTGGCACCCTTAGGAAGATGAGATCTGGGAAGCTGAAGCAGGTGCAGAGGTCTTTTTCACAGATCTGTCCCTGCCTGTCTGTCCAGCTCACCAGTGCCCATTCATCACCTAAGCAGGGCTCTGATTTACTGCAGAATTGGAGTCAGAGCTGCAGGCCTGACAGGTGCCCTGCCTCTCTTGGCTTGTATGCCTCCAGTGGCAGAGCCCTTACTACCTTTTCTTGTGAGAAAGCTTCTTAATGTTAAGTGGAGGTCTTTTTCCTTGGAGTTTTGCTCAATTATCTTGTTATTGCCTTTGCTTTTGCCTTTCTGTCTGGTGACAGGGAACTGCAGTGATTTAAACATGGCTCTCCTGTCACCAATGTATACTGAGCACCCTCTGTGTGCCAGGTGCTGCCTCAGCCACTCAGGGGACAATGGCATTCTTACTGGGAGGAGAGCTCGAGCAAAGGCCCATAGTTGGGATAGTACAGCCCGTGTTCAGAAAAACAGAGCAAAACCATACAGCTAGAATAGAGGGTGCCCAGAGGGAGTGTCATAGGTTCTCAAAACTCAGCAAACATTTATTTTGGGAGGGAGGTGGGGGGCAACTGCAGCCATCCTCTAAGACACTTAGCCTTACTGTGGAAACCAGCAATCTAATCCTCAAGACAGTACAAGATGGGGTTTAAACCTGGATACATATTACAATCTGTAAGGACTTTTGGCTGGAAAGAGAACCTTGGGAATCCCGGGTTTGGGGAACAAAAAGATCCCCCCAATTATAAGTAAGGGTAGAAACTTACCCAGTCTTAACTTGCATTTGTGAAATTAGTGACAGGACTACCTCCTAGATCTCTTGACCTTTTTAAACCTAGACATTTTGGAGGCAGAATCAAGGATCATCATGTCTTGTATCTGAAAGGGAAAAGAAGAGGAGGGACTGAGAAGAAGACTCCCAGGGTTGGTGTGGTGAGATGGATGGTGTAATGCCTTTTATTGAGATGAGGAATGCAGCAGGAAGAGTAGGTTAGGGGAAAAATAATTCAGTTTTAGGCTAGTCTCCATCTTCCATGTAGTGGTGTCCACGATACATTTGTACATACAGGTGTGGGGTTCAAGAAACTTTTCTGCACTGGAGGAGATAAGGCTTTGGGGGTCATTAGCAAGTGAATGGCAACTGAAGCCCTGGGAGATGATGAAATTTCCCTGGCAGAGTATGAAAGTGAGAGAAGAGGCCCGAGAACAAAGCCCTGGGGGAACTAGACATTTAAGGAATGGGCAGTGACGGAGCATCCAGGGAGCAAGTGGAGAACTTGCATTGAGTGATCATGAAAGCATTGAGTACACCCTCTACCCTTTGGAGTCTTGCTGTTTAGCCCAGCTGGTGCATGTTTCTTAATTTTTCATGCTTCTGTTCCTTGACTCAGCTCTCCCAATGTACCTGTCAAGCTTCTATTTGTCCCTCACGAGCCAGCTCAGATATCCTTTCCTCTGGAGGCCTCTTCATTCTCCTCCATCACCTTCTGACTAGGGGTATCATCCTCTTTGCTGCCTTAGCAGCTTGAATATGCCAATATCATGACAATTATTACATTGCATTTCCATGTCTGTTTCCACACTTGTTTGAAAGCTTAGGAAGGACAAGGAATATGCCTCTTTCAGCATTGCATCTCTAGTTCTCAGTTGAAGGGCCTGGTTGGTCCAGAGCGTGCCGGGAGAAGTTTGATTGGTAGGTTGATCAACTGATCAGATAATTCATTCACCTACTCAGTCTGGCAGTGGTGGGGGAGATGGTACTGTGAACTTCATCACTCTCCTTTCTTGCTAATCTTAATTGAAAAGAATTCCTTGGCTTTGAGGAATTTATCTCCTCCTAGGTTTCATCTGTCCCAGGGAAACCCTGAAGACTGTAACCTGCAGTCATTTGACATTTTGCTGAGGCCTCAGATAATCAAATACACTTGAGGCTAGTGAAGACAAGTGAGTCATTTTAGGAAACAAGTGAGCCTAGATGACCTCTTGTATCTACTTTTTAACAGTGCTTTGGTTATCTACCTTCACTCACAGCTGTGTAAATCTGGTACTCTCCTGAGGTTGTGGGAGGAAGTCATGGGGGAAATTAGATGCTCTTTGAGAATTTGGAGAAACTGAAAAGCCTTGAAATACATCCTTTGCAGATGTCAAGGATCTAGTGGAGTCAGCAGCACTGGCTGTCTTCATTTGCCCACAGTAACTTCCTCCTCAGCCTCTTGGACCTGGCTTCCTCTGCTCCAGCCCCTGGAAACCACACTCTCTGAAGTTAATAACAGCTTCTCCAGGGCTTTAAATCATGGGACCTTCCTGCAGTATTTCACAATAAGATTGTTTCCTTGTCCATGAAGCTTTATTCTCCCTTGGCCTTCACACTGTCCCTCTTTTCTGCTTCTCCTGCCACTTCAGCCACACCTTTTCCATTTCCTGCAGGCTTTGCTTCCTGGCCCTATCCCTTAAATGTTGAGGTTCCTTGGGGCACAGTCACAGGCTGTCCTTTCTCATCTCTGGGTGATGTCATCCACTCCCATGGCTTCAGGCACCATCTCTACACCAGCAATTTCCAAATATTTATCTCCAGACCAGACCTCTTTCCTAGGCTCCGGCTTATCTTTGCAACTGCCAGCTGGACCTCTGCACTCGAGTATCCCTTAGGCACCTCAGATTCATCTTATTAAACACTGAACTTATTACCCTCTCATTTGAACTTCTTCCAGAAAACTAGCAACCATCTTTAATTCTTTCTTCTCTCTCTACTCTTCACACCAAACCATCCAGCCATCATCTCTATGAAATCCCCTTCTCTCAACTTCCTCTTTGCTATTCCCCTCGTCGATGCCACCATTATCTCTCCTCTGGAATATCGTACCAGTCTCTTAACTTTCTACTTGTGTCCCCTCTAAACTATTTTCCAGACAGCAGTCAAAAATTTGTAGTTGTGGCTCAATCACTCTATACTTGTATCTTCTCCACCTCTCCACCCCCCACCAAAGGTTTCCTTAGCTCTTTGGATAAAGCCTTAATCCCTTAGCAGGGAAGGCTAAAGTCCAAACTCCTTAATGAGACCAACAAAGCATTTCATGATCTAGCTCCTGCCTACCAACTCATTTTGTTTTTTAGCCCTCCCCTGTCCCAGTGTATGGTTCAATCTCCTGATGCAGAAGGCACCATGCTCTCTGTAACTCTCACTCATCCTGGAGCTCTCAGCTTGAATAACACTTTCTTCAGGAGAATTTCCTTGTTCTCCTACCTCCAATATTTCTCTCCCTGACCTCAAATCTAGGTTAGGTGAGTTCTGTGCTCCTGGAGCGACCTGTGCTTCCCTATCATAGCCCTCACCATATCACACTGCAGTAATCAGTTTATTAGTTTGTGGAATCCATGAAGACTGGGCTGCGACTATTTATTTATCTTTGTATTCCCAGGCCTGGAAGAGGTGTTGAATGAATGCTGAGTGAGGAAATGAGGAGTCTTTAGAACTGAGCCATATAGCATTGATGAGATAAGGGATCCTGGATCAGTAAGCAGCCTGAGGAAAGAGGGTAAAATCTCAGCTCTGAGTTCAAGGTCCTCCAACTGCTGTAATAAACAGTCCACTTAAACCATTGCCTATAGGACCTTGGGGTCAGATCCCTAGGGTGCAGAGGGACGGGAGAGGTGGTAGTAGGAGTCGAGAAGAAGGGAGTCTTAGTAAGGCCTCAGCGGCTGCGTGCCTGGGTGGGGAACTGAAGCAGGAAGGGGAAGGGAGGGAGGAGCTGTCCGACCTTGGATGTAGCCCAATCCCCGCCCCTTTGTGACAAGCTGGGAGAACCCCTTGGGCTTGGAGAGAGGTGGAGCCTGACTTCAGCTGCCCCAGCAGGGCCCAGCAGACCACTCCTACTCTCCTCCCTGCCCTCCCCTTCACCAGGCAGAAACTTTAGCTTGGCTCTGGCCTTCCATTCCTTCCACCAACCCTCAATCTGTCCTCCTTCCTGCTATGTTGTCCTTGTATTGAGTGTCTAGATTCAGAACCCATCACCTCCAGAGACAGAATGTCAGAGTCCCACTGCCCACATCAGGAGAGGATTCTCTCAGGCACACCCTTCCTAGCCTTCCCATGCCCACCCTCACTCAAACAGAAGGCACAAACAGCCCAGCTTCTCTCTGGTCTCTCCTCAAACCTGGAGAAGTCCCTGGACTGACCCCACCACATGCATCATCTGTTATCTTTAGAGAGGCCCATGGTGCATGCAGCTGGGCACAGATTCTGTTGATTTACCCCTAGTCACTGCCTGTTTTGAAGTATTTCAGCTATCTTTCCACTTCTCTTCATGGCAAGACTTCTCTCATTAATTGTCTATATCTGCTGTGTTAATGTATTCCTTTCTTTAGTCATTCTAACCTGGCTCTGCCCCTGCCACTTCACCGCAACCAAATCTGGTGGACGTTCTTCAGTCTTCATCTTACCTCACCACTCCTTTCCTGAATCACTCTCTTCTCTCCGCTCCCTTGGTCCCACGCTCCCCTGCTTCTCCTCCCATTGCTCTGGCTTCTCCCTCACTCTCTACTCTGTTCCCACGTGGTCTCATCCGTTCTCGTTGCCTATTGCTTTAAGTGCCGTTAATATGCCAGTGCTTCCAAATTAATAACCAGCCCAGACCTCTCCCTTGAGCTGTATTCTGTTCCTCACATGACATCTCTACCTGGATATCACACAGGCACCTTAAACTCAGCGTGCCTGGAACAGAATGCTCCAAGTCACCTCGTCAGCTTTTGCTGTCTCTGTGCATGGCCCACCATTTGCTCAAGGGAGAAACCTGGAGTCATTATTGACATTTCTTTTCCCCTCTCACATCCAATCCATCATGATGTTCTTTTGATTCAACCTCAAGAGTGTTTCTCAAATCAACCCACCTTTTTACCTATAGCTCTGCTAATACCCAACATCATCTTACTGAAGAACTGGGGTAGCTTTCTAACTGATCTTCCTGCTTCCACTCTGGCTCTTCTTCAGTCTTCATAGCTGCCAAAGAAGCTTTTTAATGTACATATATATGTGCAAATTATATCATTTCTCTCTCAATTTAGGAGAAATATCTAGATTCTTAACACCAGTTTTGCCTGATCTCATTTCAGCCTATCTTCCCAAACTCACCTCTTGACTTTTATTTACTTTGCTCTAATTACCTGGTCCTTTCGGTGGCTCAGTGAGCCCTCTGTCTAAGAACTTTCATTCATGCTATTCCTTTAGCCTAGAATGATTTCCCTCCTTCACCCTCTGATGTCCCCAGCCTCATCCCTGCCATCTTTCTCCTATCCCTCAGAGCTCTGCTTTAAAGTTATCTGCTTGGAGAGGCCTTTCCTGATCACCCAATCAAAAAAGTGTTCTTCCTCATAGCATCCTTTTCTTCTTTGTAGTGCTCCCCTCCCCCAATTTGTAATTATGTATTTATTTGTTTATTTAATTTTAAAATATCTGTCACTGCCTCTCTATCACAGGGACAGTGACCATATCTGTTTTATTACTCTATCCACAATGCCTGTACAAAGTAGACACTTAATAAATATTTGTTAAATTACTAAATTAATTCAATAAATATAGGTTGATCCTATGTCAGGCTCTGGGCTAAGTCATTTTATATATATCTATATCTATTTCATATATGTACATATGTGATATGTATACAGTGGAGGAAGCAGAGAAGTAACAGGAAAATTACAGTATAGCATATAAGGGCTAGGTGGAAGGAAATAGAGGGTGCACTGGGACACAAAGGTGAAGCACCTTACTCAGACTTCAGGAAATCAGGGAAGGCCTTCTAGAGTAAGTGACATTTACATGGTGACTAGAAAGACAAGTGGTAGCCAGCCAGGCAAAGGGGGACTTGGAAGAGGATCTCAGGCAGAGAGAACAGAGTGTGTGACTGCCCGGAAGTAGAAGAGAACAAGGAGTTTTCCAGGAACTGAAAAGAAATCAGTGTGACTGATCATAGAATCAGGAGACATGAGCTATGGGCAAAGCCAAGCCTTGTTGGCAAATTTAAGAAGTTTGGACTTTGTCCTCTGGACAATAGATAACCATTGAAGGAATTTAAACAGGAAGTTAGTGACAAGGTAGAATCTGTGTGCTAGAAGCCTCATTCTAACTATGAGGGGGGAGGATAAGAAGCACAAGTGAGGAGACAAGGATGCAAGTTAAAAGGCTACTGCTGCATCTCAGTAGAGAATTGGTGGTGACCTGAATTAGGAGCAGTAGCCGTGTGGTTGGAGAAAAAGGGATGAGTTATTTGGGAGGTCTGTAGATCAGAATCCACAGACCTGGATACTGATTGTGTGCAGAAAAGAATGCAGTCCTAGGCAGATGTGCAAGAGATACTCACTCCATCAGGAAGTTCTCCTGGAGGAGGATTTGAGGCAGGCAAAGGAGGTAAAGGATGGGTGTATCAGTGAGTCTAAGCATCCATGTACCATGCACTTGACATGCACTATCACAATTTTCAGAACAACCATTTAAGGTAGGGATTGTTATTCCCAGAAGTGCAATTAGGAAACTGAGGCTCAGAGAGGTTATATGAATTATGCAAGGTCACATAGCTGGTAAGAGGCTGAACTGGGTTTGAAACCCAATCTAACCCTAGTCTATGTCCTTAAGTAAGGGTTACTCAGCCCACCTACTTCACCCTGCTCTTTCCAGATCACTACCTGTCCTGCCCCTGGCAGGGACGAACTGGGGCTAGTTCTCTGTAGGGCATTTGAGTGGTAGGGCATTTGAGTGGTAGGGCATCAGGTAGGGGAGGGAGTGCTGACTTAACCTGGTGCTAACCGTCTCTCCATACACAGGCTGGTGTGAGTGGCAGGAGCCATTCGTGGGCGCCATGGCGAAGAGGCAGGACAGCCCTGGCCCAGAGGTCCAGCCCATGGACAAGCAGTTCCTGGTGTGCAGCATCTGCCTGGATCGGTACAGGTGCCCCAAGGTTCTGCCTTGCCTGCATACCTTCTGTGAGAGGTGAGGGGGTGTGTCTATTGGGAGGGAGGAAGACCTTGCAGGCCCCCTGGGAGGGGAGTGGTGTGTGTAAACCTGTGAGGTGAGGAAAATTTGTGTGCACATGCAGGGGAGCAGGTGAACTCCAACTGCAGGAGGTGAGGGTTTGATGCAAGAACCCATGAGAAGACCAGAAGCTCCTAACACTGGGCCATGGTCCCTGCCCAGAACAGGGCCTTTTCTGCCCCCTTTCCAAACCCTAAGGCAGCCTTCAACTGCACCAGAGAAATCAGTAAGAGCTGAGACTCTCAGGCAGCTCTGGCACCAGAATGGTTTAGGACCTGTGTTTCCCTGCCCACCCTCATTGTTGTCCTGGAGCACTGAGGGGAAGGCAGCCCCTTCCAGCCTCTAGGCGTCTATCCATTATTCATTCATTCAACAAACGTTTATATATATCAAGCAACTACTATGTGACAGCCCTGTCCCGGGCACTGGGTATGCAGTGATAAGCAAAAGCAGATATATCTTTTCTCTTAAAGAGTTTACAGTATAGTAAAGAGGAAGTAATCAAAAGATCATACAGCCATCTACATGTATATACAATATTGCATCCTTAATAAGTGCTGCAATGAAGTGCTAAGCTATGAGAGCTTAGTATATGGGATCTTGTAGTTTGGAGACTCAGGGAAGGCTTCCTTGAGGTGCAGTCTGGAGGCTGAGTAGGAGTTAACTAAGTGAAGGAGTGCTAAGAGCATTGCAGGCAGAAGGAAGAACATGGGAACAGGCCACGCGGCATGAGGGACCACGTCAGGTCAGAGGCCTGGAGGCGGCCTGGCCAGGTAGGAGCTGAGCTCATGTGACTGAGAGTGGCGTGGGATGAGGCTAGAGAGGAGTGCTGAAGCCCGACCCCTGGGGCTCTGTGGCCCTGTTAGGGAGTTTTGCCCAGAGAGCCACATGAAGCCTTGGCAGGGTTTTAAGCATGACCACATTTGTATTTAGACAATATTCTCTCCTCAGCCCTTATCCCTCAGTGGCTTGGTCCCTGGGTCTTCTCACCACTGTCACCACCCACTCCCTCCCTCTGCCTCCTGCCTTCACTGAAACCTGGCTCTGCCCCAGGAGCTCTTCTTCCTTTCCAGCCCTGCTCTTTCAGATTCCAGCTCTACTGCTCTCTCCCCTTCATCAGCGGGAAACAGACTCAGTCTTCCTGACCTTTCCAAATTCTTCTGTCAATTTGGGTGACTTCACTACCCACTTATGCCTCTTGGTTCTTGACTGTGTCTCCAGGGACATCCTCCATGCCATCTCAGTCATACTCTATCTGTGGGTCTTGCCATCACCTGAAATGATACCACTTCTTCTGTGGTCATACCTGCCAATGCCCTACTCCTGGCTTCCATTACCCGATTGCTACCGCACCAGCTTTGACTGCATATAGACAGCCAGGCCCCTCGACTGCTTCTTCTTTTCCCAGCCACCAGATCCATCCTGGCCTTTCTTTCTTTCTTACCCATCCTGGATCTTATACCTGTCCATCTGACTGGCCACATTCGCTCACATCTTTGTCTTTCTCTAAACCCATGCGGCTGAAGCTCAGTACTGGATCAGTAAGATGTCTCTGCACCTTCTACTCCCAGATCGCTGAGCACTATTGGAGAAAATCAGTGTCTAGGAAATTATAATAATAGCCACTGTGTACTGACTCCTTACTATTTGCAAGGGCCTGGCAAACTGATTTGCATGTACTGATTTACTTAATCTTCACAACAGATACTTTATTATCCCCATTTTAGAGAAGAGAAAACTAGGGTTTAAAGTCATTAAGAATTACGAACTGTTTCCACAGCAAGTAAGTAGTCAAGGTCTGAATCCAGGTTTGACTGCAGACCCTTCAGTCTTTTTTTAATTGAAGTATAGTTGACATACAGTATCCTGTTAGTTTCAGATATATATTATAGTGACTTTGTATTTTTATGTATTACAAAATGATATCCATGATAAATCTAGTTATTGTCTGTCACCATATAAAACAATTACATTATTGACTATATTCCCTATGCTGTACATTATGTCCCCATGTTTTATTTATTTTATAACTGGAAGTTTGTACCTTGTAATCTCCTTCACCTATTTTACCACCATCCTCAACCCCTCCATGCTCTGGTAACTACATTTGTTTCCTGTATCTATGGGTGTGTTTCTGTTTTGTTTATTTGTTTTGGTTTTGTAGATTCCACATATAAGTGAAATTATACAGTATTTATCTTTCTTTGCCTTATTTCACTTAGTGTGATACCCTTGGGTTTTTACAAATGGCAAGATTTAATTCTTTTTTATTTTACTTTTATTTAAAGTTTTAAAAAGATTTTATTTATTTATTTCTAGAGAGAGGGGAAGAGGAGGAGAAAGAGAGGGAGAGAAACATTCCCAGGAGGGGGTTTCTCATGTGCCCCCTACTGGGGACCTGGCCTGCATCCCAGGCATGTGCCCTGACTAGGAATTGAACTGGCAACCCTTTGGTTCACAAGCCGTCACTCAATCCACTGAGCTACACCAGCCAGGGCTTAAATTTTTTATGGCTGAATAATATTCCATTGTCTCTGTGCATATGTATGTGTGTGTACATCTTTTTTACACATGCACATCTTTTTTATTCATCTACCTATCAATGGACACTTAAGTTCCATAACTTGGCTATAGTAAATAATAATGCACTGACCGTAGTAGTGCATATATCTCTTTGAATGGTGTTTTGTTGTCTTCTGATACATTCCCAGAAGTGGAATTGCTAGATCATATGGTAGTTCTATTTTTAATTTTTTGAGGAAACTTCATACTGTTTTCCATAGTGGCTTCACACTTTTATATACCCACCAGTGTAAAATTTACATTCCCAGGCAGTGTAGGATGGTTTCCTTTTTTCCACATCCTCAACACTTGTTATTTTCTGACTTTTTAATAATAGTCGTTCTGACATTTGTGAG
The DNA here is from genome assembly GCA_004024845.1 of Tonatia bakeri. Taxonomy (NCBI): domain Eukaryota; kingdom Metazoa; phylum Chordata; class Mammalia; order Chiroptera; family Phyllostomidae; genus Tonatia; species Tonatia bakeri. The sequence goes on from PVIA01000647.1 coordinate 244,168, forward strand.
GTGTAACTCATTTAGGTTTTGATTTGCATTTCCTTAGTGATTGGTGATGCTGACCTTCTTTTCATGTGCCTGTTGGCCATTTGTATGCTTTGGAAAAATGTCTATTGAAGTAATCTGCCCATTTTTTATTGTTTTTTTTTTTAAATATTAAATTGTGTAACTTGTTTAGATATTTTGGATGTTGACCCTGTTTCAGATGTATGATTTGCAAATATTTCTTTCTGTAGGTTGCCTTTTCATTTTTTTTTTTTTTGATGGTTTCCTTCATTGTGCAAAAGCTTTTCAGTTTGATGTAATCCCATTTGTTTATTATTGCTTCTGAGGAGACTGGTCCAAAAAATGTTGCTAAGCCCAATGTCAAATAGCTTATTGCCTATTTGACAACCTTGGAAGGTTATTGCCTATGTTTCCTTCAGGGAGTTTTATGGTTTCAAATGTTGTATTCAAGTCTTTAATCCCATTTTTAATACCTTTTTGTGTCTGGTATAAGATAATGGTCCAGTTTCATGCTTTTGCATGTCCAGTTTTACCAGCACCATTTATTGAAGAGACTGTCTTTTCCCATTGTATAAATTAATTGATTGTATCTGAATGGGTTTATTTCATAAATTAATAAATTAATTGTCTCCTTTGTCATAAGTTAATTGATTGTATAAACGTGAGTTTTTTTCTTTTGTGTTCTATATTTTATTCCTTTGATCTGTGTGTCTGTTTTCATGATTACTGTATCTTTGTAGTAAGTTTGGAATTCAGGAGTCTGATACCTCCAGCTTTGTTCTTTCTCACAGTTGGTTTGGCTATTGAATACTTCCAAACAAGTTTTACAGTTATTTTTTCTAGTTCTATGAAAACACCACAGGAATTTTGATAGGAATTACATTGTACCAGTAGATTGCTTTCAGAACAATGGACATTTCAACATTAATTATTCCAATTTATGAGCACATTATACCTTTATATTTATTTGTATTATCTTCAGTTTCCTTATCAATGTCTCATAGTTTTCAGAGTACAGACCTTTGACCTCCTTGGTTAAATTTAATCCTAGCTATTTTGTTCTTCTTGATGTAATTATAAATGGGATTGTTTTCCTAATTTCTTTCTGATAGCTTGTTAGTGTATATAAACACAACCGATTTCTGTAGATTAATTTTGTATCCTGTAACTTAACTGAATTTATTTATTACTTCTAATAGTGTTTTTGGTGGAGTCTTTAGAGTTTTCTATATAAAATATCATGTCATCTGTAAATAGTTACAGTTTTACTTCTTTTCTAATTTGTATGCCTTTTATTTATTTTTCTTGCCTAGTTTCTGTGACTAGGACTTTCAATACTATGTTAAATAAAAGCAGTGAAAGTTGGCATCCTTGTCTTATTCTTGACTTAAAGGAAAAGCTTTCAGCTGGCTTTTCACCATTGAGTATGATGCTGCAGTACAATCCCTCTGCCCCCGACATTGTTGAGAGTCCTGTGTTATAAATGGATGTTGAATTCTGTCAGATGCTTTCTCATTCCCCTCTTTCCCCGCTTCTCTCTCCCCAGGTATCTTATGTTGACATTTTTCTCCCCTAAGCTCCAAGGGCCTTTCTTTAGCCTCAGTAACTTGTTCCCTGAGCCCATTTCCCCTGCAGCCCACTTCTTTTGCCTCTGTAACTTTCTAAATAAACTTTCTTTTATAATTTGAAAAAAAATTGATATATCACATTGATTTGCAGATATCGAACCATCTTTTCATCTCTAAAATAAATCCTATTTGATCATGATGTATGATCCTTTTAATATCCTTTTGAATTTGGTTAGCTAATATTTTGTTGAGAATTTTGCATCTATATTTATCATGGATATTATCCTATAATTTTCTTCCTTTGTCGGACCTCTGGTTTTGGTGTCAAGGTATTGCTGGCCTCATAAAATGTGTTTGGAAGCCTTCCTTCCTTCCTTCCTTCCTTCCTTCCTTCCTTCCTTCCTTTTTTTTGAATGATTTGAGAAGGATGGTTATTATCTCTTCTTTAAATCTTTGGTAGAAATCATGTGAAGCCATCTGTTTCTGAACTTCTTTGGGGTGGTCAAATTACTGACTCAGTATCATTGCTTGTAATTAATCTATTCAGGTTTTCTATTTTTTCATGATTTACCTTGGAAGGTTATGTGTTTTTAGAAATTTATGATATTTTTCCTAGGTTTTCCAATTTGTTAGAATATAATTGTAGTATTCTGCAGAACCTTCACTTTTTTTTAGATACTCGATACTTTTTTAAAGATTTTATTTATTTATTTTTAGAGAGAGAGTAAGGGAGGTAGAAACAGAGGGAGAGAAACATCAGTGTGAGAGAGAAACATCAATCTGTTCCCTCTCCTACATGCCCTGACCAGGGACTGAACCCACAACCCAGTCACGTGCCCCGAACAGAACCAAACCTGCAACTTTTGCTTTGCAGGTGACACCCAACCAACTGAGCCACACCAGTCAGGGCAAGCCTTCAGTTTTAACCAATACACACTCATTTGTCTTTTGATCCCTGCTCTTAAAGCACTGATGTTCAAGCCCTGGCTGTCGTAGCTCAGTGGATTGAGCGCGGGCTGCGAACCAAAGCATCGCAGGTTCGATTCCCAGTCAGGGCACATGCCTGGGTTGCAGGCCACAGCCCCCAGCGACCACATACTGATGTTTCTCTCTCTCTCTTTCTCTCTCCCTTCCCTCTCTTAAAATAAATAAAATAAAATCTTAAAAAAAATAGCCTACATTAAAAAAAAAACTGATGTTCTAGTGGGAAGTGATGGACAGTAAGCAAGCAAATAATCAAATAGGGAAGTTACAGCTTGTGTTAAGTATTTTGCAGGAAGTAAATAGAGAGTAAATGGGGGTGGTTGGGCCAGCGGCTGTTCTACATCTAGTCACTTAGGTGAAGTGGAAGGCTTCCATGAGGAAGTGATAACTTGACCTGACACTTGAGGATGAGAAGGAGGCAAGACATGTGTGGATTGTTCCAGGCAGTGGGAAAATCTTTGCATTGTTCCACCCAAAGGTCTTAAAGAAGGAGTAAACGAGTGTGTTCAGAGACCAGAAGAGAAGCCTGTGTGGCTGAGTGAGGAAGAAAGTGGGATGAAGTGAGGCCCAAAGAATCAGGACGGTTATGGGGTAGCTTGGCAGTTTTAGGAAAGTGTCTGAATTTTATTCTAAATGCAATGGGAAACTGCTGGAAGATTTTTTTTTTTTAAGCAGGGAAATAATGTGATATGAATTAGATTTTTAAAAACTCACTTTGGCTGCTGTGTTGAGAATGAATTGCAGAGAAGAGTGGAAACAGGAATCTGGTTAGGAAGTTATTGTAAGCCAGGTATGCTCAACAAATAGGAATGAGGTCTTAATGAGTTTGAAGGTAGTTGCAGGGGAAATGCCAGATTCCATGAGCTGGGAAGAGAGCTACAGGGGAAGAGTGGAGTGGTTGAAATGCAGATTTTAGAGTGGATGCGTTGGCAAGTGATGGGATGTGGGTGGTGGTGGGAGGGTGGGAGTGGACAGCTCAGGTGAAGTGGAAGAAAATTCACTGGGGTTGAGATCAAGGAAATAAATATTTCCTTGTGGATGGGTCACCTTGTGGATGTCAGAGCCACTAGGACTGATGGCCAGAGTGTGCGTATGAGGGGAGGGGGTAGCACAGGACAGGGTTAACAGAAGAAGTTAGCACAGACAATAAAAAGGAGGGGTGTTGCAGAGAGAAGGCATGAGCTTTCAAGGAGCTGAAGAATAGTTTAGAAATGTTCCGGCTGGGGGTGGGGAAGACTCAACCCCACCTCTGGCCCTGAGGAATGTGGAGTATGAGACAGAAACCACTCTTTACTTGAGAAGTTTGCAGGGGAAACGAGGTCACAAATAATATTTGGGAAGCACTTAGAATCTTGCCTGGCACATATTGTTTGTTAAATAAATAAAAATTAATTAGTTCAGATCAAGAGATATAGAGAAAGAGAACATCAACAGAAGAGACCGAAGATACAGGAAAGTTTGCACCACGCAAATCTTCCATCTCCAAATTTGTGGTGGCCAAACATGCTGCCCTCAGTCTGTAAGCTTCCTCTCCTCCTCCCTTCAGTGACTAATCCCAGCCCTCCGGTTCTCTGAAATGCTCCCTCCTTCAGGCTCAGCAGCTGATCTTGCCAGAAGCGAGTTAGGCCTACTCTCTCTAACCATCACCCCCTTGTACATCCACCTCTCTTTTCCCTCCTCCAGCCAGAGGGTGTGGTCCAATCCTCTTCTTCAGACTATTCTGAGCCACTTCCCCATCCCTAGCCCTTGTCCTGTGTCTTCTAGTCTCTTCAACCTCTCCTTCTGTATTGGTTCTTCAGTTTATAAACATGCTCAAGGCTCCCGTGACAAACAGGTAAGAACTGTTTGTGCCTTTGTCCCACCCTCTCCCCAGCTGCCATTCAGTCCCTCAGCCCCCATCTTACTCAAACTTCCAACCTCCCGTTCAATCTTCAACTAGCAACAGGCAAGCTTTTCTGCCCCTACCACTCCAATCCCTCTTTCTTGCAGACAAAAGTCTCTCACATTTGCCAATGCTGGTAGGCAGTTCCCTATCCTTGATGTTCCCTGACTCCCCTGCTTGCTTTAGACGCTGATGACTACTCATTCCCTCTTAGAATCATGCTATTCACTTTGCTGCTCTGACAGTCTCTCCCCCTGCCTCTCTGCCCATTGCTTCTTGTTCCCCTCATTCAGTATTTGCAGGGTGCTCTGTCTTGCTTTTACCACTGCCTACCCTTTCCTGGCTGGTTGCATCCTCTTCCACGGCTACAGAGGCCAGCTAAATGTTGATGGCCTCCTCATCTGTATCTCTAACCTGTCTTTTCCCCAGCTCCCTACAGGTCCCCTCTACCTGGATGTCCACCTTTACAGTAGACTCAGCCAGGTCAAGCAGGACTTCTCTATGAACCGCTCCCCTGTCTGTGTTTCTCATCTTAGTGAATGCCACCACCATCCACTTGATGATCTGAGCTAGGAATCAGGGAGTCAACCAAGACTCAGGTCTCACTCCCCATATCTAATCAGACATACCTCCGACTGGCTGTACTCCTTAAATACTTCTCAAATTTGTTCACTTTAGTCTACATTGCTACTGCCGAAATCCAGGTCTTCTCATCTCTTGCCTAAACTGTTAGGCGTATCTTGGTTAAGGACATGCTTTGCCTCATGTTTGGATCCAGGCTCCAGTGTTCACTAGCTACCTTGGACTACTTACCCTTTCGGAGTCTGTTTACATAAACAGAGTGTAAAGCACAGTGCCTGGGCACATAGTGCTTAATAAGTGGTAATTGGATGGTGCCAGTGATGATGTCACAACCCCTTGTCTGCTCTCTCGCCCCATTCACATTCACCTCCACTGAGAGGCAGTGAAGAGGAGCTTGATATACTCTGAACCTGGCTGTCCCATGCTCCAGTGGTTCCCTTGTGTTGCAGTGACCTCTCAGCTTCTCGGTGTGGCTCACCAGGCCCTCCATAAGCTGGCCCCTGTCTTTCCCCAGACTCCTGTTACCATTCCCTGTTTTGGACTTGGTTTCCAGCCATATCAAGCTGTTTATAATTCCCTACCCACACCATGCTGTTTCTGGATGCCTTCTGTGTGTGGAACATTCTTTCTCCTCTCCCTGCACCTTTCTTTGGTCAGACTAACATCATCTGTCCATAAAGATTTAGCTTACATCACCTCCTCTGAAGCCTTTTCTGGCTACCCTGTCCACCCACCCTGGGCCAGATGCCCTCTGTGCATCTCCTTATCTGTGCATCTACTGTGTTCCTTTTGTTAATGATAAATAATAACCTACAATATATAGTGCTGTCTGTGACTTAGGCAAATACCCATAGCCTACTATATTTAGTGCTTTCTATGAGTTAGGCATATAAGCCCTTTATATTTAATTCTTTAATACCCTCTGAAGTCTATACTGTCTCTATCTTACAAAGGAAGAATCTTTGGCTCATTAAAGTTAAGTAACTTGTCAGGGGTCACAGTTTAATAGGAGGCTGACCTGGGAATTGAATCTAAGCAACCTAGCTCCAGGATCCACACCCTTAATCATTACAGTGCTTGCTTCTATATACGCTGTTTTTCTGAACTTCTGTAAACACTCCTCTGTAGGCTGGAAGTATTTTAGAGATGCTCACTATGCTTTGTCTTTGTATTCCCAGAGCCGGGCACAAATCTGACAGGGGTAGGCAGTCAGTAAATGTTTAAGGTGTTAGTAAAGTAAGGGCCAGTTGCTCATACTTCTATGAGAAGGGTTTGTAAACACCTGTGGAAGGTGAACCTGTGTTCGTGCACACTGTGTGGAATGCACATATGTCAACTCTTCTGAGGGAGGTCAGCTTCTACTCAGTTGTGAGAGATGAGGACTTTTATCTCTGCTGGCAGGACAAGATGTATGTGCCAACCAGAGAGGTTTCCAAATGGAGTGTAACAGCACCCCTGTGAGGAGAGGGATCAGCACCCATGGAAAGTGTGAGGAGGTGTGCACTGACGCTGCCCCACCCCCTTCTTCCCTCCCTGACCAGATGCCTCCAGAACTACATCCCCGCCCAGAGCCTGACTCTGTCCTGTCCAGTGTGTCGGCAGACGTCCATTCTCCCAGAGCAGGGCGTCTCGGCACTGCAGAATAACTTCTTCATCAGCAGCCTCATGGAGGCAATGCAGCAGGCACCTGATGGGGCCCACGACCCTGAGGACCCCCACCCCCTCAGCGCAGTGGCTGGCCGCCCCCTCTCCTGCCCCAACCATGAAGGCAAGGTGGGCCCAAGCAGGCCCAGTGAGGCCAGGACTTGGGGTGGAGGGGAGGAGAGGTTGGGGGAGGGGGCCGAGTGGCTGTGGGTGAGAGGTGTTTCTCTGGATAAGTGGTCCAGGTAGGGGGCACACCTGGAAGGTGAGGGGCAAGGAGGACAGATGGGGATGGGGAGGGGCAAAGAAGTGTGATGTCTAGCCGTTGCTTGACTGGAATCTTTATGCCGCCAGACGATGGAGTTTTACTGTGAGGCCTGTGAGACAGCCATGTGCGGCGAGTGTCGTGCGGGGGAGCACCGAGAGCACGGCACTGTGCTGCTGCGAGACGTGGTGGAGCAGCACAAGGCTGCTCTGCAGCGCCAGCTGGAGGCAGTGCGCAGCCGGTAGGCGCAGGGTGGGGACCTGGGCTGGCGGGGCCATCAGAAATGATGTCTCAGCAGGAGCAGGGGAGGGACTCTGGGGAGGCCTCAGGGAGGGGACCTCCTGGAGAAGGAATGGTTTGGTAAAGGTACCTAAAGCCACCTGGAATGAGACGTTTCCCTTCCCCAGACTGCCACAGCTGTCCGCAGCTATCGCCTTAGTGGGGGGCATCAGCCAGCAGCTGCAGGAACGCAAGGCAGAGGCCCTGGCCCAGATCAGCGCAGCCTTTGAGGACTTGGAGCAAGCGCTGCAGCAGCGCAAGCAGGCACTGGTCAGCGACTTGGAGGCCATTTGTGGGGCGAAGCAGAAGGTGCGTCCTTCATCCTTCCCTACCATCATCCATCACGAGACAGCCTTATTGCTTCCATGCATCCCCTGCTTTCCACATCTGCGCACCCATTTCCCTAGTCTATAATTTCTGCCTCCTGATGTGGCCACACAGGTGCTATGGGCTTCTGTGTGCCTTTTTCACACTACCCCCTTTCTTTCATTCCATAGTACTAAAAGTTCATTAGGAATCACAGAGATACCACTCTTTCAGTCTTCTCATTCAGCCCACCCCTATTGCCTCCTCAGGTGTTGCAGACCCAGCTAGACACACTACGCCAGGGTCAGGAGCACATTGGCAGTAGCTGCAGCTTCGCAGAGCAGGCGCTGCGCCTGGGCTCAGCTCCGGAGGTGTTGCTGGTGCGCAAGCATATGCGAGAGCGCTTGGCAGCCTTGGCAGCACAGGCCTTCCCAGAGCGGCCCCATGAGAATGCGCAGCTGGAACTGGTCCTCGAAGTCGATGGGCTGCGGCGATCCGTTCTCAACCTGGGTGCGCTGCTTACAACAAGCGCCACTGCCCACGAGACAGTGGCCACAGGAGAGGGCCTGCGCCAGGCGCTGGTAGGCCAGCCTGCTTCACTCACCGTCACTACCAAAGACAAGGATGGGCGGCTGGTGCGCACCGGCAGTGCCGAGCTGCGAGCTGAGCTCACCGGCCCTGACGGTACACGCCTTCCTGTGCCAGTGGTGGACCACAAGAACGGCACATATGAGCTGGTGTACACAGCGCGCTCTGAGGGCGAGCTGCTCCTCTCAGTGCTGCTGTATGGCCAGCCGGTGCGTGGCAGCCCCTTCCGTGTGCGTGCCCTGCGTCCGGGGGACCTGCCACCTTCCCCCGATGACGTCAAGCGCCGTGTTAAGTCCCCTGGTGGCCCAGGCAGCCATGTGCGCCAGAAGGCAGTGCGGAGGCCCAGCTCCATGTACAGCACAGGTGGCAAGCGGAAGGACAACCCCATTGAAGACGAGCTCGTGTTCCGCGTTGGTACTGATGGCCAGGGGCAGAGCTGGGCGGGAGAGGGCAGGGAATTTCAAAATGACCCACGAGTGAATTCTTTTGGTTTTCTGCATCCGTTTCTCACAGGCAGCCGTGGAAGGGAGAAAGGTGAATTCACTAATTTACAGGGTGTGTCCGCAGCTAGCAGTGGCCGCATAGTGGTGGCCGACAGCAACAACCAATGTATTCAGGTGAGTGCCTGTCCAGCAACCTCAACACCAAAATGAAGGTCCTCCAGCTACAGCCTCCTGAAAAAAAAGGTGTATAGTTCACCTCCTGAAAGATGAAACCTACATTGTATCTTTCCATAAAGAACAATAAACCATAGCATTGCTTTTCACTCACCCACTTGCAGCCTCACCCCCACTGGCCACAAGGGTAAACACATTCACAGTTAGGCACCAGAGTTCACTGTGCTGGCAGCCTCCACCTCCCAGGCCATGGCTCAGACCAGCTCCTGGACCCCAAAGATCTGGCTCATTCTTCCTTCCTTTCTGCCTCCACTTGAGCCTCCACCTGGCTGGCTAACTTTCCTTTTCACCATCACCCAGTCAGGATGCAGGCTCTGCCCTCCCCTGCTGTCTTCCAACATACCTTCTTGGCTCCAGAATATATCCTGTGGGCAACAGTCTCTGCAAACATCCGGTTGACTAGACAGTCAAATAGGTTTAAGTTGTGAAAAGTGGTTTCTTCAGTGGCTAGACTATAGTATAGTGCATCCTCACAGGTGGTCCTGCCCTGGTCCTCCCAGCCCCTCACACACCTGATTAAAGCATCCACCATGCAAATGGACATGACCCCCGCTTCACTTCAAGCTCTTTAAAGCCAGAAAATGTGGTTTTCTCTGTTTAGCTCCTTGTAATAAACCCAGAGCCTAGTGGTGGGCACCAGTGTGGTAGATACACAGCAAAGCAGTTAAAACCTCAGGCTCTGAAACCAGACACCTGGGCTTGAATCTTAGCTCTGCCACTTACAAGTCATGTGATTCTCTGAGCTTCAGTTAACTCATGTGTAAAATTAGGAAAAGAATACCTCACAGGGTTGCTGGGAGCATTAAATGACAGAACGTACCGTGCATGACACCTACTGAACCTTCTAATGTTAGTTACAAATATCATTGTCCAGGTGAAGGCTGTCAACAAAAGCCAGGAGGTGGGAGAGTGCTGGAGGGGGTCGTTCAGGGAACTGCAAAAATCCCAGAGGAGCTGGAGGTAGATTCCTATTAGGAGCCAAGAAGCTGAGGTCACATTGAATTTATCCTGTATGGGATTGTTCCTAACTATCTTGAACTTCAGTTCTTGGAAGTACTTTATCAGGTAGCAAAATTTTTCCCTCAAGATCCTTACGTTGCAAAGCCTATAAATTTAAACTTCTTACTGACCCTGTGTGAGTACCCTTGTCATAGGTCCAGCTCTGCTAAAGGTCTGTCACCTCAATATCAGATCTCCCTGGCCCTTGCTTTCCACCTGGCAGACCGAAAGTGCCAGGAACTCTTCCATGCCCATATTCCCAGCCTTGTGTTTCTAGCCAGCCTTTATTTCCACACTATTGCTCAGAGTGGAGGAACAGAGAGGCCCAGTTCAGCACAGGGAGATATTTGGACACAGCCTAGATAGTAAGGAGGAGATGGGTAGGAGAGGGGAGGCGGGTAGTTCAGGGAGTGGGGGTGGTGCTGAGGCTCTACTCAGTCACTCCTACCCTCTAACTCTTTTCTTCCTCCTTATACCAGCAGGGATGCTTTCTGGCACAAACATTGAGATTTGGGAAACACTCCCTGGTGTGTGCACACACAAGCGCTCACGTGCACAGAGTAACAGGTGCCATTCTGTCTCTCCAGCGAGGGCTGTACGCTTGTCCACTGTCTCAGGGTGGGGGGTGAGATGAAGGGCCTGGTGCAGACAGCCCCCTTCCCTTCCAAACACTTTCCACTCCTATAGCAGTCTTCTTTGCTCCCACTTCCATCCTCACCCCAGCTTCCTAGCTGCCAGGAGCCGGACTTAGATTCCAAAGCTGAGTTTCTACTTTTCTTACTCTGGGTACCTCTCACCTGGTATGGGCTGGACTCCCAGATGGACTGTGACCTGCACCCCTCAGTTCATGAGGATTGGGGTCCTCGTGAACTTTTCCTCCTTTGGACCCCTCTGTGGTAGAGGCTGGGTAAAGAATTTGATTTGTATATTTGATTTGAGAATTTATGTAATTGTCTTAGTCCAGAAATTTTATCAGTTCTTCTGTGGAAACTTGTTCATTTCCTTTAGGCAGAATATCAGTCACATTCTCTTCTGAGCTCTTTAGCCTTTTGCTAAAACACTTCATACTTTACCAGAATCACTGGCTTGTTTTAAATATTTTTTTTTTATTCTCTGTCCCCCACTAGTGTCAGATCCTGAATTTACTTAGTGCTACTGTGATATAGCAGAGAGATGTTAAAGACCAGACTAGGGCACCAGCAGATTCTAGAAATGTTAAGGAAGCAAATACAGCAGGTTTTGATGAACCATCAGATGTCTGTGGGAAAGAAGGGTTCAGGAATGGCCGGACTTAGTGCACTGAGTGGGTGGTGTGTCATTCAAAAGCAGGTCTAGGTATATGATGATGAATTCACTGTGGCACATGTTGTGTTTGAGGTTGTTGTGTGGCATCCAAGTGGAGATGTCCAGTTTTAGTCTGAGATTGAGCTGAGGAACCCATTCGTTTGATGACTGTCTGCTATGTGCCAGTTTCCACACCAGCGCTGCAAATGCAGCCGTGAACAGGCACGGTCCCGGCCTCACCTGGAGCTCACGTTCTCAGCAGCGGACAGAGATGTTTATGGAAGTGATGGCTGTATGAAGAACTATACAATGGAGGCCTAACTGTTTGTGAATGCATTGATTTAGGGGTGGAGCTGGTCATTACAGGCTTCTCTGAAGAAGGGACCTAGAAATTTTGACAATCAAAAGATGAATAGGAGTTGGCCAGATGAAGGGAGTGGGACAGGATAGGACAGGAAGAGTGAGACACACCCCACACACACACCCTGAACCTCACCAGTTTTCAGCTGGAACTGAGCTGCTCAGACTGGAGGAGGCACGTGCATAATCTCACCACTGATCTGGGGCTATTTTATTCTCTCTCACATCGACTCTTCAGTCTGTGGTCTCTCCTTTCTCATGCCAGCAAATGCTGTCCCACCACAGGGGATCAGGGCAGAAAAGGTGAGGGTATGGTGGAAGGTCTGCATCAGGAGAGAGTGATGTTTCTTGGTGAGACCCGTTCAAACCATCCCGCAGGCCTAAGAGATACGGATGGGGTGAGGGGCAGGGGGCCCAGCCCTAAGGACGGAGCAGGTCTGGATCAATGCTTAAGACCAATGCGCAGAACTTGAGTTAGCCAAGGCTCTTGGCTCAGCTTCATCGTGTGTCCCTAGAGCCTATAACAAAGCATTGTGTGAGACTCACCCAGTGAGTAGTGAGCAATGGCTTGGCTGTGAAGGGGAAGCAGGAAGACTTAGCTAGACAGGAAAAGAGCATCAAAGCAGGTGCTTTCAGGATGGGGAGACCTGAGCATGTTGGGCAGCTGAGGTGGAGGAGGTAGGAGAAGGTGAGAGGTTGAAAGTGTCACTCTGTCGGAGAGGAAGGTTACCTCTTCTAGTCAGCTCCACAGCCTGGAAGGGCTAATCCTTGTCTGTTTCCTCCCCTCTCCCACCCTTTTTGTCTGCTACCAAGTCTTATTGAGTCTACCTCCTATTTGTCTCTTGAGTCCATCTACTGCCCTCCAGCAGTACCCTGGTCCAAGCCATCATCACTTCACACCTGGACTGCTGCAGCAGCCTCTGACTGGTTGGCTGGCTTCCAGTCTTGACTCCTTTCAGCCAGAGCACTCTTTCTTAAAAGCTCCAACATGGTTTTTTCCCTGACACTACTGAGCAGTTCTTCAATTTTAGTGGACACTGACCAGGTGTCTTAAGAATTTTACTCAGTTCTGACACTATGTACCTGGAGATAGTGTCACATCCCACAGGTTAAGGGCTCATTATCATAAGACTGCCTCCACTTCAGATACCAGTTGCAAGTCAGGTTGTCGTCACCTGTGCATTGACCAGCCTGCTATAAATTGGAAATTCCCACAACCCCCTGCTTGGGTTTGATTAATTAGCTGGAGCAGCTCACAGGACTCAGACAAACATTGGCTTGTGTTTACCAGTCTACCATAAAGGATTTTATAAAGAATACAGATAAACAGCTAGATGAAGGGTTACACAGGGCAAGGTCTAGAAGAGTCCCTAGTGCAGGAACTTCTGTCTCTGTGGAACCAGGTGCACTGTCCTCTCAGCACCAGCCTGAAAGCTCATCAAACCTTGTTCAAGGGTTTTATAGAGCTTGTGTGCTGGTACACACACAGCCACACACACCTTCCCAGAGGTTGGTGGGCAGGGCTCTAAGTTCCAACCCTTTAATCATTTGGTCTTTCTAATGACTAGCCTCATCCTAGGCTATCTAGGGTCCCCACCCTAGGTCATTGCAGTAGCATAAGCTCAGAAGGTTCCCCTTTGAATGACAAAGAACACTTCTATCACTCAGGAAATTCCCTGGCTTTGAGGAGCTCTGTGCCAGGCACTGGAGACAAAGACCAAATACATTTCTTACTATATCACGAAAGCAAATACCATCCTGTCACTCCCCTGCCCAGGAATTTTCAGTGAATCCTCATTACATCCAGGATAAAACCTGGCTCCTGCTGTTCATGGGAGTGCTCCCTGCACTCCACACGGGACAAACGGCCCCTTCTGGACTCTGCCTTGTCCATACTGCCCACTCTGCCGAAATGCCTTTCCTCCTGCTTATTTATTGTCCAACTGCAGTTTCTCTGTTGGCATCCTTTCGAGCTGTTAGCTCAGATACTGTCTTTTCTTGGAGCCCTTGTTGACCACTCTCCCTCACCCCTTTCATATTCTTACAGTCCCACTCACACCTCTGCAGCATGTCCCCTAAGGTCTGCGGCCATGTCTGATTCTTCTCTGTGCCCCCGACATGGTGTCATTAGAGCTTGTTGAATGACTGAATGAATGGGGGGGTCTCCTCCCTCAGGATCCTGCTTCCTTCCCTCTGTGCCCACAGTCTCTCCCCTCCTCCCCCTCCCTCCCTTGATCCTCTGCTCCAGGTTTTCTCCAATGAAGGCCAGTTCAAGTTCCGTTTTGGGGTCCGTGGGCGCTCGCCTGGGCAGCTGCAGCGCCCTACAGGTGTGGCAGTGGACACCAATGGGGACATTATTGTGGCAGACTATGACAACCGTTGGGTCAGCATCTTCACCCCTGAGGGCAAGTTCAAGGTGAGAACCTCACTGTCACTGCACCCTGCACCCTTGATGATCAGCTGAAGTGCCCCCTGGTGATTGGTCCTGGATTGGTCCATCCCCAGCCCAAGGTTCTGCTTTGGTGCCAGGCTGGGACTACTCTCCCCAGTGGGCAGGATAAAGCCCCTAATGTGTATCTCCTTACTCCAGACCAAGATTGGAGCTGGCCGCCTCATGGGCCCCAAGGGCGTGGCCGTAGACCGTAATGGACATATCATTGTGGTCGACAACAAGTCTTGCTGTGTCTTTACCTTCCAACCCAATGGAAAGCTGGTTGGCCGTTTTGGGGGTCGTGGAGCCACCGACCGTCACTTTGCAGGTATTACAAAACAACTCAGACATCTATTTTGACTCCTCAGTCCCAGAGAAACCCCTGGGTATCCCAGCTCTAATGACCCCTCCTCTTGTGTCTTGGCCCTAGAGAACCACCTCCCTTCACTGTACCTTAGCATCATCATCCCAGAGACCTGACCCCTCTCCTTACACCCCAGCTTTGTCATCACAGGAATACTTCCCCATCCCACTCAGTATCACAGCTATAACCCTAGAGATCACTTTATATTTCCAGGGCCCCATTTTGTGGCTGTGAACAACAAGAATGAGATTGTAGTGACGGATTTCCATAATCATTCAGTGAAGGTCAGTGTCTTCCCTCACCTTTTCCCCCCCTTGAGCTCATTCATTTGCACACTAAACATTTATGGCCTGGCTACTTTGACCCAGGCACTATGCTAGAAGTGATGGGAATACAGTGATGACTCAAGCAAATACTTCCTTTACCTTCTTAGTTATAGTCTAGTAGAGAAGAGTTAACCAGGACATTACAACATGATGTGATAGATTCTGTGATAAGGCAGTGTGGGGAAATGCGAGGGCATAGCAGAAGCATTTGGCTCAGGTGAGACTAAGAATGACCCAAAGCACTATTAGTAATTAGCCAGAAGGTAGAGAAGAAGGAGAAGATTTGAGGCAAAGGGGACCAGTGGAGCCAAGAACTGGAGGTGGGAACCCTAACAGTGTGTTCATGAAACTACAAGTAATTCAGACTGGGTTGCGAGGGTAAGGCTTGTGTGTCCTTTAAGGAGTTTGCTCTCTTGGGGAGTCACTGAAGGATTGCAGGGGGTGTAGCAGGTGATACAGTCCTGTGTGTTTTAGAAAGATCACTCAGACTGGGGCAAGACTAGAGGCAGGAAGATCGATCTTTTGCAATAATCTAGATAAGGACCATTGCAATGGCAATATATACATAGGGCACATATTCGAGCTAGAATCAGAGACTGTCAATTCATGGGCTGCCAAGCAGAGGAGAAGGTGGAGTTGAGAATGACTTGTGGCCAAATGGCTGTTGCCAGTCACTGAAAGAGAACTCAGAACTGGTTTCGCAGGGATGATGGGCTGTTAGATTTGATATGTCCAAGGGGCATCTGCTGAAGATGTCCAGTAGCAGTGGGGTGCATGAGTGGGAAGCCTGAGAAGAATTGGGCTGTAGCTGCAGATATGAGGGTCCTCAGCCCTGGGGCTTCACCCCTCCTCCTCCAAGGCCCTGTCCTCTGCCTGAGGCCAGGTCCCCAGTCCCCAGCCCTTTGCCCCGCCAGGTGTACAGTGCCGATGGAGAGTTCCTCTTCAAGTTCGGCTCCCATGGTGAGGGCAATGGGCAGTTTAACGCCCCCACCGGAGTAGCTGTGGACTCCAATGGGAACATCATCGTGGCTGACTGGGGCAACAGCCGCATCCAGGTGAGGAAGGCCCAGGGATGGCATGATTGTGCGGTTTCCTGCTGTGTCCCGTGCACACATACACCAAAAAAATGCATCTTATTGGCCTGATCTTACCTCTCCCTCACTCTCCACTCATTCTGCAGGTGTTTGACAGCTCCGGCTCCTTCCTGTCTTACATCAACACATCTGCAGAGCCACTGTATGGCCCACAGGGCCTGGCACTGACCTCGGATGGCCACGTGGTGGTGGCCGATGCTGGCAACCACTGCTTTAAGGCTTATCGCTACCTCCAGTAGCTGCACAGGGGCCCTGCCTGGCTCATGGAGGGACGGACATTGGGGTGATTGGACAGGAGGGTCTGGCCCGCAGGTGGGCGAGACCTGGCAGCACTGAATGTGGGCTGTGGGCGTGGGTGCGCCTGGTGCCCTCCCTCTCCCCGTCTCCCACCCCCACGGTTGCACTTTATTTATTCGGTTCTTGCTTTGGTGACTGGGTGGGCCTGGACTGTGGTCCCAAGGACGTGTGCAGAGCTTCACCCTACCCCCTTTACACACCTCCCTTGTCCCCTCAGTCTGCTCCCCACCCCCCATCCTGGGGCCAGGACAGCCTCTTACTCCAGGGCAGAAGTCCCTCTGGTTGTCTCCCTACCACCCTATACACACTGACAGAGACAGCAATACCCCACCCCTCATATTAAATAAATGTGTTCGCCACGTGGTTTTGTTGTTTTCTTGTGGGATGGGGCTATGAGGGGATGGGATGGTGGGACTAGCTCTGGACTAAAAGGTAGACAGGCAGGCAGGCATGGCACCTGGATTCCCAAATGGGTCCTGATGTTCAGAAGCTTCAGGAGAGGAGAGCAAGGGAGGGTGAACCTCTGGGATCCTGAGCCACCTGCCAAATCCCCATCCCCAGGCCCTGCATCTTCTACAGAAATAGTAAGTCCTTTGGCTATCTGCCTTCATGCTGAGAAGAGCCTGGAAAAAGCACCCTTGCCCCAAACATAGCCAGCACCTACAGGAAGAACATTTCAGGGTATCACGGCAATCCTTGAGGCCAGGCCTGGGTTAGAGACCTGAGACTGGTCCAGGTGGAAGCTGGGTGTGGGAGACTACATGGCCAATTTGGGAGCTTGGTCCTGAAGCCCTGGAGCCCTGCTTCATCCTCCTGCTTTCCATTCCAAGATTGCTGCCCTTTTCCTACAGCGCTATGACGATCCTAGCAACCCCTCCTGAGCTCTGGTCTGCCAGGGTTTTGCTGCCAATTCCAGAGCTAATTACAATCAGCACTCAGTGATTTGGGAAGTAGGGACTGATTTTCTCTCTCTACAAAAGGCTGAGACTCAGAAATAGGGCATGTTGCTGATGAAGAGCAGAACCCAGGCCTGAATCTGTAGCTGTTGTATTCCTAACTGGTAAATTGTAGCACTTATGCATTCTTATGCCCTTTGCATGTAGTGTGGTGACTGGCAGAGAAGGTTCTCAGTGAGATTTGGGGAGAGAGAGATCTCAGGTTGATTGTGTGAGGTCATGGGAAAGCTCCAGATATCCTGGTATAGCACCAGGGGCTAGATGGGAGGCCTGTCCATGCACTTGTGGAAGACCATGGGGGCTTTGCAGAGATCAAGGGAGTACCATATGGACCACTTGGAAGTCTCAGTTATGTTCCCTGGTCTTTGTCCCCACTAGTTGGGATCCAGTGGGCAAGTGGAGGGACAGATGCCCTCCCTGGAGGTTCTAGGGCAAGTGTACTTATAGGACCTGTACTTGTGGCCCTGATTATGAGTAGGATTGCCTGAGGCAATGCCCTGGCCAGCAGAGATAGGTGCTCCATCATCAGTCACTCGGCACCAATGGAGACTTCCCTGAGAGCTCTCAGGTGATGGTCTATTCCTCGCCTGCACCCTCATCATGAGCAAAGTGCCAGCAGTCACATGAGGATGAAGGCTCCGAGTTCCCAGCCCTCAACCTATTATGTGCGTACATTCTAGACACCTAAAGGTAGCAGGGGAGTAAAATGGCAATAAAGGTGGAGTTCCTCAGCTGGGAAGTCCCAGATGGCTCCCCTAGCAGCCTGAGAACAGGCTGCTGGGGCTGATTCCATAGATACCAGATTAGGTAGACTGTCCAAACTATGCAGAGGGTGTCTCAAGGTAGAATCACTCACTTCTTCCTAGACATGATCACTGTGGGCGTTTTCTTCCCAATTCATGCCTTGGGGCCCAGAAGTAGGTGGAGGTGGTGTCTGGCAGGGAAGCTATGCCTTGACTTAATTGATTGCAGCAGAGCCCCTGCTGGGACAGGTAAGAAAGTTATTCTGTGGTCTTGAAAGAGCTCATGTCCTGGTTACATAGGATCACCTGGTGCTCAGAATAGCCCTATGGCTCTGTGTGGCCTGCAGGTTCATTTATTCATTCCACGAGTACTTCGGAGCACTTCCTGTGGGTCAGAGTAGTGGGAATACAGACAGAAATGGTCTGGGCCCTCCGTAGCATATAGTTTCCTGGGGAAGGCAGGCAACCAAGTAAACACATGAAACTAAATGTGAATGACCGTTGTGTTTAAGCTGTGAAGGAATAGAATACAATAAATAAAAATAGAGAATATGGTCTTAAGGAGAATACACAATGAAGACCTCCTTAAACTGACCTGCAGGTGAGGGAAAACAGGGTAGACAAAGAACCCCCACCCTCGTGTTAAGAAGTGGAGGTGGAGCTCTCTTTCCAATGGTGGAGTCTGAAGAAGATGAGCAGAAATTACAAGGGGAAGGAAAAGAAGGAAGAACAGTCATCAGCCTCAGACCTCAGGTAACTGAAGGACAAAATGCATTTGGTGTCTGCCACATCTTCACATTCTTTCATTACACTTGTCCATGTTGCAATCTTTCTGGCAAGAAACCCATTTGCTATGTGACTGGTGGGGTGAAGGTAAAGGCTGACTGAGATGAGGCCTCTCCATACACCACTGTGTTGGCTGTCCAGGATGTGGCCCAGAGGTGCAAGGAGCTGGGCATCACTGTCCTCCACATAAAACTGATCACAGGAGGAAACAGGACCAAGATCCCTGGACCAGGGCCCAGTCAGCATTCAGAGCCCTTGCCCACTGAGGAATGAAGGTCAGATGGATTGAGGATGTCACCATTATGCCCTCCAACAATACTCACAGGAAGGCAGGTCACTGACCATCTGTGAACAGGACTCCTCAAATTATTGTTTTCTGTTAATAAATTGCCTTTGTGTGAGAAAAAGAAAGTGGAGATTTCCAGACAAAGGAAGAAGGTACAAAGGTCCTGAGGGGTCAAGATCTTGGTGTGTTGGAGGACCTAACTGAAAGGAGGCCACAGTGATTGCAGAGGAGGAGGGTGGGGGAGAAAGGAAAACAACAAGTGTGGAGAGTCAAGCCTGAGTGGGATCATTGAACTCAGGTAAAGACTTTGGAACTGAGTTGGAGTATAACAGTAAACCATGGAACATTTAAGTGATGAGGATGAGAAGATGACACGGTGACTCTGTGGGTTGGGAAGAAACCTGAGAATGGAAAACAAGAACACTGAGCATCTCTAAAATGTTCCTCTTGAAGACCATGGATACCTTAAAACCACCTGCGGTCTTCCAGTTCTAGGAATATTTTCTAAGAAAATAATTGGGCAAAGGCATGAAAAGGTGTATGTACCAAAGATTATCACTTTATTTAAAGCAGAAAAATACCCCCCCCCAACCTAAATATCCATCAGCAAGGAATGGTTATATAAAATTTTGCTTACACATATAATGGAATCATATGTACCCTTTTAAAATGCTGATATCTGAGATACACTGTTAAGACACAAAGAAGTTTTATAAATTTGTATCTTTGTGTTAAAGAGGATGTTGTAAGAATAGAAAAAGGCTGGAATAGATAAAATGTTAATGGTATCCTCCAGTTAGCAGAATTAAAACTGACTTTTATCTTCAAGAAAAAAAAAAGACTTTTGAGCAGGAGTATAAGGTAGTTTCAGATATGCTTTTGGAGATGACCATGGCTGCCACAAAGAATGTATTGTGGAGGGGTAGGAGAGACAGGGAGGCAGAGGCTATTTCAGTGGTTAGACAAGAAAGGGTGGTATTTGCACCGTGAGGGAGGCGGGAGGAGGTGGACAGATTTTAGGTCTAATTAGGAAGTAGGAACAACAAGATTCAATACTTATTAAAGACATATGGTGCTTCAGGCACTGTGCTAGGTGCTAAAGATATAGAGGTAAATAAGTCACATAAAATCCTTATCTGTTCATTCCGGCAGTATGGTAGACAGTGGGGTGCTGAAGCTGGTTTGCACTGGCTTATGAGAGCTCATTGTCAAATTTTCAGGAATTTTGACAGCTGGTTGTTGAAACCCAGCCATTATTAACAATTAAATTATGTAAATTGAAAATTAAATATGTTTTGTTAAAATCAAAGGTAATAAACACATAAAACTCATCGTTTCCTAATTATTTTACTATGGCCTGTGCTCTTCAGTTTAATTATGTCTATCGCCCAGAAAAATCCAGCTATCTGCTTTTACCATCAAAGGAAGAAGGCATGGTGGAAATATCACATAGTAAGTAGCACATTACTGTGCACTTCTTCCCAGCTGCATGTTTGGTGATGTCTTGTTGGCAGCTTCAATTTGGCCATGATATTTGCACCACAGAAATCAACAAATATTATAAGTCAGGGCTTTGATCCTTCTGGGCAGCGGGCTTTTAAACATGGACCAGCACACCCCTTAATAGGGTACAGAACACACTTCAGGAGTCAGGCGGCCAGAGCTTAATCATGGCTCTACCACTTACTTTCAGTGGTATTTGACTAAGATACCTAGTATAGGCATCCTCATTTATAAAATGGGACTAATATATATATGAAATTTAATGAAATAATCCCTATCAAGTGTCAGGCGCATGCATGTGCCCACAGAGATGAGCAACTTATTGTTATAATGACTTATGTATAGAGAAGCAAGAATGGACTATGTAGGAAAGCTCATTACAGACAGAGCAAGCAGGAAAAAAATGTGCATGTTGAAGGAGTCATTTGGGAGCAGTGAGCTCTTTTTGGTGTCTGGACTTTATCCCTAAGCTTTCTCAGATTGGGGGCAAGAAGCATCTAGTCTCTGCTCCCTGGAGCTCACAGGCCTGGGCAGCAGATCTAGCACACCAGTCAATACTCAGTGGCCCAGGGGAAATGACTGAGGTCAGAGAGCTCGGATCAGCAAGAGGGCAGGCTGGACAAGGCCATTTCAAGGAACAGTAGGTCGGTGTGTAGTTTAAATGTGGCCCCTGGCAATGCAATAGGAAGCTCTGTCCACGAAGACATGGGCAGGTCTGCCTTCAGACCCTTTGGTTGGGTGGGGGCGGGCAGAAAGCTGCTGTTTAGGAGGACTGAGAAGACTATGTGTAAAAGCAGATAGCTGGATTTTTCTGGGCTTGAATTCCCAAGGAAATCAAGCAAAAAAACGAGGGTCCCCAACTCACCCTGGGCAGCAGAGATTTGCAGAGGAAGGGGCTGTGCCACTGAGGCCTCGGTGGTGTGAGGGAGAACGCTGTGGAGAGCCGGTTTCAGGCAGGAAAAACTCCTGGGCTCTGGCCTCCGGTTGAAGTGTGGGAGCGCACTGATACCTGAAGCCTCCAGAGGGCGCTCAGGCCCAAGTTGAAGATCACTTTGTCTTTAGCTCAGGTCAGAGAGCTGGGAAGGACTCCAGGACAAGAATAAATGCCACCTCAAGTGAGAGGAGAAGCAAGGCCAGACGGATCTTGGATCCTCTGAGAAGAGCGTCCTTGTGCCCTGTGACCAGCACCAGATGGACAACATATCCACAACCGAGGTTTCCGAACAGATAGTCGTCTGCCTCTCTGCTCCTGCTAAGAACTTGAGCTTCAGCCTGAGCTGTCTGCCATGCAGAAGAGTCTCTGGCCTACTCCTGGCTTGGGGAGGAAGGCTCCTATTATGGTATCTGAGCCATCTTAGGGTAGACAAGTGAATTAAGAAACAGCAAAAAGAGGCAGTAAAGTCCTCTTCTGGGATAGTGCAGGGGTGCTGTGAGAGAACCAGAGCTGTGTGGGTAAAAAGGGGCCAAGCTGAAAACCCATCATCCAGTATGTGTGCTATCTCCCCACAAAAAGCCATGTCAGGCCAGAGGGAGGCCACATCCCTGTACCAGCAGGTCTGAGCAGGGCCCTGATAGACTACTGAAGACCTTCACTGTGGGCTTTCTGTCCTGTGGGGTGTTAGTTACTCAGTGTGAAAGCATCCATCACCAGCAGGCTCAGTGGAATCTGTAGGACACACAGACACAGTTCTGGATCTAAAAACAGTCGGTGAGGAGGTTGCTGATGCAAGGTGCTTGGGAGGGAGAATCCCAGGATAGTTCTATAAGATCTTAGAGGCTGGGAGTGGAAGAAGAGGTGAGGGGGACTTGGGAGTATGGTTTCCAGAGCCCAGTGCTCAGCAGCCAAGGTTGGGGGGTGGGCAGGGAGGGAGCAGATCCAGGGAGGGACGACTGCAGAGTGGAGAAGGTGGTTTTCAGGCATCTGCCATAGGAACTGTGGTGTTGCCCATGCGCCAAGGGCTTAGGAAGTCCAGCTTTGCCCACTAACCACTGGAGTTGCCATACTAACAAGGCACATTTTCTTTCATGAGTTAGGAGAGGACATTGAACTTGATGGCAGAGGCCTGGTGATATGTTGTTCCATAGGTCCAAGAAACCTTTGTTTTTCTGTTAGGGGGAGGCTTTGCAGAGAACAAAAGGGATGTGAGACCTTTGCTAAGGTTGTATAGGGGTATGTCAGGGTCATGGAGTCACCTGAGAGGGATCAGGACACTTTCAGGCAGCATTAGTGAAATAGGGGTCCTGAAACCAGTCAGCCTGGCCTGTAACAGACTCTGCTTATATTTATCTTCAGCCTCAGCAGGGAGTCTCAGATGAAAATGGGGCAGGCTTTGAAAGAGGCCTCAGGGAGTACTGAAGATGGCAGTACTAGAGATCACAGGTGAGTTCCCAGAACTAGAAGAGAGGGGTGCGGGACTCGGATATTGTGCCCGGTGACCAGCACCAGGATGGCCAACATATCCACAGGAAAGGCAGGCAAGACCATGTAATGAAGGGCAGTAACAATGGGACCTGTGACACTTCAATCCAATATGCCTTCCATCATAACACACCTTCAACCCTGATATTCCCCTTACCCCAGGAAGGAAACTCTCAGAAATTTCACTGCAACTAGTCAGTACTTGAAATTTATTGTTCATTTAACAGATGTAATTGAGCACCTATTATATGCCACATACTATTTGTGGTGGAGAGAATACAATAGTAAACAAGTAGGTAGACAGATGAAATAACTTCAAGTTTGATTAAGTGACATGAATAACGCAAGCAGGTTCGAAATGGCTGGATAGATTAGTCATGAAAGGCTTCATTGAGAAGATAGCATTTCAGCAAGAATCAGCTCTAAATATTGTGAAACCCATTACAGTTCTTGTTTATTCTGTGCTGGGTAAATAAAACACTTTTCCCTTAATGTGGAAACTACCAAGAAAGGCTAATTACTAATAGTGCTTTCTGGAAGACAAACAGACACCTCTTCCTGTCCCATTACTGTCAACCCTTCCCTCCCAGGTGAATTTTGCAAAGCTCTTTACCAGTGGGGATGGGCCAAGGGTGGAGCTTAGATATTAATGGTGAAATTTTATTGACTTATCAAGGGCAAAGCTGAAGAGCTTGGGAATGCCCTAGAAAGGCCCTTAGTGGAACTTGGAAATAGATGTTCTCTAAGTCTTTCTAAGTATGTCTGTATGTGTGTGATTACTAAGTACTTATAAGTATCAGTGTCTTTAGCTGTCTTGGAGCTCAGTACACAAAAACATTAGTGTTCTCCTCTTCTCCCCTCCTCCACTATAGAGGTAAATCCAACCACAGAAAGGCCATCTTCAATCAATCTATCCACTTCCTTGATATCATGGGCAACCAGATCCATCACCAGGGTGATGAGAGTCACAGCTGGGCATCAGTGGCATGAGCTAGTTGCTGCTCAAAAGTCAATGAAGGGGGATGGGGCCTCCTGCTGGGAAGAGTTAGTCTTGGACTCAGATTTCTGTCGAGACCCTGACCTTGTTACACTGATGTAATCAACCAATATTGGCCTAATCCTGAGAGACAGCTCTTTCCCAGCAGGCTTGCAGGTGGGGGTGGTGCTGTTGCCATCTCTATAAAGGGAGTTTAGCCG
Source organism: Tonatia bakeri (assembly GCA_004024845.1). Taxonomy (NCBI): domain Eukaryota; kingdom Metazoa; phylum Chordata; class Mammalia; order Chiroptera; family Phyllostomidae; genus Tonatia; species Tonatia bakeri. The sequence continues at coordinate 267,982 of PVIA01000647.1, forward strand.
GTGACCAGAGCACTCCTGCGGCCTCTCCAGCTCAGCATGGCTCAGGCACTGGGAGCACCAGTTACTCTGGGGTTGTTGGGCCTCTGCTGGTCTCTGGCCATTGCCAACCCTATTCCTTCGTGAGTAAAGCTGATGCTGGGGAGGGAGGGCTGGAATGTGGTCTAGAGTGGAACAAAGCCAGCAGTTAGGCCTGGGGAAGTGTGGGGTCAGGAGCTAAGGAATACAGATTGGCCCCACTGGACCCAGACATCCCTCTGTCCTCTCTCTAGGACTAGTGTCTCTGGGAATGGAACTGAAGGTGGACATAGGATCAAGCTGAACCCAGAAGCACTTGGTGAGGCCCCAGCTCCCTCAGTGTGTCTATCCACCTGGCTATGTCTCTGCATTTTATTGTCTGACTGGTCTTTTACTTTGTCATCTCCCCACCTCCACCTCAGAACTCTGTTCAGATGGCTGGAGCTTTGATGCTACTGCTATGAGTGAGAATGGGAGCATGCTGTTTTTTAAAGGTAGGAGAGGCAGGGGTTGGGACATCTGGGACTTGAGGCTTGACCTCCTTCACCAAGAGTGTATTATCTATGTCTGGGAAATCTTAGGAATTGAGAGTCTCACCCACAGCTTCTCTGTAACTCTCTCAGTTGGCCAAGACTTTGTTCCCAGTCTCTCAGTGATTGTGTTTTTCAGGAGAATATGTGTGGAAAGGTTACCAGCTGGCCCGGGAGTTGATCTCAGGGACACAGAAGGATTTTACCAACTCTGTGGATGCTGCCTTTCGCCTTGGTCATAATGATGTTTTCCTGATCAAGGTACTGCTGGATCAAGGTCAGGGCTGGACCAGAAAATGCTGAAATCCACAAAACAGCCTCTCCCCCAAATGGCCCTGGCACAAAGCTCTTACCAATAAGTTCGAGGTTTCTGTCCCCTGTGCCTGAAAATCTTAGGCTAAGGAAGTGTGTGCATGTGAACTGGATAGGCACAGTATTCAATGGCTATTTTTCAGCCCTAATGTTTGTCTGGACCTCTCTGCCACTCCTCACACTGTGAGCCAACCTTCCCTTTGTGGCAATTTCTTCCCTTGGCGTCCATGACCCCACATCAGGTCCTCTTCATGTGGTGGCCAGGTTGTTCACAATGCAATGGCAGCTGGACCAGGGGTGAGCAAAGGATGAAATCCAGCCCACTGTGCTCATCAAGTCATGGCCCTAGCCCTGGCTCTGTCTGCTCAGAGGAAAGGACACCTTCTCCTAACTTGCACAAAGGCACTATGAAGTTGGGGTGGCCCTCACTGCCAACTTTGTTTTCCTTCTGCCTCTTTTCCTGCTCTTTCTCAGGCTTCTTATCCTTGGCTGTCCCTGAGTGTCCCATAAGCATCCATCCCAACCCTTCCATACACCCTCCCTGGGTGATCTCTACCATTGCCACGGCTCTGAGGACTTTCTATGCTATGGACACCAGAGCTGGATTTCTCCCTGGAGCTCCAGACCTCTCTTTCCAATTTCCAGGCAGACACCTTCAACTTAGATATCCCATAGGCACCTGAAATTCAGCATCCCCAAAACTGAACTTACTATTTTTCTTACAAATCAACCTCTCCTCCTGCATTCCCTGTTTCAGTAAATGGCACCACCATGTGCCAGTTCCTGCAAGCCAGGTGCACGTGGATCTGGAGATCTGGCCCTTGGTTATCTTTTTAGGTTTATTGCCCATCCCTGCCACAGTCACTTTGCCAGCTACAGGGCACTGCATGTAGTTCTCTGAGCATGCTCTATATATGCTGCTCCCTCTGCTGGAGACACCTTTTCCATACTTGTCCACCTGGTAAATCCCTGCTCAGTTTTCAGTTCTTGGCCCAAATGCTTCCTCCTCCATGAAGCTTTCTGGAAATTCTCTAGGTAAATTAGGTGCTCCCTCTATATTCCCAATGCACTCCACATGTTCCTGCCTCGTTGGCTGTAAGGCTAGGATGGTAGGGTCCTTTCTGCTTTTGTGCAATGAAATCCTTGAAGGCAGAGACAGAGCCTGGCCATCCCCTCATCCCCTATAGCTGGTATACGGTAGTCATTTTTAAGTTAATAAATGCATGAACAAATAGATAAATGAATGATATATGGTTGAATGACTGCAGGATTACTATTTTCGGATGTGTTCGCCAACACTAATGTTGTTGCAAGTGAGTGTGCCATTGGAGTGTCTGTTGTACATAGCCAGATGTGTGTGTGTTATGGTAATAGTGATGAGATTTACACAGAGGGTGTACATTAGTGTAAGAGGACAGCACATTGTTGTCCACAGATGGAGTGAGAGTGGGTAGGTTGCAGGAGGTTACTGTATAAGTGCAACAGGTCACAGATGTTGTTTGTAAATGCAGGATGGCAGCATGTGGGGGGGCGTAGTTAAAAACAGTGCTTTTGTGTCCAGGGAGACAAGGTCTGGCTGTACCCTCCTGAGAAAAAAGAGAAAGAATATCCAAAGCTGCTACAAGACGAGTTTCCTGGAGTCCCATTCCCACTGGATGCAGCTGTGGAATGTCACCGTGGAGAATGCAAAGATGAGGGCATCCTCTTCTTCCAAGGTCAGTCCAGGCTGCAATAAGAGAGGCTGGAGTAATGGTGGGTCGGTGGTAACCAAGGCAGCAGTTGGGATGGTGGTGGTGGTGGAGACACTATATGGCTACCCAAGGAAGGGATGAGATAGGCCAGTTATGGTCTACGAGTGAAGTAGGGGAAAGAGAGAAAATTACCCTGGGGAGGGTAACTGGGTATAATTCTGCTAAAGTTCCCCATGACCCTTAGGGCTGATCTATGTTTCCTAGTCTTACATAAAAGATTCTCCATGACTAAGTCCCTACTAACCTACTAGCCTCGACGCTCATCATTCTCTTACCTTGAATATCAAGCTCCAGAAACTCTATACTGTTCCTTGTTCACCCAATTTCCTTCATGCTTTGTACTTTCCTCTATCTGAAGTTCTGTTTCCCCCTCTTATGTGCCTTGGACCTTCTGCTTCAGATTTTAGTTTAAGTATCACCTTCTCTGGGAAGTTTTTTCTGACTCTTCCCACACCCTTTGCTGAGCTAATCACATGCACTTGGTTGCTGAATTTTATTGTGTGATCACTTCCTTCAACTGTTTTTCTGCTGGGCTATGAGCTCCATGTGGCCAGCATAGTATCTGGTCCACCCTGGAGCCCAGTGCAAGCACAAGGGAGGAAAAGGGCTGGACTCAACAAATGCTTGTTGACTGATTGGACAAAGGTGACCACACGTGGTTCTGGGACTTGGCTACAAAAACCAAAAAGAAGCGTGACTGGCCAGCTGTTGGGAACTGCTCCTCTGCCCTTCGATGGCTTGGCCGCTACTACTGCTTCCGGGGTAACCAATTCCTGCGCTTCGACCCTGTCACGGGAGAGGTGCTTCCTAGGTACCCTCTGGATGTACGAGACTACTTCATTCCCTGCCCTGGCAGAGGTGAGAAAGCCCCAGCCCCTGGGACTCACTGGAATCCCACTAACCCCAGCCATGTCTTCCACCTCAGATCTCATTCTGACTTCTGGCCCCTGTCTTTGTTCCCCTTTGTCTATTTCAACCCCCCCCTCCCCCCCCGCATTCCCCGGGCTCCAGGCCATGGACGCAGGAATATGACCGGCCATGCAAATGGGACCCATGCTGGCTTTGGGAATATGCGCTGTAGCCCAAATCTCGTCTTGTCTTCACTGCTGTCTGACAACCATGGTGCCACCTATGCCTTCAGTGGTGAGAGATGCCCGCAAATCCCCCACCTCTGCCCTCCATATACCTCCCATCTCTTTCATAGTCTACCATCTCTATACATTTCCTCCATTTTCATCACTGCATCCCTTATTTTGTCCCTCAGTTCCCATCCTTGGCATGCCTTTTTTTCATCCCTCTTCTTCTCTGATGCATATTGTTCAACTTGTCTCTCATTGCCCAGGCCTCTAACTCTGCCTCCCAGTACCATCTACTCCCAGGTCTGTGCCCTCTCTGGACTTCTCTGGGTCCCTGTGATTCCTCATATTACCTTTGCTCTTGCAGGTCTTGCTGAGTTTTGTGGCTCCCCCTGACTTATTCTCAGGAGCTTCATCTTTTTCCAGGTGCTTGGCTCCTATGTTCAGGCCTCTGGGAATGGCATTACCTGGGTATAAGATGTTCCCAGGACCAAAAACCAGTCAAGAACTCTTGGATCCCTTAGACTTTTAGAAGATAGCTTCATTAGCCAGAGGTTTCTCCTCTGTGTGACCAGTGGAGACACCTCTCTTCAGACTTGTGGCAATAATTGGCAAAAAGCTGTCCAATGATACCTCGGGGTGCTCTGGGATTAGTCAGGCAGGTAGTGACAAGTGTTGATTCACACGAGAACAGCTCCACGATACAGAGTGAACAACCACATTACACTCATCCTAAGTCATATGTATGATCTGTGATAACATAGAGTAGTGAAAATCCTTTTTTGCATCTAACCCCTGGACAAATCTGATGAGATATGATTACTAAACTATAATGAAAAGTATATAGCCACAGGGAGAGCATATCCCCTCAACAGGAACACATGCTGTACTGAGAAATACATCAGTGATGAAATACCTGCAGTGAAAATATAGACCTATACTGAGAATATATGCCATAGTGAAAACACTTAAGTATCAGGAGAACAAGCAGCTAGGGTGACAGCATGGGGTCACTGTGGGGACACACACATACACACACAAAAAGGCACACACAGGGGCGGGGAGAGAGATTGAGAAAACAGGGTCACAGGGACCACACAAAGATATAGTGAGAATGCAGCCAAGGAGAGACCATAGAACCTCAAGGCCATGTGGTCATGGATTGAATGTAGATGAACTCCTAAATCAAAAGTATTAGGTGCGTTCCATGGCATGGAGAGAACACCATTATGTTAAGAATACTCAGCTGAGGGAGAACTCACTATCTTGGTGAAAACACCAGTGTGACCCAACTACTCTGCATAGGGATGGCCCTCTCCTCTCTCTGATAAATCTTTCTCTTTTCTCTACCTCATAGCTTCTTGTCTAATCTTTCTTCTTTTCCACAACTTTGGCTCGCATATGGGCCACCATGTCTTCTCCACTTTTTCTCTGTTCATGATCTTTCAGTCTCAGATCCAACTGATAACTGCCTCATTTGCCCACTTTTTCTTAGTCAGATTTCCAGAGAGGAAAATATTTTTATCCCAACACATTAAAGTCATTGCTGGTCAGCCTATGATTGATGGGTCAGGGGCTCATCCCTTATTCTCCTGCACAAAGAACAGCATAGCTTGGCTCTCAAAACAAGGGCTGTGAGCAGGGTAGTTTCGGCAGAGGGGGAGGTTGGATATGAGATGCCCAGTAAACAGCTATAAAGATAACTTGTAGCTACTGCAAGAACACCAACAAACATGTATCAACAGCCTGATAGGCACTGGGGATTGTTTTAGACACTGGAATACAGTAATCAGCATGGCAGACAGGACACCTGCCCTCAGAGAGCCTGCCAGAGAGGGAAGGACAATAAGGAAGATAAGGAAGGAAAGACAATACTGTTAAGTAGAATTAATAGCTATGAAGTGTTCTATGAAAATCTGAATGTTCCTTATGTCCAAATACCACTTGGAACTAGTATAAATAAATTTAAAAGTTATTGATGTTTTAAAATATAAAATTGTGTCCAAAAATGCTATAAAGAAAATAAGACAAGATAATAACATAGATGTAAGGAAAACAATAGGACTCTTCTTCTCTAAAGTGATTTTTTTTGAGCTGAGATTTTAGTAATAAAACAGAAGAAAAGCATTTTAGGCAGGGTGGACAGCAAATACTTTGAGGAATCAGGAAAGGAGGCCAGTGTGGATAGGCTGGAGCATAGTGAAGGAGCAGGTTAGTGGCTTGAAAACAGGTAGATGATTTATGCCTGGTAAGGATTTCAAGTGTAAAAGAAAGCCAGAAGGGTTCTAAAACAGTGCTGCGATATGTTCTGACTTTTTTTAAAGATCATTCTGGCTTCTTGTGAAATATAAGTCATAGAGATACAATCATATAAGTAGAGAATCAGGCTGATGGTTCCTGCAGTTGTAGGGATTGCAGGTAATGACAGCTTGGATTAGAATAACAGCAGCAGAGGTGATGGGAGTCAACCTAATATATTTTTTTCAGTCAAGCTGGAAGCATTAACCAATGAATTGGATATTGGTAGGGGTGGGGAAGGGAAAGGAGAGAGAGGTTTCAAGAATGGGACTAGGTAGCCAGGTGGTTCCTTTTTCTAAAATTGGAGGAGACAAAAGAAAAAAATCAAGTAATAAAATAAAATTGGGAAAGACTAGGGAAGAAATAAGTGTGTGTGTGTGTGTGTTTGGTGGGAGCAGGAATCAGTTTAGACATGTTGGGTTTCTGGTGCTTAGTGGCCCCAAGTGGACAGGTTAGGTAGGCATTTGCATTTGAGCCTGACACTCAAAGGAGAGGTCCCTTAGAGCTGAAGAGAACAGACTGAAAGTCGTCAGCATGTAGATGGTGTTTAAAGTCCTGGACTGGGTAAAATCACCAAGAGAGTGAGCACAAAAAAGAGGCCCAAGGTAGGGGATTCCAATATTAGACATCAGGCTGAAGAGAAGAAGAGTCAAAAAGATAAGAACATGGGAGAGTCTGGTATCACAGGCACCAGGATCCAAAAAAGATATTTAAATAAGGGAGTTGTGAACAGTCAAATGTTGCTAAGAGGTAGAGTAAAACAGAGAGCAGGTCATGGCTCCAATAGATTGGGCAAAGTTGGAGGATACTGGTGTCCTTGAAAAGAACAATTTTAATGGAAAGGAACCAGAAGTGTAAGTGAAGTGGGTTGAGAAGGAAAAGGTAAGTGGGAGCTTAGACAGGTGCTGCTCTGGCTGCTCCCTCGCTCTCCTGCCCCCACCCCCTCGCTAGGGATCAGAGAGTATTGCCAGAGTGAGAGCACTCATTGGAAGCTTGCTGTGGTGCTTTCCTTTTAACTCTGACCACTATCTCTCATTGTCTATAACATCTCTGCACATGGACATCTGAGATGCATAGGTAGCCCCCCAAAACCCCATAACATTTAGCCTTGGCCACTGTTCTTCATTCTTGCCCTTCTGTCAGGCCCCTGCTCACTCCAGTTCCAGTCAGGTCAGTGCCTAACTTAGCCAGTCAAGTCCTTCTCTATTCCCTTTTATGTGTCGTCTTCCCTCTTGGCCTCTGAATACATTCTCTCCTTCCTCTCAGGACTCACCCCCTATATCTGTCCTTGTCTCTTTACTACTTGGCCTTTTACCACCAGCACTAGAGTTGCCTCTGATACCCTATAGGGTCCCACTACTGGCGTTTGGACACCAGCAAGGATGGGTGGCATAGCTGGCCTATTGCTCATCAGTGGCCCAAGGGTCCTTCAACAGTGGACGCTACCTTTTCCTGGGATGAGAAACTCTATCTGGTCCAGGTATGTGTTGGGAGAGAGGCTTGAGGTAAAGACTGGGAGAATATCCAGCTCTATGCTGATTAACATATTTTGTCCTCCAGGGCACTCAGGTATACATCTTCCTAACAAAGGGAGGCTATACCCTAGTAGATGGTTATCCAAAACGGTTGGAGAAGGAATTTGGGAGTCCTCGTGGGATCAGCCTTGAAGTTGTGGATGCAGCCTTTGTCTGTCCTGGATCTTCTCGACTCCACATCATGGCAGGTGAGGGAGGGTCATCTGGGTCCCCAGGGGTGGCTTGTTCCACCTCTTCTCCATAGCACAGATCTCCATCAAGACCTGAGAAGGGTTAAGTCAGGATCCCCATGATGTGGAAACCATGTTATATCTGGTGCCTTCTTCCCAGGACCGAAGCTGTGGTGGCTGGACCTGAAGTTAGGAGCTCAAGCCACATGGACAGAGCTTCCTTGGCCCCATGAGAAGGTTGATGGCGCCTTGTGCACGGCAAAGTCCCTTGGCCCCAATTCATGTTCTGCCAATGGCTCTGGCTTGTACCTCATCCATGGCCCCAATTTGTACTGCTACAGTGGTGTGGAACAACTGAGTGCAGCCAAGGCCCTTCCCCAGCCCCAGAGAGTGAACAGCCTCCTGGGCTGCGCTCAATGATAGGGCTTGTGGTGTGAGTCTAGCCCAGACCCTTCTTCCCATTTTCCATACAATAAAACCAGAGGGCTTCTTGGCTTGAATCAAGGGACCCTGATTGTGTGGAACAGTCTGGTTTCTTTCTTTGAACTGAGAAGGTAGTAACATCTCTTTTGAGGCTCTCTAGCTCAGATGAGGCTGTGGGAAGCAAGGGAAGGGAGGGCTGAGAGACAAACCTCATTTCTGCCCAGGTGATCCTAAACCCAGATCCGAAACTGACTTCTTTTGGACTATCTACACATTGAAGGAAACAGAAGACCAAAAGTAGAAGGAACTGCTGTGTTTACACAGCAAGTGAGAGGCAGAGCAAAGACTGTTACCAAGCCTAGTAATAACCGACCACAGGTTAGCCCCAAGACAATGGGAAAATAGGGCCTGGGGCAGCTAGTCATGTGCCAAGTGGATTGGCTAAGAGGTTCCATGTGAAGGCCATAGAGGCCCTCAAATTGTGGTTCCAGGTGGTTCTGGCAGTACTATTCCAGAAGGCTTTGGTTGCAATGAGTTAGGCATAACAAGAGGAATGAAGTTGAGGTGGGGAAACAAGAGAAGCAAGATGGGGAGAGAGGAGAAGGAATGATTCAGGGACCTGGCACCATGAGACACATTTTCAGAATACTGCCCCGGGGTAGTCCTGCTGGCTACCCTTTGGCCTTTGTGAATGTGGGCCTAGATGGTGCAGTGTTTTGGTGGAGGTTTCAGTTGTTGGTTCTTTTCTGGTCATAAATGGACCAAGGCTTTAGGCTCCAAACTTACTGACAACCATTTGACTGGGGAGTGGGTCTGGACTATAGGCAAGTGGATCTCAGGTGAGACCATTTTCCTCCTCTACCTTTTCAACCCAGCGGAGGTTAGAGATAGGTTTGGTTTGTTTCAGCCTCAGACTTTAAGAGGGGGCCCTTACTCTTAGCTTCCATATTCTAGCCTGAATGGCCTCTTCCATAAAATGGGTATAATTCCACCCATCCTCCAATGATAATAAATATGGACTCAAACCCAATCCTTGTATTCTCTCAAAAAGGGACACTGAAAGAGGACCCATACTCTGGCACATAGCCTCATCTGACTTACTGTCAACCCCTCATGACAAATGGACCCTGGTTTTGTGGGGCTTTTGTGGGTAGAATGCGACACTGACACACTGGGCTTTGCCCTGGGAGGCCAGGCCATAAAGTGCCTCCTGGAAGGCACCAGGCTCCTCCACCAGCACCTTGATGGCTGGGTAGGGTGGAAGGGGTAGCAGGGGATAAAACTAGGTCTCTGAGGTTTCACCCAGGACCCATACACCAAAAGGTTGAGAGTTCGATCCTCAGCTGAGGTGTGTGTTCGAGGTGATTCCTTGCTGTTTCTCTCTTACATTGATGTTTCTCTTCCCATCCTCCCCCCTCCCAATATCAATGGACATCTCCTTGGGTGAGGATTTAAAAAAATCAATAAAATATCTGTGACTTATCTTTAAAAAAATGGAAGACTACATATATTCAAAGGACAGCAGAGTCAGTAATACATGGGATAGTGAGTAGATTAGAAAAGGCCTCATATATAACATAACACTTGAGCTGAATTTTAAAAGATGAGTAGAATGTATGTAATTCCTTTAGCAAATATATATTCTGCAATGCTAGGGAGTATTACAGGCAGAGGCAACTCAAGCCAAAAACCAGGGCAGAAGAGACAGCCAGGGAACCACAACTGCCACAGGGGATGAGTGACAGCTGGTGAGAGCTGAGGCTGGAGAAGGAGGCCGGGGCTTCTCAGCTCATGGGAGAGGGGGTTCCATGTCAGCTAGGAAACATGGGTTTTGTCTGTTTTGGGGGCAATGGAGACATACTGAGGGATTTCAGACAGGAGTGATAAGATTCCTCTGACTGTGGCAGAGTGGATACTAGGTGAAAGCAGACTACAGAGGACGTGAGGAGACCACTGAGGAGGTTGGTACTGTAGTCCAGGTGCTAAATCATAAAAGTTGGACACTAGGTGGAGATGAAGATAAAAAGAAGTGAGCAGATTAAAAAATATTGAGAAGACAGAGTCTGTAGGACTTGCTGATGGACTGGTTAGGAGTGGGAAGGAGAGTGAGGAATCTCACCTCTAAACTGCTCCATGACCACTTTCCCTTTTACATTGTGTCTTTTCTTCCCAAGAGAACTTCCCATGGTGCCCTTTTGAATTTACACTCCATGGTAATATCTTCTTTACATTTTTTACACACTTCATGATCAATATGCTTTTCTACCTCTTTATCTTCAGCTTTAATTGAGAGCAGACAAAGGCCCCTCTTCCTTTCCCTATAACCGTCCCAATGGATGGGAAGCAGTGTCAGCATTGGCATAACTCCACACATGTCTGTACCACTTCTCTTCCTCTTTCTGTGCAGGTTAAATACCTCCTCCTCTGGCATCATGCCGGTGAGGCATACCATTCTTATGGCCATCATGTGACAGCCTTCTGACTCTGTCCTCTCAATTGCTAAAGTCCCCGCTTCAACCACCCAATTATTATGGCCCAATTCTGACCCCAGCTGTCATTTACAATTGTTCTACTTGTGAAAAAATTCCTTAAATTCCAGTGTCCCACTTGTGACCATAACCTCTTATCCTTGTCCTTCTGCCTCCCCCACAACTTTATTCTCATTCTCCTGCTCTTTGACTTTATAGAGATGTTTGATCCCTTTACTGTCTCCCAGTCCTTCATTCCCTAAAAGTCATTGTCTTTCCTACCCACTTTGAACATCAAAGTCAGTCATCTGAACAACTTTCTTAATACTTATATTTCTCTGTCCCTTTTAAATTCTATTTAATTTAGCCATAGAAAAGAACAAAAACCAATTTCAGGTCAGAGAGTGAGAATTTTAGAGTCAGACATTTTTGAATTATAGTCCCTGCCTAGCCACTTACTAACTTTATAGGTTTGAGAAATTTAGCCTGATTCTTGTGTGTGATGTATGTGTGTGTGTGCATGTATGTATGCAAAATAGGAGTGTGTATTGTACCACTGTTCAGGAAGGATATAGAAATCACTGCAGATAGTGCAAGCAGAGAAGGATTGAATGGAAATAACTTATTACAAAGTTGTGGAGAGGTCTGGAGAAGCATAAGAGGAAAAGCAGGGGTACCCAGAGGCCAGGAAACTACCACTAATCTTGATTGAGAGGAGCAAAGGGGGGAAAAGATATGACCCTAAGACCAAGGAGCTGGAATCTACAAATCTGCCCTAACTGCTGATGTCGCTGGAGGTTGTGTTGCTGATGTTGCTGGAACTACCTCCATTTTTACCACAACGGAAGCTGATGGTGCCAGAGGCACTGCCAAAAACAGAAGGATTTCTCCCTTCTTCTATCTTTCTAATGTGAAGGTTCCCATTGGTAGAACCAAATTGTAACAAAGCAATAAAGGAATCTCAGAATGTTTTCAGATGTCTAGCTCTGTTAGTACAGGGGAGACTATAGAAGTGTGGATGATCACCAGCAGGCAACAACTGCTACATATATTCATAATAACTTTCGGTTGCAAGGGATAAATCCCAGTTCAAAGTGGTGTAAACAAAAAAGGGAATTTAATGACTCATGTGACTTTGGGCAGAGGTAATATAGGTGTTGAAGGGATATCATCAGGCTTCTGTCTCTCTCCACACCTTAGCTCTGTTTCATTCTCAGGCAGGCTCGTTGTTCCTGGTGGCAAGATGTCTGCCAGGCTTACATTCTCCCAGCACCTCTAGTTGCAGGAAAATTCCTGGATCTGATTTTCACTGGCTCAGATTTAGTCACATGCCTATCTTCACTGAGTTGATCACTTTGATCTAATCATTGGTTAGGCACCCAACACTGAAGTGGGTTGCAGAACTTGGGTGATACCTTTTTGAACGACATAGACTTAGAGCGGAAAGGGGATATGCTTCAAAGAAAACTGATGTGCTGTTACCAAATGAAAGGGCAAATGGATGCTGCACAGATAACAATAACAAAGGCAACAACATGTTTGTGACAGGATAATACTTACCTTGTGAGGTTTTTCTTGTTCTCCACCCAACCCTCCTTCCCTTCCTCAGCTTGACTGAAAATACTGACATCACTAGGCATGAAGTATCTCAACCGCTTGTCTGCTCACACTTTATTGATTACTCTATTTACACCTTTGTCCTCACCCCTAACTCTTCATCTTATAAAGTGCCCCATTCTTCTCATGAGTCCTTGATGCCACCTCTTCTCATCTCCAGGGTCACACTCTGTCTCACACCTTCTTTTTTCTTTATTTTCAAATTCATCTTTTCTACTGGTATCTTTTTGTAGTGCCTACCCATGTTCAAGTCTACATCATATTTTTTAAAAAGATGAACCTGAATCTTTAACAGCATATCACTTTCCAGCTACTGCCAATTCTTTCTTCTAAATTGCTCTAAAGGGGGTTCTGCACTTACTTATTCTACTTCCTTGTTTCCATTTGCTCCACTCTGTGTCATGGCTCCTGTCTCCATTTTCTGCTCACATTGCTGATCACATCATGGGTTTCCATAACCTTCGCGTCACCAAAGTCAAAGGATACTTTTTTGCCTTGACCTCATTGAAAATCTTTGCTGCATTTGATGCTGTTGACCACTTTTTTCTCCTTGGAAATTTTTCTTCCCTTGGATTTCTGCCATGACTACTTTCTCCTGATTCTCCTCTTACTCCGTTTCTTCTCAGCTTTCTTCTTGGCCTTCTTTTCCTCTGCTGGCTCCCCAAATGCAGGCATTCCCAGAGTTTAGTCCTCAATCCTTTTCTCTCCCTATATGCTGTTCCTGGGAATGCATTAGAATAGTCCTGTTGAAGAATGGTGTTAAGGAAGTCCTTGCCAGACCTAGCATCTGACTTATGAATTCCACTCCATATAATATGTGGGAAGATTTTATTCCTTACAGATTTTCCAAATGATAACCACAACCCAGAAGAAACAGGGCTTATTATATCAACTATAAAACATTATAGTATCCAAGCAATGCTTATATGTAACGGTAGAAAAGACCATCATTGCTCTATTAGGTGTCCTTGGTGCTAACAGAGACAAAAGCTCTATTGTCCCATATATAGGTGACTTGGGGGCCAACTGCCTGGTGATGCATAAAGCCAGTGCTCTTGATAAGTGACTCTGGATAGATTTGCTTCTAATTCCATTTTTCTTGATAGCTCCAAGGTAATAATTTTAATAGACTGCTGCCTGGGACCCACATTGGTCAGAACCACACCCAGCATCTGAGGTGGTTCATAGGCTATTGTTTGCTCCTAGGCCACTGAGAGCATTAGATGGGGAAAGAGATACAATAATGAAAGTATGGATGAAAGGCACAGGTTGAATCCCCATTGATCAGGAGGCTTCACACGCAGACCAAGGAGGAGATCAAGGACTCTGTGTGTGTGGGTCAAACTGCACAGTGTGTGAACAGCACATTTTCCTCTTCGCATTTTAACTAATTAGATGCCTCTCCCCACCCTCACCATCCTACCTGTGTGCCTCTGGTTACCTAAAGAAATTTCCCTGGATACTGCAGCCCTCCTGCCCAATGGAACTGGGAAGATGAGTATTCTAGTGAGCTGTTTGTAAACTGATATTTCTGGATTTTTTAAAATCTTCACTGGGGACATGCTTATTGATTTTAGAGAGAGGGAAAGGGAGGGAGAAAAAAAGGGAGACAAACATCAATGTAAGGGAGAAACATTGATTGGTTGCCCTTCATACACACCCCAACTGCAGGACTGAACCCACAACTGAGGCATTATGCCCTGGCCAGAAATAGAACCCATGACCTTTTGGTTTGTGGGACAATGCTCAACCAGCTGAGCCACACTGGGCAGGGCTGGACTTTATTTTTTAATTGCTCAAGCAGAAATCTAGAAGTCATCCTGTCCTTCATACTTCCATAGCTAATCAATCCATTGGTCACTAATATCTGTGAATTCTATCTCTTGTTTATTAAACCCATGCAATTTTCTCCACCCCTACTCCTACAACTATAGTCATCTCCCACCTAGACTACATCAATTGCTTCCTAACTGGTCTCCACACTGCCAATTTTGCTTTCTTCCTACCTATTATCCACTTAGAAGTGATCTTCTAACATGTGAGGATGAACATGCTACTTCCCCATCCCAAATCCTTTGATGTTTTTCCATTGCCCTTAACATAAAGTCCAAAATCTTTAGTATACCATACAACGCCTTCCTTGATTTAGCACGTACTGCCTTTCCAGCTCATCTTATGCCATTCTTCTCCACTACCACCCACATTGGCCTTCTTGTGTTTTTCCTTTGACTTAGAATAATTTCCTATTGTCTGGTCTGACCTCTACCTCCATCACCCCATTCCCCTCAGATAACTGCCACTTCCTTATGAAAAGCCGTCCCAGACCTTTCCAGGTCAAATTTAGTTCACTCACACAGCATCATACACATCTCCTTCAACATACTCACCACATTCTAATCGCATATTTAATGTCACTTTCCCATTATTCTAGCTGCAAAAGGGTAAGGACTGAATTTTCTTTCTTTATGTGTTCCCAGCACCAAGGACAGTGCTCACACATTAATAATTATTTGTTGAAAGAGAGTAAGAGAAATAAGAATGAATGAGGACACCTTTCTTCTTCTGGGTAACTCTTACTTATCTTTCAAGGACCAAGGTCAGAGGTTATATCCTCCAGCTTGTGTTAGTCAAATCTGAATCATCTTTGGATCCCTAGGACCTAGCTTGGGACCTGGTACATAATTCATATGTCATAGATATTTGTCAAATCATAATAAATTCTTGGCCTGGAGTTGATAATTGTTGAAGCTTAGTGATGGGTATGAGGGTTTATTACACTGTTCTATCTGCTTTTACATATATTTGAAATTTTCCATAATAAAAAGTTAAAATATTTATATGTTTACCTCAAGTCAAATGAAAGTGTAGTCAGAGATGATCTTGAGGCAACAGTAGACGGCGGTGCCATTCACTGGGATGGATGAAGTGGAGCTGCATCCAGTCGCGAGCGCGCATGTGCATTGCGTATCTTGGGGAGGGTTTTCACTCCAGTGAAAGTTCTTGGAAGGCCAATAACAGGGATAAAAGAATGAACTGCAGCGGGAACATCTTTAGTTTTGATTACCTTGAGGGCATCCCCAGTCAGTTGTGCAATAGTTAGGAGCTACAATAATTAAAATCTCTTCCTTAAAGCAGTGGGCCACAAGGTTTCTGGGTGGTCACATTCCCCCTCATGATCTGTGATGGCCTCTGGACATTGATCTCACTGACCACTACCCAGGGAGTCTGCGGTAAATATTATACCCTACCACTACTTCCTTCACACTTTTCATCCACATTCTCCTCTTCCTCTTTACTTTAAAAAAATTTCTACCGGGGAGCGATTTATTGACATCTGTGAGGCCTTGGTGTCACAGCTTTACACTCAACAGCAGGGCTAGGGTGTCAAGAAACATCTGTGTCCAGTCTGATTTCACCACCTTGTGACGGCAGGCAAGTCGCTTTACCTTTCTGAATCTCAGCACTTGCCCCTGAAAAATTAGGATGACCAGAGTGGCGACTTCACACGACTGACGCGAGGATTCACGTACGCAAGGGCTTTAACACAGCCTGGCACAGTGTAAGCGGTCAATAAGTAGGAGCTATAATTATCGCCAGCGCTGAGTCCTCTTCGGCTGTCCACCAGGACCGCGGGACTGCCGCCTGTCGCAAGGGCGGAGCAGGCTGCCTCTTCGGAGCCTCCCGGGCCTAAGCCGCCCGCTCCAACCCGGTGGGTGCGTGGCCGGCGTGGGTGCAGGGCAGGGCCCTCGGCCACGCAGGAATGTGTCCCGGCCCGGGGTGGAGGGCGGCGCCAGGGTGGGGAGGGGTCGGATCGGCAGAGGCGGGCGCTGCGCTTCGGGCTCCGGAACCGCGCGCAGGGAGAGAGGCTAGAGAGGGAATTGGGCCTTGGGCTCACTAGAGCCCGAGGGTCGCGTTGGGTGGGGCCTCCCGGACACCCCGGCCAGGACCGCCCAGAGGAGCTCGCGTTCGCGCGTCCGGCGCCAGATGGCGCCCCTCCCCCCCTTTCCCCGCCTGTGCGCGCTCCCGCCGATCCGCGCGCGGCCCCGCGGCCCGCGCGCTCCTGGGCGGGGGATGTTGTGATGGAGAAGCCGCCGCGGAGCCGCAGCCCCGCAGCCTGAGCCACCTCCGCCACCTGGGCCTGGGGCCTCCCCGCGCAGGTAGGAGCTGCCCCGGCCCCGGCCCAGCCTGGGCGGCCAGATTTCAACCCCCAGAGCCCCGCGGACCCTGCAGCCCCTTTTCCTCTGCGGCCCGGATCCCCCGGCCAGGCCCCATCCCCGCGGGTGGTCCTTTCACCGTGCGCATTCCCACCGTCTCCTATACTCCCCTTGTAGACTCCACCTAGGCCCTCAAGTCGTACCTCCCTGACCTTTACCTCCTGCCTCTCCGGGATGAATAGGGGGCTATATAGGGACGGGAAGCCAGCAGCTATAGGGGGGATGGCGAATGGGGGAGGGGAGGTCAAGGGCTGGGAAGGGGACATAGGGTGAGGTAGGCAGGGGCTGCAGGTTTTCCTGCAGGTCCCAGGCCTGGAATCTGTCAAGCCGCATTCTGTCGCCCTTAGCGACTGAGAAGTGTGCCCTGGGGCCGACTGTGTCCCCAGCTCAGCCTGGAGGCCTAGCACTCACAGAAGCACTTATTAGGATCCGTTTTCCCACCGCCAGTTGAGAGGTTATGCCCAATATGTCTTGAATTTGCTTGTTTGTTTGTTTGTTTTGCATTCCCAGACCCTCTGGCATAGTTCAGCTCCCTCCACTCTTCAAAACCCAAACCTTGTCTACACTGGCGACGTTCATTTCCTCACTTCCCATTCATTCTTAAAAGGGCTTGGTTGGGTCCTCTGTCTCTCACACCCACTGCTTAAGGCAAGGTCACCGGAGGCCGCCATGTGGCCAACTCCAATGGACACGTTCCTGTTCTCCTCCTTTACCTTTTCACAGTGTTTAGTGGTGTGTGTCAACTCTCCTTGAAGCATTTCCCTAGTTTCTCTTCGGGCATTGTCTGTTCCTTCTTAATCTCATTTGCTACCTCTCTTCTTCCCTTAGATGTTGGTGAGGCTCTTAGTTCTGTCCTTCACTATCTTCTCTCATTCTGCACTTTCTCCTTGGGTATTTTCCCAAGGCTCACACACACATGCTGATGACCCGCACATTTATAGACCCTTTCCTGAACTGCAGATTCAATATCTAACTGCCCTCACAATATCCCCTTGGAAGTCTGACAGAAATTCCAAACCTACAGATGCACCCTGATTATCTTCCCTATGTTCCCTCTCTACCCTTCTTCCAAGTCTGTTGTTTGTTTAACTCTCAGAAATGTCTACTTCCTAATCAGTTACCCAGGCCAGAATCCTGGGCAACATTCTAGGTTAACCTCTACTCCCTCACCCTCCACATCTGATGTCCCCAGGCTCTGTCACATCCACTACCTAAATATTTTTCAAGTCCATTCATTTCCCTCCATCCCCACTGCTACCAAACTTAATCTAGGCTACAGCCTTTTTTTTCATTGACTGCTCTGATAGCATACCTCCCCTTAACTGCTCTCGACATAGTGTGATACTTTTCAAAAATGTGTCTATCTGATCATTTATTCATTCAACAAATGTTTTTGAGTACTTAATATATACCAGGTACTGTGTTAGGAACTGAAGACATAATTATGAGCAGAATAGACTGGGTCCTTGTCCCGTGGAGTTGACAATCTGGTGGTAGAGGGATTAGATAAGAATAAAATTACAGATGTAATAAATCCCATGAAGGAAAGGTGAGTGGTGTCTTGGGAACACACAAGAGCACAAGCTAAATTGGTCTGGTGGGTAGGGAGAGTGGGTCAAGGAAGGCTTCTCTGAAAACCTGACATTTGAAATGAGATGTCAAGGCTAAGAGTTAGGCTGAGGGTAGGGGAAGGAGATTCTAGGCATAAGGGAAAGTCACATGTAAAAACCTGGTGGAAGGAGAAAACATGATGTTTTTAGGAATCAGAGAAGGCCAGTGAGGCTGGAGAGCACAGTGCCAAGTCTGGAGAGGAAGGCAGAGACCAGATTGAGCAGGACAATTCAGACCGTGTTACAAATTTTGGTCTTAAGGTCTTTGTTCTTGATGCAGATTATTGATGGTAGTAGATATGTAGAGTAGATCAAATCTGGAAATGTTTTCAGAGAGAAAATTGTCTGTATCTGGGGATGGATTGAATATGGGAGTAAGGGAGAAGGAAGTGTCAAGGATGGTACCCTTACTTCTGGTTTGTGCAACAGGATGTTTGATCATATCGTTCCACAAGCCAAGATCCTCAAAGGACCTGTTAGAGGTGGACAAAGGAAACATGAATGGGTATGTTAGTTTGAGATTCCTCTGAGACATCCGAGTGGAGACGCTGAATAGAAAGAAATGTGCATGTCTGGAGTTCAGATGAGGGGTCTGATGGAGGTGTAAATTTGGAAGTCATTCATGTACAGGTGGTAACTAAAGTTGTGAGCATGAATGAGTATATACATTGAATAGCAGGTGAGAAAGACAAAAGGGCAGAAGAGCAAGCCGTGAGAAACTCCAGCTGGTAGAGGGAGATGAGCCAGCAAAGAAGTCTAAGAAGCCACCAGACAGAAACTAGAGTGTAGGAAGAAAACCAGGAGGTGTAGCATGTGGAAGCCATGGATGAAAGTTGGATAAGAGACTCATGGTATCAAATGTGCAGGGAGTCCAACCCAGATGAGGACTGTCTATTGGATTAATGACATAGGGATCATGTTGACCTGGGTTAGAAGTGCTGCAGACTTGTGTTGGAAATGGAGGCAAGATTGGAAAGGCTTGAGAAGTGAGTGTGAGGTGAGGAAATGGCGGGTGGGGGAGGGGGATGTGTGGAAGGGAAAGAGCAGCAAGTGGCCCTGGAGGAGGGGTGTTGGGACAAAAAAAAGATGGTTTTTAAGTTGGAAGATAGTGGATTCCATTGAGGAGAGGTTGATTCTATGGAAAAG
Organism: Tonatia bakeri; assembly: GCA_004024845.1. Taxonomy (NCBI): domain Eukaryota; kingdom Metazoa; phylum Chordata; class Mammalia; order Chiroptera; family Phyllostomidae; genus Tonatia; species Tonatia bakeri. The sequence continues at coordinate 287,147 of PVIA01000647.1, forward strand.
GAAATGCATAAACAATGGTATGAAATTCCTGGAAAGGCATGAACGGAGGGACCCAAGTGGTAGGTGAAGCAGTTGGTGTTAGGAAAGAGAGAAAAGGATAGGTCCTGAAGTCAGCAAGTTTGCGAATTTGAGGACATTCTCAGCTGATGGCCTCCATTTCCCCTGTGGATTAGGAGTGGGTGGTTATCCTCTGAGAGGGGAGGAATGCAGGGGGTGGTCAAAGGAGAGTTGTGTTATGTCTTGGCTAAAAAGGCCCTTCCTCAGGAAGGTCTTTGCTGATGTCTAGGTTAGAGTAAGCTTCAGGATCCTGTGGCGCTCTGTTTCTCTCCCACCATAATACTCAATCATTTATTCAGCAAATAGGAAGTGTTTTAGGTGCCATTCTAGACACTGGCGTGACAGTGAATTGTATGAGTTGTTCAGTGACTGTTTCATCGCTAAACTGAGTTCCACTGGGGAGAAACCACTTCTTTACTATTCATCACTCTTCCCCATGCCATGCACAGTGCCTGGCTGATAGTAAGCTGCCAGGTTAGGAGACCCTTGACCTTGAGCAGGATTTCCCCCTCCACTGTGGTCTGATATCAGCTCCTTCAGGCTTAGTAGCTACTCTTAGTTTCTGCCCTGAATTCCCTGCTCAGCTCCCTGCCTTGAGCCAGAATCCATTTGGTTCTTTCTCTCCTTTGAGGGGCTCCAGGTTCAGATAGCCTCAGTGAGAGGGAAGAGGTTGGATTGTGTGCCTTCCGAAGATGCTGGGCAGCTGTATCCATCCCCCCTGCTACTATCCTTTGATCTCAAAGGCAATGTGGTCACCATCACCTCAGAACTTCCCCATTCCTCCCCTAGGACTTTCTGCCTGGTACCAGAGATGAACAGGGCTGCCCTGAAGCCAGCCTGGCTCTTCACTGTCCCAGCCTCACAGTGTGTGTGCCCTTCCCAGAGCGAACTTCCAAGTGCTAAGGAGGTGGGTTCCAGCCTGACCTCTGTAAGACCTGGCTCCATACACCACTGCTTCAGGGAAGGGCTTGTCCTGAGCTTGACAGTCCCGGGTCTTCTGCCTCCTGAAGCTCATGGAGGTGCCGCTCTTGAACAGCATAAGAGCAAGGATGTCCAATAAAGCCAACATCCTCACTCTTTTCCCCCCTGATCTCAGCCCACACCTGTCTGTTACCCCAGGCCCATCTTACTCTCTTCTCAGGGACCCTTTATCATTCTCCAGCATCCTCTCTGCACCCCATTGCCCATCCACAGCCCATGGGGCTACACAAGCCTGTCTTAGTGTCTCTTCCCAATGAGTTTTGAGCATCCTTGTTCCTCTCATCCCATCCGTTCCATCCATTCCCCCTTCTGTCCACACTGAGGGCCTGCTCTGTGGCAGGTGCACAGTGCACTCCCATTGTTGGTGGGAATGTGAAGTTCTGATAGGATATAGTCCTGGGTGTTGTGAGACACAAAAGAGGGAATGGTCACTTGAAGTCAAGGAGAAAGGACTGAACAGGAAAGACTTACTGCTTAGCAGCTGTGATGACTGAGCCAAGTTTTGAAACATGAAGCAGAGGTTCTCACAAAGGGAGATAGAATTCCAAACATAGGCAAACATAGAGCCAGGGCTGTGATAGTGTGACATGTTCTAGAATCCACCATACTCCATGTGGCTGGAGTGTCAGGTGTGAAGGAGGCAGGGAGAAGGACGAGGGCCGAGAAATCACCACTAGTTTCGGCTCATGAGGCTCTTGGTGTCCTGCTAATGAGCGCGGATGTTATCCTAAAGGCAGCAGTGAGCCATCCAATTTTTCAAACCGGGGAATTACACAGTCTGGTTTCCATTTTTGGAAGACTACTGTGATTTTGGGTAGAGGCAGAGCTGTTTATTTTTCTCATTTGTGCCAGTGACCATGAATTTTCTCATTGCCTAGGCGGGGCCATGCCGAGCAGACCAGCAGTTACACGTGAGGCAGACACAGATAGAAGCCTTTTTCCTTTAATTCACAGATGTGTGCATAGCATTGTGCTAGAGTCTGAGGAGCTAGAAGGGAGGGAAAGGTGAGCTATGGCACCTGCTGCAGGACCACCACACCTGAGAGATGGCAGAGCCTTGCTCCGCAGCCTAAAACACCTCACTGGAACCTGTGCTCGGAGCTCAGCACTACTGTGAGGCAGCAGAGAGAACTGGGGCAGAAGGTCAGGGAGTGAAACAACTTCTTAGTGTGAACGGGGAGACTGAGAACTCTCAGATGAGAAATTCAGGATAAAGAACTGGACAGTGGGAGTCAGAAAGGTGGGAGTTTCAGGGGGCAGTCAGTGAGGGAGAGTTGTGTTGGGGGAGGCGTCAAGTAGGAAGAGAGAATCTGAGTGATAGTATCAGGGAAGTGGAAGGTAACATGGTAGGAGCTAAGAGAGAATTGGGAAGTGGTCGATCACGGAGCATGACCTGTGATGTGGGGGGCCAGTGAGAGTCCAGTGAGCAAGCACTTTATAGTGGGGGTCAGGGAAGGAGAGCAGCCCAATAGTGGAAGGTCAGGGAGGATGGAATGGGGTCTTGAGGGTGGGGTCACTCGGCAACGGGGCTGGAAGGACAAGTAGGTGGACAAGGTGATTGGAGAAGGGCTTGTGAGGAGGGAGGAGGGGGTCCGAGGGGACAGGATGGGTGGGCTGTCACTGTGGAGGATGAGGTCCCCTCAGCTGAAAGGCAGGTGGAGTTTGGTTGGGGCACCCTGGGTACTGGGACACAGTAACATGATCAAAGTGTGTTTTCTGAAACTGGCAGAGGAGATGCTGAAACGGGGCCTGGAGGAAATGGGAGGACACGTTCCCGTGTTGACTCAGCAACTATTTATTGAGGTCCTTTTCTGTGCCAGGACTGTGTTAAGCTCTAGGAATACTGCACTGAAAAAAAAGACAAAATCCTCACTGCATGGAATGGAAATTATTGTCATGAGGAGACAATGATTTTTAAAAAGCAATAATAATAGTAGTAGTAATAATAATAGCTTTTCAGATGGTACTCAGTGCTAGAGAATATTTGGGGATTGCTGAGGGAGGCATAGTGCCCTGTAGTTTTAAAAGGGTATTTAGGAAAGTCTCAATGAGAAGGTGACATTTGGGCAAAGACCTGAAGGATTGGAGGGTCTAGGTCAAGGGCTCCTGCTGTGACCCAGGCTTGGGTTAATATAGTGGCTAGCATAGTGACTGGTGCCCGAGGTGAGATGCTTTATAGAAGCAATCACCAAAGCAGAGCTTCAGCTGGCCAAAGGAGCCATGGACTGGAGCCAGCCAAGGCCCTTCCTTTGTGACCTGCCTTCCCAGGGCCCTGTCCTTAGGGCCGGGTCTGCAGCTCTTTCCTGCCCTCACAGTCCCTAGTTGGGGGTAGGGGTGGGGCTGGTTGAGCCCAGCCAGGGGAACTCAGTGGTGAGACTATGGAGAACCGTGTGGCAGGAGGAACGGGGCAGTCAGTGTCCAGTGTCTGGAACACATGAGCCAGGCCCACGTCAGCAGTGTCCCTGGCACAGTAAGCTCCAGTCGGATGAGCTGGGGGTGGGGATGCACAGAGAGCCATTGTGTGAAGGCTCTGCTGTTGGGATTGAGGGAAAAGCAAGGGTTGGTTGTGCTCTCCTAGGAAGCTCAGGGCTGGGGATTGGGGGATGAGGTGGACTGTGGGTCTGGGCCTAGCCTGAGATAGGGATGGTGGTGATGGGGGACAGGAGCTAGGCTCAGTCATGCTTATGTGAAAATAGCTCACAGGACATGGAGCCATGTGTGCTGGCCTACTGAGTGTAAGGGAGATGAGGAGGTGCGGGTGCAGCCCTGAGGCAGAGGCACGAGTGCTACTATCCTGACTTGGAGGCTAAACATGGTCTTCCCGTTCTCCCCAGCCCCTACCCCCTGCCCTGCAGGATCTTCCAAGGCCATGTCTGTTCCATCATCACTGAGCCAGTCGGCCATTAATGCTAACAGCCACGGAGGCCCTGCCCTGAGCTTACCCCTGCCCCTGCACGCTGCCCACAACCAGCTGCTCAACGCTAAGCTACAGGCCACGGCCGTGGGACCCAAAGACTTGCGCAGCGCCATGGGGGAGGGTGGTGGGCCTGAGCCGGGCCCTGCCAATGCCAAGTGGCTAAAGGAGGGCCAGAACCAGCTACGGCGGGCTGCCACGGCCCACCGTGACCAGAACCGAAATGTGACCTTGACCCTGGCAGAGGAGGCCAGTCAGGAGCCTGAGATGGCACCCTTGGGCCCCAAAGGCCTGATGCACCTGTACTCTGAGCTGGAGCTTTCTGCCCACAATGCGGCCAACCGAGGGCTTCGAGGACCCGGCCTGATCATCAGCACCCAAAATCAGGGGCCAGATGAAGGAGAGGAGAAGGCAGCAGGGGAGGCCGAGGAAGATGATGAGGAAGAGGACGAGGAGGAAGAGGAGGACTTATCTTCTCCCCCAGGGCTGCCTGAGCCTCTGGAGAGTGTGGAGGTGCCCCCTGGACCCCAGGCTCTTGCAGATGGCCCCCGGGAGCACAGCAAGAGTGCCAGCCTCCTGTTTGGCATGCGGAACAGTGCAGCCAGTGACGAGGACTCAAGCTGGGCTACCTTATCCCAGGGCAGCCCCTCCTATGGCTCCCCGGAGGACACAGGTACCTTGTGGAGGTTGGCATGGGGAATGTGGGAGGTCGAGAGGGCAGAGGGCAGGCTTCTCCATTCAGAGGCCAGGGCCAGTCTGGGCGGGAGCCACAGAGCACGTGTCCTCAGCAGGCTATGCTCAGGGTTCCCTGGAGGAAACCATTTCTGCCTTCAGAGAGTACTTGAAGAAGTTGATCATTCCATCATCATGCATACTCTGATGGACAGCAGGATAGATCTGTTTATGGGGCATTTACTGGGTACTGGCCCTGTGCTTGGAACTACCATAATTAATCTTCACAGTACTGTGAAGTAGATGCCATTATTATGCCCATGTATTGGATGGCAAAAAAGAGGTCTGGAGAGATTTAGTGGCTTTCCCACAATCACAGACGGCCTGGCATCAGAGTAGAACTGAGATCCAAAACAGGTCTGAGTCCAGACCTGAGTTGTGGGCCCGTGTTAGCCTGCTATTGCACACAGCAGGACAAACCAAGACACCTCGGGCCAGATTTTAACAGGCCAGGTCTAGAGGGAGCAGCAGCACCTCCCCATAGAGGCCTGTTTGGAAAGACGGGGCAGTGTTGTGTGCAACCTGCTGGGCATTGCAAGGATCCTTTTTTGAATCCTTTGTATCAGGAATAGGATATTGATACAAAAGTTAGGAAACAAAGGAACAATAAGCATATGCTTCTTTGTGAGATCCAGGGCAGAAGAATAAATATTCAGACTCCAAGGATTGATCATTAAATATGTCCCTTTTAAATAAGTTGAGCCTCCACATTTGCTAATATCTCATAGAGGTGTGGACAGGGTCGAGAGCACAGGGGAGAGATAATGGGCTGTAGCCACAAGCTGGGCGTTTGGTCGATGCAGATGAAAAGAAAGATTTGGAGATTAGGAAAGACTCCCCCACACCAGGTGGCAAGCACCATAGCCAGACCCCAAACTGTGTAGCCTTTGCAGGGAGCATATGGTTCAGGTGAGCTGAGGGCAGCACACTGTCCCCTTTCAACACTCTTTTTGTAGACACTTTTAAACATATACAGAAGTAGAGAGAATAATGAACCTTATTTACCTATTACCCAGTTTCAATGATTAGTAACACCTGCCTAATCTTCACACATCTGTACCCCCACCTACACTGGGGCCCTAGCCTAGGTCATTTTGAAGCAAATATCCTTATTCATAAATGTTTGCCCAAACATTTCTAAGAGGTAAAACTCTTTAAATTAAAAAAATATATATTTTAAAGAGGGGGAAGGGAGGGAGGAGAAAGAGAGGGAGAGAAACATCAAGGCTTTCCATAGCCTTCCTCATGTGCCCTGACTGGGGACAGAACCTGCAACCCAGGCATGTACCCCAACCGGGAATCGAACCAGCGACATTTCAGTCTGTGAGGTGATGCCCAACCAACTGACCCACACTGGCAGGGTCGAGATAAAACTCTTAAAAAATTCACAATACCATTATCATGTCTATAATAATTTAACAATAAGTCCTTAGTATCATCATATATTCAGTCAGTGTTTACATTTTCCCAGTTGTCTAATAAATGTCCTTCCCTACCCTTTAAAAAGGTTTTATTGTTTGAATCAATATGCAAATAGATCCCGACCTTTTGCTGGTTGATATGTCTCTTAAAATTTCTTTTTATCTCTGTGTTATCCCTCCATCTCTGTCTTTATTTTTGCTTGTGGTTGTGTTTTAGTTGAAGCCGCTGTGGTGTTTGCCCTGGTTTCCCATGGTCGGATTCGCACATTCTCCCCCTATGGCGGTGTTGAACATGTTCCCCTTCCCCTGAATTTCCTGTAAATTGGTAGTGAGTTCGAGAGCCTTGGTCAGATTCAGATTTGAGAGTTTTGCATTTTGGTTTTTCAAGATCACTTATAGGTGGTACTGAGTCCTTCTATCAAACGCCAAGTCTGTTGTCTCTCTTCTTTGTGATCTAGTGGCCTTCGATGGTCATTGCCTGGATCCCTTTAAAGGGAACAGCTGCTCTTCCAGTACAGTTTGTTGCTTACAGGGCTGGGCTTGGGAAAATGTGGTCTCAATGGAGCCAGTTTATGTAACTTTTTAAGGGAAACTAAAAGCTAGATATTTGTGTGAACTGTCCCAATTTCTAAATGTTAACAATCAATTCTGTTTTTTAAAAGCACTTTGTAAGCTACACACAATTGATCTGAGGATTTCACCAGTCTGCACGTTGCTGGTCTGCAACCTCTGCCTGAGGGGTGTGAGTCAGAGGCCAAATAACGGAGGACCTGGTTGTTCAGGGGCTCCTGGGATGGCTGCTGTGGTGCCACACCTGTGAACCTTCTGGGAGCAGGAGGGTGGAACTGCTGGACACCTGAGAAGGGTACACCAGGCATGGGCAGTGACCTTGGAGGCTATGGAAATTGAGGGTAGCGGTGTGGGGCCGGCCTAAGGAAGGGCTCACTCTGTTGTGATTCTGTTACCATAACCATGAAGACAACACAGTAGGTCTAGACTCTGTAGGAATGGGCTAGAATTGAGCAAAAAGAATTTTTTTTAAGATTTTATTTATTTACTTTTAGAGAGAGAAAAAGGGAGGGAGAAAGAGAGGAAGAGAAACATCTGTTGGTTGCCTCTTCCATGCCCCCAGCTGGGGACCTGGCCTACAACCCAGGCATGTGCCTTGACTGGGAATCAAACCAGAGACCCTTTGATTTGCAGGTTGGCGCTCAATCCACTGAGCCACACTAGCCAGGGCCAAAAGTTATTTTATTCTTCCCACTTTAAGATCTCCACAAAGTTGTTGACTGAATGTGTAAGTGCATGTATGCATGAATGAATGAATGAATGAATGAATGAACAAACTTGACTACCTGTATGGGGTCCATACTCTGTGCCAGGTCTTGTCCTAAGGGCTGGAAATGCTTACTACAGGGGACAGGTGTTACTGCCCTCATGGCACTCCTAGTCTAGTGAGGAGTCAGAAGTACACAGGCAGTTAGAACCAGTATGATGCACTCAGGGGTGGGGGAAGTGCAGGTGGGGCGCCTGACCCTGCTTGTGTTTGTGCTTGGTGGCAGTCAGGTGGGTTAGTTTAGAGAAGTGACCTTTACACTGATGCTTGAAGGAGGAGTTGGTAATAGCTAGGCAAGGATAGCGGGGAGGGAAGCTGGGCTTGGAGAGGATGAGGGGCATGCTCCAAGCTGGGAGAGAGAGAGAAGGGGTGTGAGGATGGTCAGAAATAGGCTGAGAGGCAGGTTAGAGGCACCCAAACTCTGTGGGGGGATTTGGATTCCATCCTGAAGGCAAGGAAATGACAAGAGTATTAAATTGGAGAGTAACCGCATTAATTGAGCATTTCAGAACAGTCATCCAGACTGTGATGTGCAGCCCAGACTGGAGGAGACTAGACTAGAGGAAGACCACTGTGAAGCTGTTGCAATGACCCAGGTAGGAAATGTTAGTAGTCTGGGTTATGGTAGTGGCCTGGAGGTAGGTAGTGCTTGGAGGAGATGTGCCAAGCTCCAGAAGGGCCTCCCAGATGGTCAGGGCAGGAGAGTGGCCCCTCCAAGCCAGATCGGAAGGAAGCTCTTTAAAGCAGGAAGATACAGGCTGATAGGGATGGCAGATGGATTGGTGTGTGTGACTCAGGCAGAAGATGGTGAATTGGTCCTCAGATTTGAGAGGTGTATTACCTTCATAAAGAAGAGTGTGGCTGTGGAGGGCACGGCTGCCTTAGGTGCTGATGTTTTGGAAGGTGTGGCAGTTCAGCCCTGAAGGCAATGGAAGGTATCTGGGGAAGAGCAGGTATTTCAGTTCCTTAGGGCCTGAGGTAAGGGGAGGGTGGGTGAGAAGAGGTGGTTATGGCTGTCTAGAAGGCTGGATGGGCAGGAAGAGCCCCTCCTCGTTTTGAGGTGACGCACCTGCCCAAAAAACTCACCTCAGGTGTGCAGCCACCTTGATGTAACCACGCCCACTCCGGGCCCCTCTGTGCCTGGTTGCTCAGCAGCCTGGGTCTGGGGACTGCTTGTCCCTCCGTGCTGCCGCTTGGACCAGTCAGGATTCCTGGTTTCCCTGGTAACGCTAAGCACGTCAGCAGTCTGGGCGCTCCCAGCCGGCCCTAGTGTTGCGGTTGCCGAGGAGACGCTGCAGCCTAGCTGGTCCCCGGCAGGTGAGGGGGTTGGTACTGGGAAGCCCCAAGCCCAGCCCCAAGCTTGCTGGGGTCTAGAACCTCAAGGCCCAATCTCAGACTCAGACTGTTGGGCAAGTTCTGCGGAGGGGAGGCAGCCCTGAGAGCCTTGAAGCCACACCCTGATTGTGCTGAGCTCCAGGCTTGCAGGGCCCCAGGTGGCTGGGCTATTTCCCAAGGGGCTGAGCCTCCCTGTGTCCCTAAGACAGGGCTTGATTGTGCCACTGAGGTGACCACTGTGGGGTAGGGTGGCATGGAGATTTGGGATTGGGGGAGGGGAGCCAGGATTAGAAAGAAGAGATGTGAGTAGGAAGGGCTGGGGTCTCAGGAGCACCCTCCCTCCTCACCCCAAAGAGGTCTCCTCCCATGGTGGTCCTGGCCCCTCCCTAGTGAGCTCCAGGCGGAGGAGGATCTTGCCTGGTAGGCGCTCTGCCCTGGTGAGAAGGGGGTGGGATGAGCTTTTCTCTGCAGCCCAGCACCAGGCTGTGAGCCCAGCTGGCTGGGCTGGAGGGGCTGTGAGGAGGGAGGGTGGAGGCAGGAGGGGCTGGGAACGAGCGCCATGTTCTCCCAGGACTTTTTCCTGGCCATCATCCTGCAGGACAGCAGCCCAGGTGAGGGATGGCTCTGCGTTGGGCATGATGCGGGTTGGGGCTGGCAGGGAGGGCAGAGGCAGAAAAGGCATGAGCCGGACTGTAGGGCTGGCATGGTGTCGGCTGCAGGAGGAGGGATGTATGTCACAGGTGCTCCATGTGCGAGCATGTGCACAAAACGTTTGCTTGCATCTTAAGGGTCAGGGCGTGAGTGTCTGTGGTGTCCGCACACACTGGCAGAGGTCACTGTATGTTGTGTGTCTGCGTGTGCACTCACTACGTGGTACCTGCACATGTGTTGGAGGTCATTGCATGTGTGGTCCCTGTCCCTGTGTGTGGCCAGCATTGGTATATATAGCTGTGTGTGTGCATACCTCTGTGTATGGTGTCTGCATTAGTGTGTGGCTGGAGTTGATGTGTGTGTGTTTGCCCATTTTCTGTGTGCACATACCATTGTGTTTGTGGTGGCTATAAAGGTATGTGGTAGGGTTTGTGTGTCTGTGTACATGTGTGTGCAGGACCTGGTAATGGTGTGCACTTGAGATACAGATATGTATGACAGAAGGTCATTTGGGGTCATCTAACCTTCCTCCCTTCTCTCTGCCTTCCTCCTTCCCTGCATGTGGCCACATCAGCCAGGAGCAGGGCCCAGGAGGAGGCCTGAGCCATGCTCCCTGCTGGCAGCCCCCTGTGTGGAGACTCCAGACTGTGGGCTCTAGGAGGAATCAGGAAGCATGTTGTACTGGAGCCCTTCCTCCACCCTTCCTCCACTGTGCGGTCTTAGGGAGGGGACTGGGCATAAGCCCCCGCTGTCTGCTTTTTGGGTGGGCAGACTCTCACCAAGCCTCCACCTCGCAGATTCCTTCTGGAACCCTAACGCCTTCGAGACGGATTCCGACTTGCCGGCTGGATGGATGAGAGTTCAGGACACCTCAGGGACTTACTACTGGCACATCCCGACAGGGACCACCCAGTGGGAGCCCCCTGGCAGGGCCTCCCCCTCCCAGGGGAGCAGCCCCCGAGAGGAGTCCCAGGTAAGGCTCACAGACCTGTTGCATTTTAACTGGGGTGCAAGGGTGGTGTTGCTGGAACAAGATGAACTGCCCACTCACCCCTCCCTTCCCCCCTTCAAGCTCACCTGGACAGGCTTTGCCCACAGAGAAGGCTATGAGGATGGAGAATTTTGGAAGGTGAGTGGGGGTACCTGCTTCACAATGGGAGAGCTGCAGAAGGGGCATGATTTTGGCCCTGACTCCTCTTTCTTCTTCCCAAGGATGAACCCAGTGAGGAAGCACCAATGGATTTGGGATTGAAGGACCATGAGGAGGGGACACTGCCCTTCACGGCTCAGAGCCTCAGGTGAGGGGGAAGGCTTAGTGCAGTGGACTGGCAGTGGGATGAGTCTGTTTGGAAGGGGCCTTGACAGAGCTCCTGTACCAAGTGTTACCATCTGCCTCCAGCCCAGAGCCATTGCCCCAAGAGGAGGAGAAGCTGTCCCAAAGGAATGCCAACCCAGGGATCAAGGTTTGTGCAAGACCATCACCCATGCCCCAGACTTGGGCCCCTCTGTGTGCAGGAGAGCCCCTTGTGTCATGTCCTGGGGGGCATCTCTGGTCTCATTACAGCTCCCCCAGTCTTCAGTTAGGAGCTCTTACAGTCTCAGCACAGACCCCTGTGTCTGAGCTGGAGGCCCTTCAGTTTTTAATGCAACCAGTGGCCTGACAGGGAGCCCTTCCAAGCTTGGCTCAGATGCTTCCTTGTACTATCAGGGGTCTCCTCTGAGACCATCACCCCTCCTGCTAACTATATGCTGTTTGGGGCACTTCTCAGTCTTAGCTTAGAACACCCACCCACCATGTTCTGAGTCAGACTCCTCTGGTCTCAGTAAAGCCCCCTGTGTCCTGTTTTGACACTCCTCCAGTTGCAACTCAGACCCTCTACCTCCCACCCCCTCTTCTGTGTCTGGTAGTGTTTTGCTGTGCGCTCCCTTGGCTGGGTGGAGATGACCGAGGAGGAGCTGGCCCCTGGACGCAGCAGTGTGGCTGTCAACAACTGCATCCGTCAGCTCTGCTACCACAAAAACAATCTGCATGACCCCATGTCTGGGGGCTGGGGGGAGGTGAGGGCCCCAGCTGGTGGGGTGCGGTGCGGGGTGTGGTGTGGTGGAAAAGTGAAGGAAAGAAAAGTGTGAAAGATGAGAGAGCTGAGCTGCCCAGGCAGGGGCTGGGGGAGGGAGGTGTTGACCTACCCCAAGTGACAGTCCTGTGAGATGGATATGTGACCCCTGGTCGGGACCTTGGGAGATGGTTGTCTCACGAGGATGGGGAGGATAAAAGGAGGAAGTGATGACAGGTGTGACTTCTACTCAAGTGCAGCCTGCAGGGTGGGTGATCTGACACCCAAGCAAGGGTCCCAGAGCTGTGGCTGACTCCTCTAAGCTGGAGGTGGCAGAGCTCAGCCACCTTCTCAGCTGGGGCACCAACGAGTGCCTGCTTCCCGGGCCTGCAGGGAAAGGATCTGCTGCTGCAGCTGGAGGATGAGACGCTAAAGCTGGTGGAGCCACAGAGTCAGGCCCTGCTGCACGCCCAGCCCATCGTCAGCATTCGAGTGTGGGGCGTCGGGCGGGACAGTGGAAGGTGGGCGCAGAGCCTGGGGCCCTAGGGTGGGGGCTCATCCAGCAGCCAGAGTGGGCCATCCTCCCTGACTCTGTTCTTTGCCTCTCTTGTGCTGCCGGACCCAGAGAGAGGTACTGTGCCTATTTACCTCCTCCCTCCCACACCTGGACCCGATGCCTCAGAGCACCCTGGTTCCTCTGTTCTTCCCTGCCCCTTCCTGCCCACTGTGCTCGCCCATTCTCCCCCACCTCAACATGCTTGCCTGTCTTTCCTCCAGCCAGAGGCAGTATACACAGGACACCATCTGAGGGCAGAAGCCCTGGAGGAGGGTGTGGGTGTGGTGGGAACAAGGCTCAGCACTGGATGGCACTGGGAGACACTGAGGTGCCCCTCCATCAACAGGGACTTTGCCTACGTAGCTCGTGATAAGCTGACCCAGATGCTCAAGTGCCACGTGTTTCGCTGTGAGGCACCCGCCAAGAACATCGCCACCAGCCTGCATGAGATCTGCTCTAAGGCATGACCCCGTCTGCTCCCTGGATTTGCTGCCACCTTTGCTCTACAAGGGTTTGGGTGGGGTCACTGAGTGGTGGTGGGGGGGCTCCAGGGCAAGGAAGCCCTAACAGACCCTCCTTCATTCCTTTCTTCCTCTCCTCCCTTTATCAGATCATGGCTGAACGGCGCAATGCCCGCTGTTTGGTAAATGGACTATCCCTGGACCACTCTAAACTTGTAGATGTCCCTTTCCAAGGTCAGTATCACGACCCCTCCACGTCCAGCTCAGCTTTGTTGGCAAAGGTGGAGTGACTTAAAAAGAGACATGAGTGGAGGAACTTTGGTTAAAGGGAGGAAGGGGGAAAGGGTGGAGGTAGGGACATATCTTGGCTGGAATGTCTAACTCATACCCTGGTGGTGGGGACTGGGGGTGAGCAAGATTGACCTCTTCTTCCCCACAGTGGAATTCCCAGCGCCTAAGAATGAGTTGGTGCAAAAGTTCCAAGTCTATTACCTGGGGAATGTTCCTGTTGCTAAACCTGTTGGTATGTATGTTCTCCTCTCAGGCACCACCACCTTGATCCCGAAGCTCTGCTCCCACCCTCTGCCTCCCAGTGCCTCTTCTACCAGACTTTCCTCATGCTTGATGTCACCCTGCCCTTCAAAATGCATCCCAGCCCCCGTACCTCTGTCCCAGCTGCACTCTGTGTCCTGTGTATCATGGCAATTGACATACCTTTACTGAGTGTGAACCAGTGAAGCAGGCACATAGGGAGACCCACTCCTGAATACTGCAGAAAAGCTTTGATTACATTGGGAGGCAGGTCTTAGATGATCGGAGACACCAGGCAGCAGCCAGGAGTGGGATTTGATACTACAGCACCAACTACAGACTGTGAGCATCTATAGAGGGAGCAGTGAGCATAATTGTCACGTGCTTTATTGGCTGTAAAGTGCTTCCTTATGTATTATGTCATTTAATTTTTGAAGATCCTATGAGGCTGTGATTATGATAATTGCCATTTTATAGATATGAAAACTGAAGGTAGAGACTACCTGATTTATATTTCCAGTGCATTCACAGCACCTGTTATTTATTTGTTCATTCACTTAGCAAATACCTATGAAGCCTACCATGTGCCAGGTCTTGGGAGAACAGTGGCCATAGTCCTGCTTTCATGAAGGTTACAGTAGAAAAGAACAGGAACTAGTCAAATCACACAAATAAATGTGTAATTATAGGTTAAGTTATTCATTGAAAGAAAATAGCATGGTGCTATGAAACTATGTAGCAGAGAAACCTCATTTAGTCCAGGGAGTCAGAAACGAGTTACTTGAGAAAAGTGACATTTGAACTGAGATCAAAAATGAAGAGGAACTAATGTGGTAACGTAGGAGGGGGAGGAGTCAGGCAGGAGAAGATTGTTCCAGGCATAACGAAGAGCACGTGGGGTGACCCAGAACAGACAATGCTTCGGCACGTCAGAGGCACTGAGGGGGACAGCAGTGCCAGATGCAGCTGGGAGCTGAGCAGTGGTCAGACTGCGTGAATCTTCAGGCCATGTTAATGGTTTATTCTTCATCCCAAGAGCAGCAAGGAGCTCTGGAAGAGTTTTTGGGAGAGGTCTCAGCATAATCAGATTTGAATTTTGTAAAGCTTACTTTGGCTATACAGTGTCAAGGAGAATGTTCGGTAGGTGGAAGTGGATGCAGAGAACTCAGGAGGATCTTGCAGTAGTGGCGGCCAGTGCGGAGAGATTCCTGGACTGATAGAAATGAAAAGAGTGTGTTGGTTCAAGAGATATTTAGACAGGTGGCCAAAAAAGAGAGAGAGACAGAGACAGAGACCCATTTAGACAATTGAAATCAATAAGCCTTGGTGATTGATGACTGTGGGGTGAGGGACAGAGGCATTAAGGGTGACTCCTGGCTTCCTGGCTTTTGAACTGAGTGGAGAACAGTGCCATTCTGTAAAGGTAGACTCTGGAAGAGGCCAGTTTGGGGTTGTCGATTGTGAGTTCAATTTTAAACATGCAGAGTTTGAGCCCTGGCCAGTGTGGCTCAGTTGGTTGGAGCATGGTCCCTTAAACCAAAAGGTCATGGTTTGACTCCTGGTCAGGGCACATGCCTAGGTTATGGGTTCAGTCCCCATACAGGAGGCAACTGATCAATGCACTCTCTCCCTCCCACCCGCCCCCCAGCCCTTCTTCTCTCTCTGGAATAAACAAACAAATAAACAAAAACATGTGGAATCTGAGGAAGCTTGGGGAAGCTGAGTGGCAAATTCAAGTAGGCTACTGGATTCAGAGGAGAGGTCTGGGCTAGAGATACAACCGTGGGCATCATTGGGTTATAGAGGTAATCAAGGCCACGAGTGTGGAGGAAACTGACCCCGGAAAGTGGGTAGCCTGCTGTGAAAAGGGAAATGAGCCTAGGCCTAGCCTTGAGGCCCTCCACATTTAATGGATGGTGGAAGGGGGTGAAACTGCCAAGGATAGTGAGAGCAGAAGGAGAGTTCAGAGGAAGAAAGACTGTTTCAAGGAGTGGTTGGGTGTCATGTCAAAAGGCACTCAGGAAGACCTCAACAATATTTGGTGAATGGTTAAACAAGCAAATGAGACTTGCCTTGGATGACATAGTCAGGGGATGGTAGTCCTGGGACTCAAACCCTGGTCATCTTTAGTTCTTTCCTCTTCCCCTGAAACCATGCTGACTCCAGTGACCAGCATCTTAACATTTAATGAGCGAACCCGTCTTAGAGAGGGTAGGGATTGAGCTGGAGTGTGAAGGAAAGCTCAGTTTGCAGAGGAGTGGCTGTTCCAGTTGGATCCAATGGGACTGCTACAAACGCGCAGCTGGAGGTGAGAGAAGTATGCTGAGGGCGCAGGAAGGAGGCTCCGCTGACCCCTATGCCTGCGCTCTCATTTCCTTCTCCGTCCCACCCTCAGCTTTGAAACCCTTGTTGCCTCTTCCAGCTATTACCCCTACTCCCAGATTCATCTGCCACCTTATATAGGTTCTCACTACATTTAATCATCTGTCTGCAACCCCTCTGTTGCCCATCAGCTCAGTGGGTCTGCTGTGATGAAGCCAGTTCTTTCACACTAGTAGGCTCTAAGCTCACTTCTTGCTTTATATTTTGCTCCCTTTCCTTCTTTTTAAAATTTATTGATTTTAGAGAGAGAGAGAGAGAGAAACATCGATTTGCTGTTCCACTGATGTATACAATTATTGGTTAATTCTTATATGTGCCTTGGCAAGAGATGGGACCTGCAACCTGAGCGCATTGAGAGGGCACTCTAACAAACAGCTACTCCGCTAGGGCTGTCTGCTCCCTTTTTAACCTCCAGGGGTTTAACGCTGGCTCCTGCTAAAGCTGCAGTGTTCATTTACTCAACAAACAACTAGTGACTGCCTGGTTTGTGCCACCCACTATTCTAGGTTCTTGGTATATGTTAGTGAACAAAACCGACAGAGATTCTTGCCTTCAGGTAGCTGACACACTAGCCAGGAGAGACAGACAATAAAACAAGCTGTGCAGTATGCTGGAAGGCAATAACCGATAGAAAGAAAAAATGAACAGAAGGATAAGGAGAGTAGGGAGTGTGGGGCTCAGAGTTAGGGTGCAAGTTTTAGTCCTGAGTTGTTACCAACTCAGGCTTTTTCCGGGTCCTGTTCTTCCACTTCTTCCCACCACCTCCTGGCTGATCCTCCCCACACTGTGAGGCCAGGCCTCACTCTCACAGCCCCATCTGCTTCTTAAGCAGTTTGACTTTGATGTATCATCCACAGCTCATGATCTTTGAGACTTCCTATTGACTGGCCTCAGTGTCATAAACATCACAGCTCTCTGCAGTCTGACCTGGCCCACTGCTCCTACTTGCATTGATACCCTTCTGTGGACTCCCAGGTTACTTGGTTCTCCCAGTTCAGGTTCATAGGCACAAGTTGCCTTGAGGGTGACTTGGTCACGTGTCTGGAAACCCTTCGGTAGATAAACCCTGTACAAGGATTGGCAACACAGAGATGAATGAAACTTGGTTTTTGTCCTCGAGATGGCCAGTTGAATGTGGAAAAGGTTTTCCAGGCGTTACAAGATGTTTTGCTAAGAGTTGACCCAGCAACATCCTCTCTCTGCCTTGCGGCAGGGAAGGCTTCCCAGGTAGGGCCTGGGTGAGCCCTGGAGGATTTGAATCAGGAGTTTCTCAGACAGTCAAGGGGGTAAGGGTAGGTGCACTCCAGACAGAAGCTTATCCCTCAGTGACAGTCTGTGTCCCTCGAGGGCATCCTCTTCTCTCAGTTTGTATTCCCCACCTGCCTTGCAGGGTATTTGCCAAGATGAGATGTTAATAAATGCTCCATAAGTCATTTGAAGCTCCAGGAGCAATAAAATATGAGGCTTGACAGCTCAGATGAGGCCAGTTTTTAGAGGACTAGCATGCTTGGGAGTTTGGCCTTGATCCAGCCAGAGGTAAGATGAGCAAGGCCAACGTGGGGGGAAGACTTTCGAGGATATTTGTCCCCTGGCCAAAAAGAGCCCACGTGGTTTGCTTCTAGTGAGAGCCTGCGAGCACTGAAAGGGGCAGGAGGGCCCCGGAGGGGACCACTGAGGCGTGGGCCTTTGTGCTGGCGTTGTTCACTCTTAGCTCTGCGCTGGAAGGGCGAAGATACCTAGGTCACGCAGCCGGTCCTGAGCAGTGCAGGACCTGGAACCCGTGCCTCCACCACGCCGTGTGCTGCTGCCTGGGTTCTCTGCTGAGTGCAGGTGAAAGTGGAGGAAACCGTTGTGTTTCAAGGGAAAGTTGATCAATCTAAAAGCCAGGTCTTTGGGTTCCTTGGTCTTTGAGCACATTATAGAAATTATCTATAATTTCTACATAGATAAATTAGATTTATCTGTACAGAAACTAAGGTGGCAGCTAAGATTTTGACAGCTCTTCTAGTTCTGGAAACTAGGAATGTGGAGAAGAGGCGGGGAAAGGCTGGCTAGGAGCCCAGGCTCTGGAAGCAGACAGCCTGCCATCAGATCCCCATTCCTCTGTGTACCTAAGGTTTATTACCTGATTTCTATAAGCATCCTTATCTATAAAACTACGATAAGAGAATCTATTGTGAGATTGTTGTAAGGCACTTAATGATTTAACACAGTGTGACCTAATAGTAAACATTTCCTCAAATGGGCATCTTAAAAAAGGCGAAGGTTGGGTCTCGGGGGAGGACTGGCCCGAGGAGTTGGTTTGGGAGTTGCTATGTGAAGCACAAGGTCTAAAAGTGCAGGAGTGAAATGTGGGGAGGAGGGAAGGGTCAATTTGTTTAGGCCACTGGAAGAAGAGGCAGAATTGGTGAAGACCAAGGTTAGGATTCAAGATGGAAGAAACCAGGAAAGTGGCAAGTCCCTGAAGCTGAAGAGGAAAGTACCAAGGAAGGGAAACCTGTGTGGCACAGGGGTGGGTGGGGGAGGGCTGTGGGCGGATGAAGTAGGAATGGGGCAAAGCCCTGGGATTGACTGGGCAGAGCTGGGAAGTCTAGGGTAGATTAGGGGTGTCCACTCCCCACTTCGAGTGGTGCCATGTTTGTGTCCATATCTTCTAGGGGTAGACATAATAAATGGGGCCCTGGAGTCTGTCCTGTCCTCCAGTAGCCGTGAGCAGTGGACGCCAAGTCACGTCAGTGTGGCCCCTGCCACCCTCACCATCTTGCATCAGCAGGTAAAGACCTGGTGTGGCAGAAGAAGGCATGGCAGTGCTTTGCCATGAAGGGGAGATGGGGGGTGACGGCAAGAGTCGCCAATAAGAGGGATGTGCCCAACAGAACAGAGTCTGGCTGTTCCTTACCAGCTGGGTTTTTTCCTTCCAGACAGAGGCGGTGCTGGGAGAGTGTCGGGTGCGCTTCCTCTCCTTCCTAGCTGTGGGCAGAGACGTCCACACGTTTGCGTTCATCATGGCTGCTGGCCCCGCCTCCTTCTGCTGCCACATGTTCTGGTGCGAGCCCAATGCTGCCAGCCTCTCAGAAGCTGTGCAGGCTGCATGCATGGTAAGTGGGTGGGGTGGTGGGGTGGTGACACTGACCCCAGGTGGGGCAGGCTGGAGAATGACTGCCCATCCCCCCACCCCCCATCTCTCTACAGCTCCGCTACCAGAAGTGTCTGGATGCCCGCTCCCAGGCCTCCACATCCTGCCTCCCTGCACCCCCTGCTGAGTCCGTTGCCCGCCGTGTAGGGTGGACTGTCCGCAGGGGTGTTCAGTCGCTGTGGGGCTCCCTCAAGCCCAAACGCCTGGGGGCCCATACCCCCTGAAGCCCTCAGTTCTCTCTCCACCTGCTTGCACTGGGCCCCAGGGAACTCAAGGCTATAGGGCAGGGAGGGGCCCTAGAGGCTATTCTTAGGCCTCAGCCCCATCCCCCTCCCAAGCTGCCCCTCCTCAGTAGCTGGGTTCCCTGCCTAGGGGCTGGAGAGGAAGACCTCTAATCCCTTCAAGGAAGTGACAGTACTGGATTGATGACAAGAGCAACAGAAAGCAAGGCCAGCCCCCTGCCCCACCCCCCCATCCCCACATTTCAGGTGGAGCAGAAGGAATTCTTCGAAGCCAGGCCCCATCTTTGTGGGGTCCAGCAGGGACAGGAGGGGACCAGCCCAGATGTGGATCCCCTCCCCCCT
This sequence comes from Tonatia bakeri, assembly GCA_004024845.1. Classification (NCBI taxonomy): domain Eukaryota; kingdom Metazoa; phylum Chordata; class Mammalia; order Chiroptera; family Phyllostomidae; genus Tonatia; species Tonatia bakeri. The sequence continues at coordinate 306,278 of PVIA01000647.1, forward strand.
GCCCCATGGCACCTCTGCTGTACTGATATCACTAATAAAGTCTGTCTGCCCTGCTGAACTGTGTGACTGCCTGCATCTTCACCACACCATCACTCTGATCCCTCAGTCAGGATCGTGTTCCCCAGGTGCCCTTGCCCTGTCTGCCTTGAGAGAAGAAATTGGGACAGTCACAGAGGGAGAGGATCTGGAGTCCAAGTCTCTTATCTTTATTTTAACAGCCTGGCAGTCAGGCAGGCGGCGGCAGCAGTATAATGTTCTTGGCTGGCCAGCACAGGCCTGGGGCAGTAGCTCCGTCTGTTTTCCCTTGGGCAGTGCCAACGGAGACCTCTGCTCCATGTCAGGGAAAGGACAGCAGCCCCACGACAGGCAGAGCCACCAACTCTCCTTCATGTCTTGCCAACCTAGCTCTAGAAAAGAAGGTGCTGTCTCCGTGTACTCGGGGCCCAGGATAGACTCTTCACTGTCCATGTCCTTCCCACAGCAGCCCTTTGAGGGTTTTACTCCCTTCCTAGGACACGCACTCTCCCAACTGGGTGCTAGCAGAGTGGTGGGCGTGGCCGCAGGCTCCGGACCTCAGAGACGCTCGCATTTGACAACAGGTGGCGACACAGAGCAGGGCTGTCAGAGCGGGCGGAGAGCTGCGCGCACAGAGTAGCGAGGCGGCAGGGTGTGCCGCAGGGCTCGGAGGGCGGGTGGCCCTTATGGTAGAGAAACCAGAAGGTCTGGAATAGCTGTGTGTCTCCCCGCATGCGGTATACCAGGTCATGCCAGGCGGCAGGCAGTGCATTGGGCATCCCGTAGGTTTCTCGAGCCCTGTACAGGAGATGCCAGTGTGGAGTGGCTCCGGGTTGATTAGCCTGCGTCAGGTTCAGAATGTAGGTCTCATGGTCTAGGACCACGTGAGAGCTCCCTGGGTAGTTGCCATCTATTTGGTAGACCCGGTAACCTGCAAAGAGGGAGGGGCTAGCTGAAGATGGAAGGAGCAACAGAAGGAAGGGGCCTCACGTCCAGCCCCTTGCTGGCCTAGGCTCCGACCCTGCCCCTTTAAATCACCAATTTCCCCTATTTCAGCAACTGCCCTCAGCGTCACTCACCAGGATTAAGGCTGATGTAAGTGGTGGCGCTGGGTGCCAGGAAAGCTACAGATAGCGGCCGGCTCAGGGTTTCCTCATCATAGAAGACTTCAAATTCATCTACGTGGGTATGGCCAAAGAATTGACCAGCCAAGGTGTTCTCGTACCTAGCCAGAAGACAGGAATCATATTCAGAAGGTTTTAGGGAGGAGGATGGGATGCCTTCTTTTTCATCCCATTCAAATAAGTAGCCTCCCCACCAGTATGGACAGCAGGGATGTTGACAGGCTCAAGGGAATTTGAATCATCAGATTCTTCATCCCCCTATCCCCATCTCCCTCCTACCTGGCTACAATTCGGTAATAATTCCAGCTCCAGCTCTTCAGGCAGTGCCCTGGGGGGATGTGGCCAATTATGTGTACCTTTGGGGAGAGATAAGGACAGTTATCAGGGCAAGGAGGCGTTCAGACAGCCCTGGCCAACGTATTCGGTACTCATCTCTTCTATACAGGCTGGTACTCCTGGCCAGAGGGAGGAGGAGTGAACAAAAGGACTTGTAAGGGGCACCTTGAGCTGAACCCCCAGAGAAGGCTGTTGTTGGAAGCTTCTCTGCTCACTGGGGCTCCAGCTCCAGACAGGAGTCTGCCGGCAAGAGCCAGGCCACCTATACCACCATGCTCCCCACTCTTCCTCACCTTGTCTCCTCGATCCTCAGCAGCCTGAAGCTCCCCCACCAGCCACTGGAGCTGTCCAGCGGGATCTGTGGAGTTGATTAAGAGCCAGAAGTTCTCACGGGAACAAAAATTCATATTGAGAGAGATGAGGCGGAGGCCGGGGTATGGGGAAAGGGCATAGAACCCCCCAATTCTGAAACAAAGTGAACACGAGGGGTCAACACTCATTCATAATCCTGGGCCTGCTTGCCCAGTCCTGTGCTAGACATCTGGATGGAGGGCAGAGGTATGCAGACTGTTACCTCTACCCTCGAGGAGCTCACATTCTAGCTCAAGACCAAGCAGCATGATGATAGGGCCCAAGTGGTTTGAGGAGTCGTTCAGAGGGCTAAGGGCTCTAGTTCAGGGTAGAGAGAAAAGTGAGCTAGACTGGGAAGCAAAGGCCACTCAGGAAAGATGACATGGGCTTGGCTAGGTTGGGCAAAAGTGGGACGTTAAACAGGAGGGGAAGGTGTTCTACAGAGGGCCAGCTGAGACCGGTATGGAGAGGGTATGCTGCCAGCCCTGGGAAGGAGGATGGTTGGAGATAAGGGCAGACGTGGAAGGTGGAGTCAGATTAGGGAGGGCCAGGGAGGTGAGGGGAGGACTCCCACTAGAGCAGTCAGAGATAACGCCCAGGTTCCCTGCTCCCTTCACTTTCATCCACCTTTCTTTTCTGTTCCTGTTTTCCCAAGGACCTCAAGTACCTGAGGGTGTGAAGGGCTTCAGCAGGCAGCCAGGGCTCCCATGCCTTGGCCATCGCCTCATAGAGCCAGAGGGAAGAGCGGTTGCCCTCTATGAAGGGGGGAGGGAAGCTGTTGACGGGTGTGCTTTCATGGTTTCCCACAGCAGGATACACAGGCACCGGCCCCAAGTGCTTCTTCACGAGGGCTGTCACAGTGGTCAGGGCCTGCAGCTGGTCCTGACGAGACTGGTGCCAGACGTTATGTGCAGGGATATCTCCTGTCCAGTACACCATATCAAAAGGGCCAGCGGGGCCCAGCCCACTCAACAGGCTCTCCAGAGTCCGCAGGGGCAGGTCACACTTGCTGTACTCGCCCCAGTATCCAGCACCCGGGCGGGAGGAGGGTGGCAGGCCAGAACCCCGGCGGCAACATAGTGGGTCCTCACAGTCAGGGTCTGTGCCCTCCAGGTAGTCCCGATCCCAGTGCAGGTCGGTGAGGAAGAGGACCCGGCTGACAGGGGCACCTGGGGCTGGGGGATTGGGCGGTTTGGGGTATGGCTTTGGCGCAGCTGGCAAAGAGATGTTCCAAGATGAGAAAATGTCCCAATCCCCACAGGTGGAGCCCAGGAGCAGGCCACAGGCCTCAGATGGGCTCAGTACCGAGCGTCTCCACACCTCTACCATGTCATCTTCAAAGAGGTGGACAGCTGACTCGCACACAGTGGGTGGTGCTATCTTCAGCAGCTTGCACAGCTTGATGGCCAGGGAACCCACCCGGGCCACATTGACCTCATTCTGTGGTGGGAAAACCCAGTAGTAAGAGGTCAGAGACAGAGCAGAGGCTAGGCCAACCACTGGCTACCACCTTTTGGGCTTTCATATCCCAACTGGGCCTGGGCTGAACTCAGAGCCCCCCAACCCCCACCTTCCACAGCAATTGCCCTGAGACTCAGGCAGCACCAGGCCAGCACTCCTCTTCAGTTCCGTGGCCAGTGGCAGCTCAGGCCTTTGCTTGCTGAGCTGGCTTCCTTAGGCACAGTCTACAGCATGCCCTGAAGTTTGGGCTGGGCACAATGACAAACTCTCCAGGGTTTGGGGACACACACAGGGGCAGGGCCCTGTCTACCTGGGAAGCCTTACAACGCTCACCTACCAACAAGTGCTCACCATAACACTATCAAGGGATAAGACAGCCCCATGTAGTCCCACACCCCTGGATATGTCTTAATTCAAGTTCCTTTTGAGTGGATAGTACCAGGTGTGGTGCTCAGGGCTGGAGATGCCAAGTGCGAGGTAAAGGCACACCAGGGTGGGAGTCCCCATCTCTCCCCTGGCCAGTGTCTGGCCTTGGACAAGTGACTTCACCCCTGTGGGACTCTATTCATTTGTAAAATGGAGATAACAGCTGCAATGAAACAGGCTCGCAGCCTTGATTTAAACTGCATAAAATGGCTAGCACAGTGCTCAGCATATAATTTGCACCCTTTCCTTACTTTACAAGGTCACAATGTAGGTAGTGGTGGCAAACAGCCACGGGTGTCCCCAAAGGAGAGCAAATTCAGTAATGGCTTGTGGATGCCGGACTCTCCCCACGAGGGATGCTCTTTGGGACCCCAGGCCCTGGCGCTCTCCTTTGGCCTGCTTCACCACAGTCCCTTCAGCACTCACCTGTAGTCCAAAGTCGATGGCAGTGAACAGGCCTTTGCAAACTGGGCAGGTGAGGTTCCACCACCCAAAGGTTTCCTGGAGCTGGGGCACTACGCGACTGAAACTGGAGAAAAGGCCTTGGGTCGGAAGCGGGTGGGCCCCCGCAGGAGTCCAGAGGACTAGGGAGTCAAGCAGGGCCAACGCCAGCGCCATCCACAGGAACCCCAGGCTGGGGGCTCCGAGGGATCTGTCCCATCGCCGGTCCCTGTCGGACCTGGGGTGGCTCCGGCCGGGATTTACTCCGTGGCGCGACATTGCCTGGCTTCCTAGACCGGTCTGGTCTCCTGACCCGGCCCTGCCAGTCTAGGCCCTTGGCTGGCCTCAAAGCCCTTGGGACAGCGCTAGGGGCAGCCGGTTAGTCCCGCCGTAGTCGGCTGACAGCTCCGCCACCAGCCTCAAGGTAGCTCCACCCCTTCCTCTTCCTACGTCCCCTGCAGCTGTTCGCCGCGGAGGCGGGGAACCTTGACAACGCCGCGGAGGCGGAGCGGGCTCCGCGGGCCCTGGACCCGCCCGTGACCGTGTCCTTGATCTAGGCGCGGCCGGGTCCGGGCCCAGGACCCTGCCCATGTAGATCAAGTGTGGCAGACGGAACGCCCACCCGAGGCTTCTGGGTGCCACCTCTCTCCAAACATGCACTCAAATTCCTGGAATAGCTAACTGCGAGGCCCACCCGGCGTTTAACTCGGGAAGGGAAGCTGGGGCCAGCGGCGCTGCGCAGGGATTCTCACTTGCAGTGTGTTGTCCTTGCAGAGAGGGCGCCTCCCCTGGATTTCCCAGTTCTGCCACTGGTACCAGCACCGAGTCACTCGGACTGAGAATCTTTGAGTCACATTTGATTCAGACTTCTGAGGGAAGGGACCCTGGCCTCAGATGGGGAAACCCATATTTTAATTTTATGGATGAGGAAATTGACGCTCGGAGATGGTGAACTAAGAAGGGGTAAAGTTAGGAGGGCCAGGAACATGGACTAGAGCGTGGGTCTCCCACATCCTGTACCCATAATGGTAAAAGGTATTTACTGAACTCTATATGTTTCCCACACCGATCCAGACACTTTAAAATTACGAATCTTCAATTCTACCAACCCATAGAAGCAAGTGTTATACTATTATCACCTCCATTTTACAGAGGGGACACTGAAGCTTGGGGAAGTGGCAGAAGTGAAAATCTAAACTGTTTAACTCCTGGAGTGCTTCTCAAAGACTCACAGAGTCCTGTCAATTCTTTTCTTTGAGAATTTCTTCCAAGTGACTCTATTCCTCATTTCTGTGGGCATTACCTCAGAGTAATTGTAGTATAATAGGAAACATAGTTGGTCTTTGTCTCCAGTTCCTGGCACAGAGGTCCCCAAACCCTTTGAATTTCCTGAGCTGTAGAACTGTCTTTTGTTACTTATGCAAGCCTCTTAAAATTCAACATCTGAACTTATGCTAATTAGGTGACTTAGGGTGGGGTCGCTCCATAGAAAATGGGGCTGGTTACTAAGAAGAAAAAATAATTAGGGGGTGAGGAATTTTAGTGCCATCCCCCAGCCTGCATGGGAGGGAGTAAGGCTGGAAACTGAGCTCTCTAAACACTCTTTGAGAGCTTCTGATTGGTGAACACGGTGCTGGGAGGATGGTACCCTGGAGAGAGCTTGGAAGTTCCGTGACATGCCTCCTTCTATACCTTGCCCTGATTCATTTGTTTATTCTTGTGTTGTACCCTTTACGTACTAGTAAATGTAAGTATGGTGTTTTCTGAGTTCTGTTCCAACAAATTATGAAACCAGAATTTATAGCTGGTGGATCAGAAGCACAGGTGGCGTCCTGAGACTTGAGACTGGCTTTGGCAAGGGGAGTCTTCTGGGGGTCCTCCCTTTAACGTGTGGGGTCTTACACTGCCTCCAGGTATACAGTCTGAATTTCATCGAATTGTCTACAACCAGTTGGTTTTACAAAGTTGGAAAGTTGGTTGGCGTCAGAGAAAGCACCCCAGAATTGGCATCAAAAGTAGAATTTGCCAGACTGGTCCTGGCTCATGGAAGCATGTGGTTTGGGAATATAAAAGATGAAAGGGTAGAGGATAAGGAGCCTTTGATTCCTGGGGGTGTGACTTGGTCACAGGTGGTATGGAACAGCAGCTGTGCTGCAATTACTAAAGGTTGAGGAATGGAGAAAAGAAATAAAATGGAGTCATAGCCAATCTGCTAAATTACTAAAATCAAGTAGGTTAAGGCATGAGGAAATGATCCTCTTCCTGTTCTAGCTAGCCTGGGAACTAAAACAATGGAACTTTCTAGGCCTGTGTCAATGCCTGGATATACATCAAACTTCCAGATAACTTCTGGTTACCCCCTGAAGGACTAAGGAAAGAATGTTTATATCCAGACCACCTGACATCTGTGGACAAAAAAACAAAACAACAACAAAAAATAATGATTCCAGGGAAAGTAACCTTACAAGGTGATCTGATTATAAATTCCTCACTGAGCAAGTCCGGGTGGGTAGTTACACCCCAGTTTTTAGTAAAAACTTTTTACTAAAAAGTTTATGTGCCTGAGGCAAGTTCTGTCCTTTGCTTCTGTGCACCTAGGTTAACACACCTTTGAATTAAGTCACAACCACCTTCAAGAGATTACATAATCTTGTTAAATATCCTATAATTCAGTCCCTGCTTTGCTTTCCTTCACCTCCAGGAAATCTTCCTTACTTTCTCTACTTAATTTTAAATGCATAAAAGAAGCTGCAAAATTGCTATTTTCTGGAGCATTTGAGATCTTGCTCCCTGGCATATGTTTGTTCATTTGGCTCAAATAAACTCATGAAAATTCTCTACATTTTTGGGCGTTTCTTACAACACATCCATTATCCAGACCACTGGTCGACAAGAGGATTACCATCTCTGGACCAATCCAGAGGCTAAGAATGCAGGACTAATTGTCCTTAAGAATACACTTTTTACTATGAGAACTGACAGCTTTTTTTTTCTTTTTCAGAACATTGTGGGTATAGCTTAGTTGTGTTTTGAATGCTTAAGGAAATGGAAACTAATAAGAAAAGAGCAAAATATATAATTTCTTCATTATTGCTATCTGTAATAGCTAAAATGAACGTAAGAGAGAGATCTCGGTCAGACCTTGATGCTGGATCAAGCACCAATTTTGGTTGGTCTGAGCTTTGGCCACTAGTCTCAGAATCTACCCCAAAGAGAAAAACTGTGTGGTAACAACAATTAATACCTCTAAGACTCTAGAAACCAAGAGGTAGTCCATGAGGGGAGAGGACAAAACCAAGAAACTACTGAAACCAGAGACTATAATAAGAAGGAGCTGTTTTATTTTGAAGATTATCATCATCAAATTCCTGAACAACTTTACTAAAATGGGTTGTGGGGGTGAGTAATTTAGGGGCAATATCTTTGCTTTTAAACGCTGCAGAATGGAAGAACATGTGTGGGTTGATACAGGACCCACAGCTCACTATGGAACAATTACACTGTCAGCTTTGTTTACCCTGGACTCTATACCAACACCTCTAAATGTCAAGTAGAACACCCCAGATGAAGCAGCTGATCTGTTTTGTCTGGAAGCCAAGTGTGACTGACTTAAAGATGACTCATCTTCACCTGCTGACTATGCCCATTACCCAGGTCATGGTAAATGCTACAGTTCAGCGGGCCCCTTTTACATGGGTACCACTTTAGTCATGGTCCCCCCACGTAAATTTACTGATGCAAAATTAAGCAACAGTCACCTATAGTAACCTATGAAACTGCAAGTTAAATCCTTAATTCGTCAGCAGCTGAGAACTGGTGGGGAAAGTTCTCCCTCTTGTGGATTTTTAAGGGAGTACTAGCTGAATCTTAAGAATTTAAGGGCACAGACCCTGAAGAAATAGTATTTTCTGAAAGGCAATTCTAACACAGTGTATAACGAACCCTGAATGGCAGAAGCAGAAGCTGAGGCGGTGGGTTTTAATTCAGGATCCTGGGTTAGAATCCTGGCTCTGCCACTTACAAATTGTGTGACTCTGGAAAAAGCATGTCACTTTCCAAAAGTCACTTTCTTCCTGTGTCACACAGAGATAATAATAGAACACATTGTGGGAGTCAATGAGGAAAAGAGTACTTAGAGTGATGTATAGTACAGAAAAAGTCTTAGTATCCGATGCCCCATCTCTAAGTTTCATCTTCGAGCTGTATTGATTATCCATAATTTAATGATGTCTAGCTCCCAGCTCTAACCGGCTGCCAGGCCTCGTTCACCGTGTCCATTGTCAGGGGAGAGGGACTTTGGCTGCAGTGAGGTGGAGGACAAAGGAAAGATGTGGGTAACTGAAAAATCCTGTCTTTCTCCCTCAGTGGAAGATGTAGGGGACATTTATTTAACAGACACTGACCATATTTTGCTATGTATAGTGCACACTTTTTCACTCAAATTTTTGTGGGAAAAATAAGGCTGCACATTATACATAGATAGTACCTGAAATACCTTGTATTTGTTCTTGTGTTTTGTAATTATTTGTCACATAAAATTTCTCGTATTATAGTGTTTTCAAAAATATATGCTAAAATTCCTTTACAATACAAAAAACACGAGTATCTTCATACACTGCCAGACAATCACCCATTCAGTCAGTTCACACACGTGCTCCTCACTGGGTTCAGCCCCCCTGGAAAAGCCCTGCAGCTGTCTGTTGTGACCTCATTCTCCCCACCCTAAACTTCTCATCAAAGGATTCACTCAACAAACCCCATTCTCTTCTGAAGGGAGAGGGAGAAATTCTGCATCTAAGAAAGACTATAATTTAAAAACTTCTCTAGATTGCCCTGGCTGGTGTGGCTCAGTGGATTGAGAGCTGGCCTGCGAACCAAGGGCCAGGTTCCCGGTGGGAGGTGCTGAGAAGCAACCACACATGGATGTTTCTCTCCCTCTCTTTCTCCCTCCCTTTCTCCTCTCTAAAAATAAATAAATAAAGTCTTTTAAAAATCTCTATATTGTCATACTAGTAACTGAGCAATTTCGAACAGTCTGACGAGAACTTCCAGCTGGAAGTGTGGGGAGCTGCGGGAGCAGAGAGGAGGTTTGGCAGCTGGAACTGAAGGCCTTCGTGCAGGTTCCCAGGAAGTGATTTATATCTACACTTATATCTACACTTATATCATTTATATCTATACAGAGGAGTGCTTAGATGCAGGACGACCAATGCCCCTGGTCCAGGGGACTGCTTGCAAGGTCGGGATTGGAGTTCCAAGGGGAGTCAGGAGCTGTACTGCTGAGGGCTGAGCCTGGAGAGACTGGCAGGGCAGCCACATTAAAAGGATTACATTAAAGAGTTTAGTCTTAATCTTCAAAGGAATGGATGCATTTATTATTAAGTTCATTCATTCATTCATCTACCCTGCCAGTCAACTGGCCAGCCATTCCCCAGACAAATACTCTCAGAAGTCTACTCTGCACCGAGTGTTCTTCTAGGGACCATGGACCACAGAGCCCCATCAAGACACCAGCACCTCTGTCAGACCTGCTCTCGGACCTGTGGAAAGAAACAGACGTGGAAACACAGACCTGCCATAAAGGGCTTTTGATGACATGCTTACCTGGCACTACAGGGGTCAAAAGAAGAAGTGGTTGATTCCTGCTGATTAAGGAGTAAGGGTTGGTGGGAATGAGAATAGTTTTCCAGTCTTAAAAAGTAACTTAGTATTTGACAAGATTAGAAAGAGGTTTCCTGTTACGTCTCAATGTTTGTGATACATTAGCCGTCTCTCAGAACTTACACCACACTCTTCCAGCTTTTTCAGGGACTCTGCACACGCTGTTTCTCCTACCTAAAAAGATCTTCCCTCTCTTTTCACTTCATTAACTTCTACTCATTCTTCAGCTCAATTTTTTTTCCTTGGGGACACTTTCCTTGGTCTCTTTCTTCTCTTCTTTCTCTGCCTCTCTCCTTCTCTCCTCTTCCTCCTCCATTTCCCTTCATTGCGTTTCTATTTATAGTTATAATTTTACATTTATTTGTAAATGTAAATTTGTATATTTGATTCATACCTTTCTCCTCCAGTAGAGTTTAAGCTTCATGAGGACAGGGACAATGTCTGGTTTTGCTTCCCCAAATATCCGCAGTATTTACCAAAGTGTTTGGCCTGTCTCAGTAAGAATGGTTACTAAATTAGAAGTGAGACACAAGCAAAGGACCAATGGCAGAAAACACTACGCAATAAGGGGAAATATTCAAAAGTTTAGATGAAGGGTGATTTAGAGAGGAGATGCAGGGGTGGTGGGTAGGCAGGGACCAGATCTTGAAGAGTTTAGTTACAATCTGGACAATAGAGTCATTAATGAATTTTTTTGAAGTTAGTCTTGCTAAGCTATGGAGCTTCAGTGAGGACTGGCCAGGGAGATCAGCAGGTGGAAATGGTACTAAGTGACGTTAGAGACGGTAAATTATGAAAAGTGGGATTTAAGAGAGGTCATTCAGCAGATCAAAGATAAAAGAAATATTAGGGAAGCAGCCTCAACACAACCAACTGGATGCTATTGTGGATGAAAAAAAGGATTCTAAAAAAAGGGGGGGTTCTATGGAAAGTAACCTCACAGGGCGATCTTATCATAAATTCCTAACTGGCCAGGTCACAGTGGGTAGTCATGCATCAGGCACATAACTTTTTAAGTAAAAGGTTTATCTTTGCCTTAAGTAAGCCCTGTTTTCTGTTTCTATGCATCTATATTAATATACCTTTGAAAAAATCCATAACCACTCTAAAGAGAGGCCATAATCTTAACGATCCTATAATTCAATCTCCACTTTGCTTTTCTCCCATCTCCTGTAATCTTCCTTAATTTCAAATGTGTAAAAGAGGCTACGAAACTGTTATTCTCCAGAGTACTGGAGATCTTGCTTCCTGACATATGTCCTCAGTTTGGCTCAAATAAACTCATAAACATTCTCTATAGGTTTGAAGGTTTTTATGTCAACACTATGGGGAGAAGGCTCTTGATGCCTTCCAAGTAGCCACCTCAGGTCCACAAGTGAACAAGTGAAAAAAGTGAATGCTTGAATTAAAGACACCAACCAGGGCTTCTGGTTTAGGAGATAAGCAGACGGAGCACAGGTATAAGTGTTAGACTGGGGCAAGAAAAGGAATATAATTTCCTCTGAGGTTGAAACTAGTGTACTTCCGTCAAGGAAAGAAAGAGGTAGGGAAGACTACACGAAGGTGAGAGGAAGCAAGGTGGGGATTATATAACAGGATAGTTAAGATTATGTGCTGTCATCATCAGAGAAATGCAAATACAAACCACAATGAGATACCATCTCACACCTGTCAGAATGGCTGTCCTCAATAAATCAACAGGCAGTGCTTGCGAGGAAGTGGATGGAGAAAGGGGAATCCTTTTGCACTGTTACAGCAAGTGCAGATTGGTGCGGCTATTGTGGAAAGCAGTATGGAGATACCTCACAACATTAAAAACAGATCTGTCTTTTGACCCAGTGATCCCACTTTTGGGAATATGACCAAAGGAAAAGGAAAACACTAATGTGAAAGAATACAAGCACCCCTATGTTCATTGCAGCATTATTTACAATCACCAAGATATGGAAGCACCCAAGTGTCCACCAGCAGATGAGTGGATAAAACAACTATAGGACATTTATACAATGAAATACTACTTTGCTGTAAAAAAGAAGAAAGTTTTACCCTTTGCGACTGTATGGATGGACCTGGAGAACATTATGCTAAGTGAAATAAGCCAGTCAGAGAAAGATAAATACCATGTGATTTCCACTCATATGTGGAATCTAATTAACAAACTCAACTGACAACAGAAATAGAGACAGACTCATAGATAGTAGGATGACAGCTGGAGTGGGGAGGTCAGGGGGTTGGAAGGATTGAGTTAAAAGGAAAATGACTCATGGCCATGGACAACAGTGTTGTGATTGCGGGGAGGGAGGTGTAAGGGGACTAAATGGTAATGAAAAAAATACAATGAAAAATATTGAGAGCAAAAAAGGGTGTAAGTGATTTCAGTTAAATTCAATAAACGCTTATTACGGGCTTAAAAAAAGATTATGCACTCTCTTGAGGGTGTTTATGCCTTTGAGGGTTATTACTTCAGGCATCTCAAAGGTGTTAACCTAGATTCACAAGAACAATGAACAGGGCTGGCTTAAAAACCTTTCACTAAGTAAGTTACAGGCCTGGGGCATGACTACCCACCCTGATCCGCTGGGTTAGGAATTTATCATTTATTATGGCACCACATTTTCCTCCACACTTCAGATCCAGGTGGGGGGAGGAGCAGGAGGAAGGAGAAGAGAGGATTTCAAAGTCCCTCTGATCTCTGTCAGGTAGGAAGTGAGGTTACACAGGCCTTGTCTGTGCTGCCTCCTCCCCCACTCGTCTATAACTTCTTGTCCTTCAAGTTCCAGTTTAGCAAGTTCAAACTAGGGGGACTTCTGCAGGCTCTACCCACACACACCCTTCAGGAGACAATTGCTCAACGCCTTCCCCACTAGACTAAGAGTGATGGGGGTGGAGACCTTCTGTTTCACCATTTTGTCCTCACTCCCTGCCATGGTTCGTGGGGCATAGTGAAGGCTCACTGCCTATTTGTTCAGAGGGAAAGGAGTAGGGCTGAGGTGAGAGGTCTGGAGGAGAACATTGACAGTAGAGATGAGGGGAATGGGAAGAATCTAAGAAGAAACAACTAACATTATAAAAAATATATTTTATTGATTGTGCTATTATAGTTGTCCCATTTTTTTCTCCCTTTTATTCCCCTCTGCCCTGCATCCCGTCCTACCGGCATTCCCCCACCTTAGTTGTCATGTCCATGGGTTGTACATATAAGTTCTTTGGCTTCTCTATTTCCTATACTATTCTTAACCTCCCCCTGTCTATTTTGTATCTACCAATTATGCTTCTTACTCCCTGTACCTTTTCCCCCATTCTCCCCCTCCCCCTCCCCACTGATAACCCTCTATGTGTCCTCCATTTTTGTGATTCTGTTCCTGTTCTAGTCATTTGCTTAGTTCATTATTGTTTTTGTTTTAGGTTTGGTTGTTGATAGCTGTGATGTTTGTTGTCATTTTACTGTTCATATTTTTGATCATCGTCTTTTTCTTTTAAACATTGGATTTTTTCATTTATTTAGCTCTTTAATTTTTTTATTGGCAATGTATAGTTTTCAGTGTACAAAGTTTTCACCTCCTTGGTTAATTCCTTTTATTTATTTATTTTTTAATTAAAAATACATTTTATTGATTATGCTATTACAGTTGTCCCATTACCCCCCTTCATTCCCCTCTACCCTGCACACCATCTCCCACCCACATTCCCCCCCTTTAGTTCATGTCCATGTGTCATAAGTTCTTTAGTGTCTACATGTTCCATCCTATTCTTGCCCTCCCCCTGCCTATTTTCTACCTACCATCTATGCTACTTATTCTCTGTACCTTTTCCCCCTCTCTCCTCCTCCCACTCCCCTGTTACTAACCCTCCATGTGATCTCCATTTCTGTGGTTCTGTTCCTGTTCTAGTTGTTTGCTTAGTTGGTTTTTGTTTTTAATCATTTTTTAAAATCATTTTTGGTTTTAATCATTTTTGTTTTTAATCAGGTGTGGTTGTTAATCATTGTGAGTTTGCTGTCATTTTACTATACATGCTTTTTTATCTTCTTTTTCTTAGATAAGTCCTTTTAACATTTCATAAAATAGGGCTTGGTCATAATGAACTCAACTTGACCATAATGAATTCAACTTGACCTTATCTGAGAAGCACTTTATCTGCCCTTCCATTCTAAATGAAAACTTTGCTGGATAGAGCAATCTTGGATGTAGGTCCTTGCCTTTCATGACTTGGAATACTTCTTTCCAGCCCCTTCTTGCCTGTAAGGTCTCCTTTGAGAAATCAGCTGACCGTCTGATGGGAAATTCTTTGTAGGTTACTGTCTCCTTATTTCTTGCTGCTTCTAGAATTGTCCTTCATTTTACCTTGGTTAAAGTAATTATGATGTGCCTTGGTGTGTTCCTCCTTAGGTCCAACCTCTTTGTGACTCTCTGAGCTTCCTGGACTTTCTGGAAGTCTATTTCCTTTGCCAGATTGGGGAAGTTCTCCTTTATTATTTGTTCAAATAAGTTTTCCACTTGTTGCTCTTCCTCTTCTCTTTCTGGTACCCCTATAATTCAGCTGTTGGAACATTTAAAGATGTCCTGGAGGTTCCTAAGCCTCTCCTCACTTTTTTGAATTCTTGTTTCTTCATTCTTTTCTATTTGGTTGTTTCTTCCTTCTGGTTAACTCCATTGATTTGAGTCCCAGTTTTCTTCCCATCACTATTTGTTCCCTGTGCATTTTCCTTCATTTCATTTAGTGTAGCCTTCATTTTTTCATCTAATTTGCGACCAAATTCAACCGATTCTGTAAGCATCCTGATCACCAGTGCTTTGAACTGTGCATCTGATAGGTTGGCTCTCTCTTGGTCGCTTAGTTGTATTCGATGTGGAGCTTTGATCTGTTCTTCCGTTTGGGCCATTTTTTTTTTTTTTTGTCTTGTTGAGCCTGTTATATATGAGGGACGGAATCGTAGGTGTTCACTAGGGCGGGGCAACTCAGTCACTGGATTGTGATGCTGTATGAGGGGGTGGGGTCCAAGAGGGAACAATGGCACTTACTCCGCTCTCTGTCGGATTTCAGTCCTTTGCACTGCTTCCCCCAAGCAAACTGGGCCTTTCTGGTGCTGATTCCTGTGTTGGTAGGTTTTTGTACATTCTAGGACCCTGTGGGTCTCTCCAGCGAACTGTCCTGTGAGGCTGGAAGTCTCTCCCTATGCCTCAACCCCCACAGGTGTTTTCAATTGGTGTTTCAAGGCTTCATTTCCCGGCACTGGGACCCTGGGTTGCGAGGTCTTTCTTGCTTCCCAGTTTCACCTGGTTTATCTGAGCTCTAATGTGGGACTGTCCAGTCAGCCAACCACCTTGTGCATTGTGCTTCATTTCACAATCACCACCTTGCTGGGTCTGCCCATTGCCACCCCATGCTCAGGGTCCGCCCACTGTTGTCTTGTGAGCCCGGGGTGCCTTGCGCACCCAGTGCCACCGCTTTTTGTGCTGTGACCCCTCTCCACCCAGCTGCCCAACTCCACCCTTCCTACTGGTCTGAATGGATATGTCTATTTTAACTCCTTGGTTGTCCAACTTCCATACAATTCAGTTTTCTGTCAGTGCTGGTTGTTATTTTGTTTCTAAATTGTTATCGTCCTTATTTTGGTTGTGCGAGGAGGCACAGTGTGTCTACCTACACTTCCATCTTGGCTGGAAGATCATCGTCTTTTTCTTAAAGTCCCTTTAACACTTTGTATAATAAGGGCTTGGTGATGATGAACTCCTTTCTTTAACTTGACCTTATCTGTGAAGCACTTTATCTGCCCTTCCATTCTAAATGAAAGCTTTGTTGGATAGTCATCTTGGATGTAGGTCCTTGCCTTTTATGACTTTGAATACCTCTTTCAACTCCTTCTTGCCTGTAAGATTTCTTTTGAGAAATCAGCTGATAGTCTTATTAGAACTCCTTTGTAGGTAACTTTCACCTTTTCTCTTGCTGCTTTTAAGATTCTCTCCTTATTTTTAATCTTAGGTAATGTAATTATGCTGTGCCTTGGTGCATGCTTCCTTGGGTCCCCCTTCTTTGGGACTCTGAGCATCCTGGACTTCTTGGAAGCCTATTTCCTTTGCCAGATTGGGGAAGTTCTCCTTCATTATTTTTTCAAATAAATTTTCAACTTCTTGTTCTTTTGATTTTCCTTCTGCCACCCCTATGACTTGGATGTTGGAATGTTTAAAGTTGTCCTGGAAATTCGTAAGCCTCTCCTTATATTTTTGAATTCTTGTTTCTTCATTTTGTCCTGGTTGAATGTTTATTTCTTCCTTTTGTTCCAAATTGTTGATTTGAGTCTCAATTTCCTTCTCTTCCCTGTTGGTTCCTTATACGTTTTCCTTTATTTCACTTTGCATAGTCCTCACTTCTTCCTCTGTTTTGTGACTATGCTCAACCATATCTGTGAGCATCCTGATAACCAGTGTTTTGAACTCTGCATCAAATAGGTTGGCTATTTCTTCATCACTTAGTTCTATTTTTGGAGCTTTGATCTGTTCTCTCCTTTGGGTCATATTTTTTGTCTCGGCTTTCATGTTACATAGTAAGGGGTGGAGCCTTAGGTATTAGCTAGTGCAGGGCCACTCTCCTTGCTGCGTTGTGGTGCAATATGTCGGGGAGGGGTTGGAGAGGCAACAATGCTGCTTGCTCTGGGCTGGCTTTCAGTCACTTCCCCTGACTACCAACAAGCAAATTGGGCACTTCTGGTGCTGATTCTTGGGTGGCTGGGTTTGTGAATGTTCTAGGATGCTGTGGGTCTCTCCAATGACTTCTCCTGTGAGACTGGGAGTTTCTCCCACTGCCGCAACCCCCACAGATTTTTTCATTCAGAGGTTTTGAGGCTTTATTTCCCTGTGCTAGAACCCTAGGTTGTGCACTCTGTCTTTCTCCCCAGTTGTTGCTCCTGGTTTATCAACATGCAAATGTGGGACCACCTGGTCCACCAGCTGCTGCCTTGCTTGGTCCGCCTGCCACTGCCTTACTTACTCTGGTCCTCTAGCCACTGCCTTGCTGCGAGTCCTTTCTGCCCTGGTTGCCCAACTCCACCCCTCCTACCAGTCTGGATGAATGTTTCTTTTTTAACTTATTGGTTGTCACATTTCCATTCAGTTCAATTTTCTGGCAGTTCTGGTTATTTTTTGTTTTTAATTTTGTTGTTGTCTTTCTTTAGGTTGTATGAGGAGGCACAGTGTATCTACCTGTGCTTCTATCTTGGCTGGAAGTCTGAATGTCACAACCAACATTATTGACAAATAAGACTGGGAATCCAGCTGTTAGAAACAGGAGAAAAACAAAAACCTGAAACCTGAGAAAAAGTGAAGTCACATGCTATGGCATTGATCATAAACCTTGAAAGACTCAGTGGAAAAGAACTCTGTTATTTGATCTGATTAACAGCCCCTTTTGGGAAGTTAGGCTTTGACCCTCTTAGCTGACTATTAGTCTTGTAGTGATGAGCCTAATGACCTTGAATCAGTTATATTTTTGTTGCATCATATCGAACAGTTTTATCTATACACTCTCTTTTCCTCCCAGTCAAGCCTCCTTCCCTCAAAGAAATTTTTCAACTGAGTTTCTTGGAAGCTTAGCTCCCTTGCAGGGAAGTTTGCAATAAACTTTTGTTTGAAATCAACTTGTCCAGCAAGTTGCTTTAACGAAGGCCTTCCTTTAAGGAATGCATTGCTTTGCTTTGTGTGATACTGCCCACACTTGTTTGCTACACTGGTGTAACAAGACCCTCTCGGAGGTGGGAGAGTGCATAGGAAAACTTTCAATTTTTTTTAAAGCTCAGTTTTCTTAAAACTGAAAAAGTAATATATGCACATGTTAAATATTTATTTTTCAGGATAATCTTTCCTTTCTACCCCAGACTCCTGAACGTTTGTTTCCCTGGAGAGAACCACGACTCCTTCTTCATGTGTTTTTCATAACAAGTGTGTGTGTAGCAGAATGGTGAATGGGACTTTTGATACCTCAATATTTTGACAAAAGCTCTAAGCTTAGACAATACACATGCCCAAAGGATTACTTAAAATGTGATTGAACAGATTCTTTGACTCTCATCCTAACATTCGCCTTTAGTCTGTAGAATGGAAGTCTAAAAAGTCTATGAAAGTTAAAGTACAGGGGGCAAGTGCTGTGATTTTCTAAGTATGTGTGTGTTTGTGTACATGTATGTGTGTGTGTGGGGGGGGGGAAGAGATAGTGCCAAGAAAACCACTCAGAATGATTGGGAATCTGGTATTTTTCTTGTAGAAAAAGGCTTGGGGACTTGCAGAAACTTATATCCAATGCAGTCCCAATGAAGTTACCAGAGCAAAGGGTGATGAGACAGTTCTTGGAAGAGCTTGACATGTGACAGAGTCTGCTGCCTCCTTTCCACTTATATATAAATTCAAGTGGGGAGGCTGGCTGGAGTAACCCTCTATGTTAGAGCAAGGAGAGAAGACAGCAATGGGGTAGTCTGCATGCTGAGCACTTGATGTGACAAAGTCAAGTGGATGCTGCAGAAGACAACAGAACACGTAAGTCCATGAGAGTACTTGGTATTGACAATAAAAGACTACAGAATGTACATCAGTGGAGAGGAGCTGAGGAAGTGGGGTCTTAGGAGTTTAGCAGGAGAAGAGGAAGATTACCTCTTCCTGCCCAGTTCTCTGTTCATCTCCCATCTCCTGGGTCAGGAAACTGTATAGCATTGAGATCCCTACTGGGCTCCTGTACATCTACTCGTACACTATTTTATGGATGACAACACTCAGGTGCAGAGAGGTTAAGTAATTTGCCTAAGACTACACAGCTAGCAGTGGCGGAGTCTAGTTCAGAATAAAGAAGTGTTCCTCCTGCTACCAAAGGCTAATAGTTTTATACTACTCTCTATCCCATCCCACTCATTCTACTCAGAGATCTCACTGCATTACTTACCCTCCTTCCTTAGCTAATATTAAGTTCTTCTGTGAGTGGAAACTGAAAATAACAGCAGCTTTAAACCAGGTCAACTTTCCCCACAAGAGAGACATAGCCTAGCTAGGACTTATAAGACAGCACTGTGAGCACCATGGACTCAGGCTGCTTTTATTCTGCCCACCACCCTCAAAATGTGACTTCCTCCTCATAGTTCATGCTCCAGTTGGAACATCTACATGTTTGCCAGCAAAAAGAAGGAACAGGTGGGAGAAGGGCAGGTCCCTCTCCTTCAAGGATACTACCTGGACATCACACACATTTTTGCCTTTATTTCTGTTACCAAAAAGGGACCAGCCTAGAGCAGGTCTGCCTCAGGCTGACCTGTAATGTGTGAGTGCTTGATTTCATGGAGGATAGATTTCATAGCATGAGTCCAGGCCATTTTGAGAATATGTTTATTAGAGCTGGAACAGGGAGACCAAAAAGGACTTAGGGTAGAAGAAGCAATGGAGGAAGGCCTAGGTGGGGCTGCTTTTAGCTCACTGGAAAATCAGAGAAAAAGGGGGCCTTGGAGACAGGATCAGGGGGAAACCCAGGGCCAGCTGCCATTGTCCATTGCCCCACTGGTTGCAAGTCTCATGGGGACCCTTAGAGTTTAGGAGGAAGCAAGAAGTTCATGCCTGAGAAGGGGCCTGGGTGTGATCTAGAGCAAGCCAGTACCTGCTCTTTGTCCTGAGGGCTTTTATCTTTATTTTGTGGGTGAAAATCTTAGGGGGGGGGGGTTTCAGAAGAATATTTGTTAGCTTCCCAGGTGCATTTTAAATATGCTGATGCATCAAAATAAGCGTATGGGGTGGGGAGGGTTTGGGATTATTCTCTGGCCTACTTACTGTTTTACTTTTATCTTGGGTCTGCCTGGCTCTAATGAGTTTTTATTATTTGTTCCCCTGATTTCATTTGTCCTTGGGTTTGGCTGTCACAAATAGCATTAATTGAGTATCTGTTTTCTATTTCCCAGACGAGGGTGACGTATGCTATGTATTCTCTGGTCAGGGAGGAGAGGTGTAAACCATTTGTCTCAGGTGTCCTTGGTTGGAGAAAATAAGGTCTTGTGAGTCACTAGTTGGCTGCAGTTGTTTAAATTGTTTGGCCTTAATTTTCTTGTCTCAATTTCCCTCTTCCACTTGCCCAGGAATTTTCCTAGCTTCTTACTATCCTGTCACATGTCCATGGACAGAACTGGGTTGCATTGTTTTAATGAGCTGCTAGGGAACTGGAGAAGTACAATTTTTGTACCAGGAAGTGGTTTACTCAGCCGAAATTCAGATTCAACTGCCATAGACTGTGGGAGAATGGCTATTGGAGGAGGTAAAGGTCTCAGTTATACACATACTTTCCTTCTGTGACATCTTCAACCTCTTCTACTCATCTTGAAAATCCAATTGACACTTCATCTTTTAAAATTAAAATGAAGCAAACCAAGACAAAACAAATGCAATCCCTCTCTGGACTTAATCCAGTCTCCTCCAAGTACCTGCATTTTTCTGGTCTCTGAAACAGGGAGCATCTCAAAATAGCTGTCTCCAATTCCTCACCTATTTGTCCTTTAAAACACTTCAATTTTGCCTTGACCCCACTATCTACCAAGTCAGCTAAGGAACCTATGACATCCACATTAAGAGATCAAATGGATATTTTCAGTCTTTCTCTTTGGATCTGCCCTCAGAATCAAACACATTCTTTCTGCTTTTCACTTTTGGCTTTCCTCTTTTTTTTTTTTTTGTCTGTTTCTTCTCAGCCCCTTTGCTGTTCTTTCTCCATTTCCTGTCTTGCCCTGCAGGAAGCAGAGCTGAGTTGGAGGTGCTGCAAACATGGGCTCTTCACCCATTTTCCTATTTATAAAAATTTTTACCATTACTATTTAACCCTCTTCACCTATTTTCTGATTTAACCTGAGGTGTGAGAGGACCTTGGTTTTACAAGCTACCTGCTACCCCAGCCTAGCATCAGTGAACCTTGTAGCCTAGCTAGGTTCAAGGTGCAAGGAAACTAATCCAGGCTGATAATAAGCAAAATCATGATTCTGCTCTCAGCTTCAAATAGCACCCAGAGCTCCAGGTTTTACTGTGACACCTGATCACCAGTCTTGCCCTCCTTTAGGATGGCCTTCCTGGCTCTATGCTATTTCCCTGTAGACTGCCAAACTCTGTCATAACCAACTTGCAATACACTTGCATTTTGCCTTTGGAGGATTCCCTCTCTACCAAGGCAGTAATTTCAGCATTTATCACCTAAAAGTATAATATAAGCAAGTCCCCTATCTTATATAAAAACATGTGAAGGAGGAACAAACTTTCCTCTTCCCTCAAGCTTACTCTGGCTGATCTAATAATCAAATAGACATGAGACAGAACAGCAAGAGAACATAACCAAATTTAATACATGTGTGTATGGGAACCCTACCTACACGAGAGAGTCTAAGACCCCACATGCAGGAGAGGTTCGCAGACAGAAAGGGGGACTGAGGTGTATCAGGTGTCCGGAGCTAGGAATGAGGTAATGAGCACTTCGAAGTTTTCAAAGGGTCACGGCAGCACTATGAGAAGAGAAGATGTTAAGTAAATAAGAGTTTTCCCTACTTTGGAGGTTATCTCTGATGTCTCTACAGGCAAGTCCTTTAATTCAAATTCTTCTAGGCAGTTAGTTGAGTTTGTGTGTTGGGGAGCAGAAATTTCTCTTGAGCCTGTGGCTAAAGTTGCCTTTAGCTCAAAACAACCTGCATTCCACAGAGGCCCATGTTGAGGTGACTCTGGACCCCCGCAGACATATCCCGTAACTGGGCCTTTGCCTGCCTGGTTCAGAACCACACTTTTTGGCATTTCCCTTATCTTCCTGGTCTTTCCTGAATCTAAGTCAAGAAGAAAACACATTACTTTAATGCAGCAGTTTTATTCTTTTTTCCATTTTCTTAAAAACAATCTTTTTTCTATTCCTCCCTGTGGCATTGTCAGAGATGTTACCAGTAGCCGATAATAGACCTTCTTTGCTTTTTACCTGCTGTGGAACTCCAGCCCAAAGCAGGCTTCCTGCTTTAACTTTCATGGGTAAAGCAGACACTTTCACCCATAAACCACTCAAAGAGGCTCAGGCGTTGCTGAGGCCAAGGCCTGTAGGCCCCGCCTCACTCTGAGCTGGCTGCTTTCCAAGTCCTGGGCAGCTGTGTGGTGCGGCTGGGCAGGTGGCCTTCTAGAACTTGCCAGGCTTATCCTATTTTTTTTTCTATTGAAATCTAATTTTTCCTTCTTACCACTTCTTTGGATGCAAACTGGTTGAGTTCTAATTTTTATTTGTTACAGTCAGAGCTTTAACCCACATAGTCTGGAGTGTATGTGTATGTTATAGAATCAGATTCTGGAACTGGGCTATAATATTTTAGCAGCTAAAAAGGGGAGAAGGAAACCTGGAATGACAAGAATATTTAATCAGATCATCACAACATGACCCCGAGACAGAGACTGTTATTATCCTCAGTTCTTAGGAAACAGGTATAGGGAGATTGGAAGACTTGACCATATAACTAGGGTGAGATGGAATCAAGGGTTGGGATTTGCTTTCATGTTGTCCAAACCCTGGCCATGCTCTCAGTGATTCCAATGCATTGCCTCTCTCTGTCCACATTCCAGTGTGACAGTCTTGCCAGTCACACAGGCCTAGAAGATGTTATGATATCCAGATGCCATGCAAACCTCTCAGGTACTGTGCCTCTCAGACTGCACTTTGTGGCACAGGTGGTGCGGCACTGCAATGCCTACCAATAACAAAAGGAGGAAGTTTAAAACAAATAAACACAAAGGTCTTTTCTCTCTTCCTCGCTTGGGTAAGAAGACAGCTGGAGATGTAAAAACTGATTAAGGAAGTGGTCTGATTCCTTAGCTTCAGGATGGGGCTTTGGCTTTCTGTCCCTGGATGTGCAGAACCCTATCACTGTAGTATGAGCACATACATGGAGAGAGTGGGTGGGAAGTTGGTGGTCTGAGGAAAGTTTATCGCACAAAGCCAATTGATTGGGAAATAGTAATACTGCAGGACAACTTTGAACTTACAGGACTATGACTATGTTTCCAGACTTGTATATTAGTCAGAATGAGTCACACTAGCTGCTTTAAGAAACAATCCTAATGTGATTCTACAGTGATCACAAAGTAGAAAGTTTAATAAAAAAGAAAAGAAACAACCCTGGAATATCAGTGACTCAATGCAATATGGGTTTATTCTTTGCTGTGATCATCCAGTGTGGGTCTGTGGTGAAAGGGAAGGGAGGGGGAGCCAGTTAGACAGAGGTCAGAGGTTCTGTCATGGTCAACTCATGACTCCTGAAGTTGTCCTGGATATTGAAATTCAGATGGGGGCGAGGAGAGATATGCAGATGATCTGGCTCGGAAGCAGATTTTATGCACCAGGCCTCAGATTAGTGTCCATTGCCTCTGCTCAGATTCCCCTGGCAGGAAGTAGGGCAAGGATTCCTGAGACTTCTAGTTTAACTGTGGGCCAAGACAAGAGAGGAGAACAGGGATCTTGGAGAGCACAGTTGCTTTCTTCACAATGTGTAATTCTTCAGTGCCAAGTCTAATTAAATGTATATTAATGCTTCATCTCTGTATTCTCCCATCTGCGCAGTGTCTGACCCATAGATGCTCAGAGAATGTGCTGAATTTTTCAATGACTAAAGTGCTAGAGCTTGGATAAGAACTAAAGCTTTCTTATTTTGACTTGGTGTTCTCTTACCACTTGTATTTACCTGACTCAGACTGTAAAAAAAGTCACAGTGTTCAGGTCATTGTAGGCTGAGGTGATCAAGAAAAGCTTCTGGGGCCCTGGTCCATTGCCCAGTTGGTTGGAGTTTGCCAAGTATGCCAAGTTTGCAGGTTTGCTCTCCAGTCAGGGCACACACAGGAATCAATGAATGAATGTATAAATAAGTGGAATAATGAAATCCATTTTTCTCTCTCTCTCTCTCTCCCCCCCTCCCTCCCTCCCTTCTCTCTCTAAAAATAAATTTAAAAAAATAAGTGGAACAACAAATCAATGTTTTGCATACACACATACACTCTCTCTCCCTTTTCCTCTCTCTCTAAAAATCAATCAATAAAAATTGTTAAAAAAATAAGATAAAGGGGACCTAGTTGTCCACAAAGTGATAAGGAAGACCTGCTGCCTATTATGAGATCTCTTTTCTGCTAAGCTTGACCCAGAACCACGAATCCCTGCCTGCCCTGAGGGCCAGGTGAACGCAGCACACCACTGCTTCACACACTTTTTATATGGTGATGAACTCCAGGTTTATTTGTATCTCCTGTTCTGCCTCTGAGCTCAGCCATCTCTAACTTAACTACATCCAAGATGGAACTGTTGATCTTTCCTCCTCAATTTGGCATAACACCAGCCTTCCTAGCTAAGGATTGGGAGCCTCAGTCTACATAATTCTTTGTGCCAGAAACTTGGAGTCACCTTTGATATTTCATCTCCCTTTATCCCTAAATTTTATTTATCACCAAGTCTTGTCTATTCCTGTCCAAAATCTACCCTAACGCCTGCTGCCGCTGACCCCGTCTGCAGCAACCGCCTGAGCCGGGGGCCTCTCGCCTCTGGCTTAGACTGCTTGGATCCTCACTGGTGTTCCCACCTGCCCTCTTCCCCTAACCCCATGGTCTGTTCCCATTCTTGCTCTGTCTGAGTCTCTTTTCTCCCCCCATCCCCAGCCTCTTTTCTCTTTGTGCTCAGTCACGTGGTTTGGGGTGTTCTGAACACCCTGGCCCTTTGTGCATCTTTACATGGTTGGAGTTCCCTCTTCAGATAATTTCCGATCCTTTTGAAACAGGTAGAATAACATGTTCCTAAAAATTGCTCCACTGAGTCAAGGCTTGCTGGAACAAATTGCACCATCGAGTTAAGCCCTGCCAGGACCATGGCAGTCATCAGTAGGTGGTTAAAGAACAGTGGTCCAGGAACTACCCTGACTTTTCTTAGGCTATTGTTCAGATCCAAAGCTAAGTCATTAATCACAGGGACCACTTCAATACCTGATTGTCCCTTCCTGCATCCCATAATAATTGCTATACAAGCCCAGAAGGCTTTCCTTCACTGACATATACCCAGACATCAGTGTTTGAAAAAGGAAAATGCTAATCTAGTCCTGATTGATTAGCCCCAGCAACTTCCATGTTCTCAAGACATAAAAACCCCTAAGCCCACATTCGGGGTGCAGAACCTGGGGCCCTCTCTTGGTGTTCTCACCCTCTTCAGGGCCTCAATAAATCTGCCTTTGCTTTTTCAGTGACCCTGGTATAAATTCCTTTATATCAGGAGATAAGAACCCAAACTCATCAGTAACATTTTGACCTTCTGGCAAACTCTGTTTGTCCTTCCATTCTCAGCCCAAATGCCTCTTCTGTGCTTCTGTCCCCTGCACGCTCATTCGCAAACCCCCATTCAGTGATTTCATGTAGAAGCTCATAATGTTTGTTTGAAACACAGATGAACGTGTGGGATGAAGACTGAGGAGGACTGTACCTGGCCTGGAAGAAAGGCAGAACAGGAGGGTCAGCGCTACGGCTGGGGCAGGTGTCAGGCCTGGCCTGGTGGGATGCCGTGTGACAGGACTGTGGCGTGATGGAGGACTTGTCTGTGTAGGACGGGGGATGAGATGACACATGTGTGTGACCTGGTACTGGGGGTCCAGCAGATGTGAGTTCTAGGTGGTGGTGTCCTGTGACAGAATCTGGCCAGAATTCCTGGGATAGGATCAATTGTCCCAGCAGAGCACACACACTTCCCATGAAACCCAGGCACAGCCGTGGCCACATCTGAAGCAGGAACCCACGAGCAAAGGCCTAACAAGGTGGAAAGACTTGGTCACCAGAGGCCTGTATCTTAGCCTCTCTGGAGACCAGGAGGAGGGGGAAGATAGGTGGGGGAACCAGATGGAAACTGCCAGGCTCTTGAGGAGCCAAGAGTCTCTCAAAAATCCCACTCTTATGTCCACTGGGCTCTGAGTAAAGGTCTGTAGTTACTGACATGCAGGGTCCTGAGTGAGGGGGTGCTAGGTCACTGAAGGATCCTGATCACTGGGGCCTGATTCAGGAGCTCTGGTCTCAGAGTTATGAGCTATAGGGTCTAGTCTTTGAGTGGCCTGGGTGCGAATTTAGGTCACTGAGGTGTCCTGAGTGACAGGCCCTAGTCACTGTGGGGCTTCAGTGAGGGGTTCTGGTCATTGGAGCCCAAGTGAAGGTTTTGGGTCATTCTGGGGCCTAAGAAAGAGGCCTGGCCACTGGGGCATGACCGAGAGTCCCTTGTTACTGAGCAGCCTGAGTGAGAGGTCCTGGTCACTGGGATTAGGGGCTGAGTGAGGGGTCTGATCCTGAAGCACCTGACCTAGGGGCCATGGTTGCTAAAGGACCCTGTGGCAGATGCCTCGTATTACTGAAGTCTGGGTGAAGGTCCCTGGTCAAGGTCTCTGTGTTAATCCTGAGCTGAAGTACTTGGGGAAGGCTTCCCAGTGTCCCCAATCTGTCATGGCTCACAACAGCCAGAAGATGGCACTGTGGCTTCACACAAAGCCTGGAATCAGAGAAGGGCCGCTGGCAGGCAGTCCTTGGGGTGGAGACACTCAGCTGAGACAGGCTCAGGTGCAGCCTCCACCAGCTGTGGGAGCTGCAGGGTGGGGAAGGTGGGTTGTTAGGTGGACTCTGACCAAGCTCCTTGGGGTGATGCAAGGCAGATCCCCTGGAAGCAGAGAATTTGGTGCTGTGGGTCAGGAGTTCTGGGTGTGTTCCAACCCTAGAGCCAGGACAGGCTTCAATTGATAGCTTTGGAGCTCAGAATACACTCTACTCCAAGTCTTGCCTAACACACCCAGATGCACTTTCACCTCTGGGCTGGTTCAGCTTTCCCTGTCCAGAGATCTAAGACAAACAAGATCCACCTTGAACATTAGAACTGTTGTTTCCCAGAACATTCCGTGTCCTGTGACACCCAGACAAAATTGGAATCTGTAACCTGTCAACAGAATTTGTCACAGCTCAGAACTCAATGCCTTACATCCCAGGGCCTGGTCATATTCCAGAACCAGTTCACGTTCTAGGGCCTTGTCATACCCTAGATAAAGTTACAGAGCAGGGTTCTGTCAACTCTTGAATAAAGGCCCACCCCAGGACCCTGTCATCCTTCATGTACAGAATAACTCAAGGCCTGTCCTGTCAATCTTTGTATACCTCCCTGCCCAGGGTCCTGTCCCAGTGCAGGCTTGGCCCTGGGTTGCAAAAGCATCTGGAATGTGACAGCTGGGCTGCGACAGTATTGGGTACATAACCAAGCCCAGAACTGTGCCTGAATTTGAGTGATGGCAGGGCCCTGGGCTGTGACTTTGTCCATGGTATGCAGTAACTAGTCCCAAAGCTTGTACCTGTGAGTGTGGCCACATCCACAGGTATTCATGATTCCTCACGATAGTGGTGCCAAGTGTGGTGGGGGATACAGCAGCACTCTCCAGCCATCTGCGGTGAAAGACTGGTTTTGTTTCTTAAATTTCCATTTTGGAAATTTAAGAAACACAGACACTTTTATAAAATACAATCACATTGCTAGAAAAAAAGACATACAAGATAGGAGCCCATGTTACAAAAGATGTTTTATTTTGGAATGGTTTTAGATTTATAGAAAAGTTACAAAGAGAGAGAGTTGCTGTATAACTTTCACCCAGTTTCCCCTAATGTTAACACCTCAGGTAACTGAGGTACATTTGCTTAACTGACACATTAACATTGGTACAGCACTACCAACTAAGTTATGGACTCTCTTCGATTTCAGAAGTTTTCCTGCTAATGCCCTTTTTCTGTTTCAGGATCCAATCCAGGATACCACACTATACTTAGTGCAATTTTTACTATTAGATTCAAATGGTATATAAATATTCTGTCAAACTGCTATAAAAGTGTCTAATACTTACTCTTCATTTCTGACCTTATCTCACATGGGTTGGTCACTGACAGTGTGTGGCCTGGCACTGGTCTGTAGGCCATGCCTCCAGTAGCACTGGTATAAAGAACAGTCGCCATATTTATGGCGGTGTAGCAGCAGGAAGTGAGAAGGGTGGGAGGTAAGTGTATGAACAACTACAGCAGAGGGTAGAGAGGAAGGAAAGAGGGTAGCTCTATGGGTGGGCATTGGGTCTGGCCTGTGTGGAATAGACAGTGGGAATGGGAAGCTTTTGGGAAAGAAGTTCACAAGATACCCAGTGAGACCATGACCCTGCATTTGTGTGTGTTGTACTGAAATTCAGTGTAAATATCTGCAACCACCAGCAGGTCCCGATGACTAGGGATGAGCTCATTGAGCTACGTGATGTTTGGTTGGGTGAGTGAGGACTTGACAATGTTGTCTTTGGGCCCAGAGATTCCAACATCTGATGCAGGTGAGTCAGCATAGTCTTAGGAAGACTCAGGCCTAGGATCACACAACAGGAGACCAGGAAACATGCAGGAGCATGGATGGCAAACTCTCCCCAAGGGAAGAGAAGAGACCAGAGCATGGTGGATGTCCTGGGCTTCAGGGCTTCTCTTTGTTCTGACCATGTTGTGATCTAGGGCCCCAGCAAGTGGCTAATGCAAACACTCCAAGCCTTGGTCTCCCCATCTATGAGTGGGGTAAATAATGCTACCACAGGGAAGATTCTGAGAAGGAAATGAGAATCATATGGAAGTGTTGTCATGATACCTGGCAGGGAGCAGGGGCTCCCTTTTCCTACTCAGGACAGCCAGCTGAAGTCATCAGTTTCCTCATCTTTACTTCCTTCTTTTCCTCTAGGAGATGAATTGACATTCTAGTAGGACTTGTCTGGCCCAGGTCATGTCACATCCCAGATTCTGCTAGCATCCTCCTCTTTGAAGGCATGCCCACTCATCTTTCAGGTGTCAGGAGGAAGCCTCGGGGGCCTTCTCTCAGCCTTCCCTCCATTACCTCTAAGATGCACAGGTAGCTGCTACGCACTTTCCACATTTCGTCGTCATTGCTTATTTGGTTGAGTGCATGAATGGCAGAAACTGTGCCTGTCTTGCTCTCCACTCTGTTTCCAGTTCTCAGCAAGTGCCTGGCCCATAGTCGATATTTTACAAATATTTGTTGAATGAAAAATTAGGAGGAAAATATGTAATTTCTTTCTTTAAATAATTTTAAGTGTAGTTAACCAAGTAATATACAATGCACAGTCAAGTGTCAAAATATTTATTGCTTGGAACAAAATAGGTTGCCTGGAAAAAGATGGCCTAGTGAACAAGAGTTTAATATACCATAAAAGGAATCAGAAATTATTGGTGAATGAAGAAATTTATTCTATTTGTGGTCTTGGAAGATTGGTTAGTATCAAAGAAAAAATAATCTAGATCTTTCCCTCACATTGTATACCAAGAACTTTCCAGATGGATTAATGGGTTTGGAAACATGAAACTATTTGTTAAATCTCTGGAAGGAAGTAACGTAATTTTCCATCTTAGAAGCAATAAAAGCAATCAAAAAGGGAAAAGTTAACTGACAACTATAGAAGTACTTAGAACTTAGGCATCTTAAAAAAAAGGTAACAAAAATAAAAAGCCACACAAACTAAGGAAATACATAGGCAGCTATAGTCAGAACTTCCATAAATTGATTTTAGAAGAATACACTGAGGGCCCAATTAATAAATGGACAGAGTATAAGATCAGATGGCTTCCAAAAGAAGAAAGGCATGGCATGGTACTTAATCTTAATAATTAAAGATACCTCCTGGAAAGAGAGATCCACAGTGGCCAAGAGTCAGAATATTCACACATGAGATGGAATGTGGGTTTGTTCTTAAAAGTATGGATTTTACACAGATGGAGGAAGGAGATACCACATATTTGGGTGGCATTTCCTGCTCACTAGCCTCTCCTGGCTCCCCTCTAACTTTGCAGGGCTTTTGAAGCCTAGGACTGGACATTCTTACTGTCACTCTGGCCTGCCATTACCCATCTACAATGGAAACAACATTTTTCATGGAAACAAACTACCATGGAACCTCCGGGAAGTCTCCAAGCAGAGGGGTACTCTGGAAGGAGAATCCTGTGGAGGTGGGCCAGGGAGCTGGCCAAGGACTCTGCCTTTCCTCATCCTGCCCCCAACCCCCCACCATGTGGTAACCTCACAGTTTTCTGACTCAAACACTAGCTGCCTGCTGACCTTTGCCCCCAACTCTTACATGCAGTTAAGCTGTTCCCTTTTTCCCCAACTCTCCCAGAAATGTGGACAAAACTTCCTTTAATCCCTCTAAGTACAATTAAACTGACATTTTCATTTTCATCTTTTCTTTTTGTGACTTAATATGTTTTTTTTTCTTTTTCTTTTTTTTTTTAAAGATTTTATTTATTTTTTAGAGAGGAAAGGGAGAGGGAGAGAGAGAGAGAAACATCAGTGTGCGGTTGCTGGGGGACATGGCCTGCAACCTAGGCATGTGCCCTGACTGGGAATCGAACCTGCGATGCCTGGTTCGCAGCCCGCGCTCAATCCACTGAGCTACGCCAGCCAGGGCATGACTTAATATGTTTTAAAAAATTAAGCAAGCAATGTACATTCATTGGAAAAAGTGTAGATATAGCTGGCATTTCTGAAAGTTTTTCTGAAGAACAGAGAGAAATAGAAAATGACTTGTTCACCAACAGTCAAATTTCTAAGCACAGTGTGCAGACCCCACAATTAAGAGACTCTGCCCTGACACTAGGCTTACTGGGCACCTGGGCTGGCTTCCTCTGCTCCAAGTTCCAGACCTGGCTAGATCTGGGCCCCTGAATTCCTTCCGTATTGGGGAAGTCTTTTGACATCATGGAGGCCTTCAGGCCACAAAACCAGATTCATATTTACAGCTCCCCCCTGCTTGGCCTCCCACTCAGTTCTTTTTCTGGTCTAAGGAGCATGACTCACCCTCAGCCGAGAGCAGCAGTCATTCTCAATTTTTTCTCCACCCACCACATGCGATGGATGACATCCTTATTCATACACACCTCAAAGGTTAAACCCAATTTTATTTAAACCCAGAATGATTTTTGCAGGAAATGAAAGCCAGTGGTAAAAATAACTATTACATCTCAACGCAGTATGGTGATTTGAAATGGGCACAACTGTTGATGTGTTAGTGATCTGCCCACTCCTGGCTGCGGCACACATAACACAGACTTTGGAGAAGCAGTTCCTGAGTGCTGGCCATGAGGCCAACCTTCCTCTCCCAAACTGTGAAGGTGACATTATTGTAGGGGTAACCTTAGGAGTGCTTATCGCTAATGCATATATTTCCATAGCAATTATGTTTTGTTGTATGTTGTCTATTTTCTCAGTTCAACTTTTTTATTAGTTGCTATATACCTGGTGTCCAGCGCAGTGCCTGGCTTTGACTAATGGACAGTGATTGGACGAATGAGTCAATGGACCCATTTTGCTGTGAAGCTTGCATGCCTCTTGCTCTGAAGACGTCTTGCCTTCCTTCTGTTCTTCTCTGCCTGGCCCACGCTACTGACAGCTGTCTGCTGCTATATTTTCTAAACTTAGTTTGTCTTCTTAGAGTCTTTTCTTGTTTGGTCTGTTTACACTAGACTAGCATCTCAGCTCTGATGCCTTGGCCCTGTTTCCTGGCTCCTTACATATATTTTATGATTTCCAGTCATCAGGAGCCTTTGAGATAGGTTCAAGAATTTTATAAGATGAGATTTCTCCAATTTACTCCTTCCCTAGCAGGTGTTCTGAATTTTCACCTAGATTTTGACTCTGACAGTACATTTATGTCTTATCTGCTTCTTTTATAGACACCCAGAGCATGTAGCCCAGGCCTAGATACATGTAAGGCCCATCTTCGTGGTAGCATGTATAACACATTTTATTAAATAAGTACCTACGTAGTTTGCCTAACATCTGTGTCTCCCATTTGGAGGTAAATTCTTCAAGAACAGGGATTCTGACTATTTTACTCATTGCTGCATCACCAACCTCTAGCACAAGGCCCAATACACAATACAGCTCAATAAATATGTATGATAAGAATAAATGAGCCCTGGCTGGGTAGCTCAGTTGGTTAGAACGTTGTCCTGATATGCCAAAGATGTGGGTTCAGTCCCTGGTCAAGGCACATAGAAGAATCAACCAGTGGATGCCTAAATACATGGAACAACAAATCAATGCTTCTTTCTCTCCCCACTAAGATCAATAAATAAAATTTAAAAAAAGGAATGAATGAGTGGACTGAATGAATGACCCATTATGATTTTGATAAACAAGGTGTGACTTTGTTTCTCTGAAAAGAAGCCTTAATGTTAAAGGCTCTGTTTGTGAAAGGAAAAAACAGACCTTGGGGAAGTTGGTTGACCGAGAGCAGTTGTTAAATGGACCCATGGGCAGCCCAGCTTGGACCAAAATAGAGGAAACAAATGGCTCTGGGAGGGCTGGGAATGGAAGTGGGGAGGGTGAGTCACAATTTCCTACATGTGACCCACCAATTTCTCCCGTAATCACATTTACTTTGGACCTTGTATACTGTTCCCAGAGGATTTGGGATAAAAGTGGAAGTTGGTTTGTTTATCTGGATTAGTCTGTGGCAGCAACATTTCAAAAAGGTTATTGCTAATTACTCCTGATACTTGCAGGCTGGGCCAGGGTGGTCAGAACAGGCCTTTTGGGGGGACTGTTCCTGGAATTGCACCAATTAGCCCAGCAGGCCTGTACCTCCTCATGAGACCTGGGCGCAGCTGTGGCCCCTGTTTGGACAAGGGGCCTAGGGACAAAGCAGGAGTCAGAAGTCCTGGGGGGCAAGAGACTTTGGCAGTTTCTCTGGGGATCAGGGGGAAGCTAAGGGTGGACCAGTGATCTGAAGGGACTGCTGTGCTCTTGTTATGCTCAGTAGACTTTAATTAAGGACCTTTGGTCACGGAGTCCTGAGTGATGGGTATCAGGTCTCTGATGACTCTGGATCAAGACTGTTAAAAGTCTAAATATGTTAAAGATTGTGTGGTTGGCCTCCATGTGTCATTCAAAGTAAAACCGTTAAACCATAAAACAAGTACAAGGTGGTCAATACAGTTCAAGTTTATCCCATGATGGTCACACTGATGCTTTTCTGCAAATACTGAATTAAAAAAAAAAATCTTTCTTCAGTTTTGTTTTAGTGTTTCTGCTTTAGTAATACCATAGCTCTTTCTTGTCAGCCTGTTAAGAAACCCATCCCTGAGGAGGAGTCTGAGGGAGGGGTCTTTCCGCTGAGACCTGAGTGGGAACCGAAGAGAACTGAGGGAGGGCCCCTGGCTGACTGGGAATGCCGAGGGTGGGCTCTGGACAGTGAGGGGCCTAGCCAACATGGTTTGGTCATTGAGGACCCGAGGAAAGGTCCTGATCACTGAGGGCTCTGAGTCAGGGGCCCTGAGTACTGAGGGGCTTTAGAGACATCTGGTTATGAAAGCTGAAGGACAGACTCCCACCACAAATTCTTGAGTGTGGCCCATGGGTTGTAAATGAGAAGGTCTATTCCCTGAGAGGACCAAGGAGGATGTTCGGATCAGAGAGTTAGGGACATTAACTTCTGAGGGGACTGACAGTGGAGGTCCTGGCTTTGAGAGGTTTGAAGAAAGGGCTCTGATCAATGAGAC
The DNA here is from genome assembly GCA_004024845.1 of Tonatia bakeri. NCBI lineage: Eukaryota > Metazoa > Chordata > Mammalia > Chiroptera > Phyllostomidae > Tonatia > Tonatia bakeri. Next base: position 339,693 of record PVIA01000647.1, read on the forward strand.
ACAACTGAGTATCTTTGGTCAATAGGAACTATAAATAAGGGGTTCCCTCCAACAACTCTAATCTTACACAGGTCGGGGCAAATGGCCCATTGTGGGGTCCAGTAGTTGAGATTGCAGGGCCAGATTAAACTACCATTGCCCTTTGATTTCTCCTTTCCCTTCCTTCCAGCCTGACCTGCAAATTTTTTAGTTTCCAGTAGATGGCACTGCAGCTTCACATGAGGAAGGGGCTGCAGGCTTGGTTACCAAGGTGGGGCCCAGGTGTGAGCAGGTGACACCTGGGAAAGGGAGGAAATTAGCTACCCCCTTGACTAGACTCCCTGGAGGCAGGGAGGAACCAGGCTCCGATGGCCAAGCTGATTTCCTAAGCACAGGCCACCTAGAGGTTGAGTCCTGTTATCACTGGACCAAATAGTTCTAAACACAGTGGAACTTTTTTATGTTTGATTCATTCATACTTTCATTTGTTCAGCAAATGTACATTCACACCTGATAGAATTTTCACTAGGCACCGAGTATACAAGGGTGATTTAAAAAGGCCACTGTTGTTGAGAAGTCCATAGTCTTGGAGGTGAAGCATTACCATAAAAAGTTACAATAGATAAGATGAAGATTGTTAACACAGGGTGTGTTACATGCCATGGAAGTCACAAAAGGAATGAATGTAAGGCTTGGGGAGGTTGTGAACATGAAAGAAGAAACAGGTGACATTAATGCAGGGTCTTAGATATGAACAGGGACCCTCTGTGTGAGGCAAAAATGAGAAACTTTATTTGGAGTAGAAGCAACAGTGTGAGTAGAGATGTGGGGTGCATGAAAGAGCCGTTGTGTTGAGAGGTGTTTGTGCAATCCAAAATGTCTAGGGTACAGGAAACGGGTGCGAGTGGGCTGGGAAGACGGTGGGAAGCAGGGATGACAGACATATTGGGCAAGATCATTAAGAACCTTACAACCCATGCTTAGGAATCTGGTCATGGTCCTTTAACAAGTGAAGAATCAGCAGGGTTTTTAAGATGGCAAGTGAAATGGCAGGTTTCTGATTAATTTCTGATAGCCAAGGTGTGGGCTGGATTAGAGGAGGAAGAGACCGTATGCAGGACCCGTTTCCAGGTAGGCAACCAAGTTAGAATCTATGAAGGGAGATAGGGTGGAGAAAAGAGATTTGAGGGGTGTTTAGGAGAGAAGATGAATAGGTTTGTTTGCCATAATAGATGTGAAAGGTAAGGAGGAATGAAGAATTTAGGAAAATAAATGCTAACATTTACTAAGCATTAACATTTATAATACTTTATCTCGCTAATCATAACAGCACTTTATAAGGCAGGAATTGTTTCCCTCATTTTCAGATGAGGAGACAGGAGCTCACCGAGGCTATGTGGTTTGCTGAAGGCCACATAGCTAGTTCTGCCCCCTACCTTTCCTACTTTCAGTTTTATTCCTCTCCAGACTATTTCCCACACTGCCACCTTCCTTTCAATCCTCTGATGGCCCTCTACTGTGTATAAAATAAAGTCCAGGCACTTCACAGCTGCACACAAAGTCCTGTCTTTCTAGTTGCCACTACCCTTAGCCTTTGCCCATTTGGAAATCAGGCAGACAGAGCTGCTAGCAAGTCCTTAAAGGGCTCCCCTTTCTTGTTTGCATGCAGTTGTTCATGTGGTGTGCTGGTGATGAGCACACTGGCCCTCTGAGTCATAATATCACCCTCTTCCCATAGATTGTAAGCTCCTTGACAGAAGGGTCCTTCCTAGGGATATTCATTACAGCTATTTTATAACAACAAATATACTATGAATACAGGATTGGTTAAATAAAATGTAGTTGAGCATTACTTACAATGCAATAATCTGCAGTCAGTAAAATGAATGAGAGCTCATGCCACCCTCCCTCCAGTTCCACCCAGCACCTGATGACAGAGGTTGAGAAGACCCAGCCTGGTTTGCAGGAAGCTCTACACAGACACAGACACCAGGCAGACACGGATAAGAGGAAGATGATTCATATCACCTGGAAGATGGGTGTGTCATTGCTCATAATTATACTTTAATAGTCATTCTCAAAATGTTGACTTCCTGCCACCAAGATTCTTTTACTATCCAGACAAAGACATTTGTGCTAGAGGGTTTGTAGGGGAACTCACTTTAGATGCAATATGGCTCCAGTGACAAAGGCATCTGGGAGATGATGGACTCCGTTTAACCTTCTGTGACTGTTTAACTCTCTGCAGCCTCAGGCTTGGCTGGCTATCCAGAAAGCCGGAATGCCACTCAAAAATAAATGTCATGCCCCCAGGAAGGAACCTAAACAACAAAACAAAGAAACAAGAAAAATACAGTCAAAGACACTGAAATAGAGGACAGGCAGAAAGTGACCAGAGGAGAGAGAAGAGGGAGTTTCAGGGGAAAAGGGGAAGGGTTTACAGGAACAAAGTTAAAAGACACAGGGACAAAAACTAGGGGGAGGGTGGTAATGGGAGGGAAGTTGGAAGGAAAGGGTGGGTGGGCTGGATTGGGAGTAAAGGGGAGAAAACTGTACTTGAACAACGATGAAAATAAAATTAAAAAAAAAAAGAAGGAAATAAATGTATGGAGTGTGATAACTGCCTGATGTTATCTGTTAAGACTGCATTGTCCTTTCTGGTGGTCTACACGACTACCCACCATATGGTTTTACTATTAACCTCCTATAAAAACCGATCCTGTCCTGGGGGGAAAGTGGATTCTTCCAGGCCAGCCACCACTGGGAGCAGCTGCTTTACCCGAGTACATAAGTCTCTCCTATTAAAGCTCTTATGAATTTGAATAAGGCTGTGTGTGAGTTCTTCAAAATCAATCCTGAATTTAGACTTTTGGAGCTTTCCCTCAACAGAGTTGTAATAATGATTCCATTGAAATGGACACTGGAAACTGCTCATTTCACATTTCTCATGACACACAGCAGAAAGGGGAAAAAGGTTCCTAGTGGTGATTAGGATGACTTATCTTGACTGCTATTGGAGAAAGTGCTTTCCACAACTTCCAGTGGTCTATTTCATATGAGGGAGCTTCTCTAGGGTGACACTCTTGGTCTCTCTCCCCAGGAGAGAAGACAATAACTCGGTCTAATGACAAATTTGAGAGAAACAAACTGAGCATATTGGTGCAGCTCCTCCATTTCTCTCTTAGGGAGGCAGGCTGACCACCAAAGCATGTGCTCTGTAGGATGTTTTAAAGGGACTCACCCCAGAGGGGGAGACCTCAGTTTCCAACCTGATCCATGACTCGGTGGGTGAGCCTCTCTCTATTTCTGGGATTCACTATTACTAACTTTGTTTATCCAATGATATAAGACACCTTTTGCAAATTAACTTTATCAGTAATAAAAGTAATATATTGACTTCTTTTAACTGCTTTTAAATTCAGGAGAGGAAAAGAGGTGTGTATTTATTTAGGATCCACAGAATTTCAACATCTGATTAACTGGACCAGGAGCCTTAAGAAATAGACAAGGAGTGGAATTTGGGGACCCAAGTGACTTATGAAGAGGCTTTTGGTGAGGCCTGGGTTCATAGCTTCAGGCTTGGGCTTCAGAGTTCTCATATGGAAGATAGAATAGTGTATGTAAAGGCATCATGATCCATGGACCCATAGCACCTTAACAACAACTCAAAACAATGTTATTTATCTGTATCCCCTAATCTGCCCTCCAGCACCAACCTCCTTCCACCCCCATCCTACCTTATTGTATAGTAAATCCTCAAGATGATATCATTTTTTGAAATTATATTTTATTGATTATGCTGTTACAGTTGTCTCAATTTATCCCCCTTTGCCCCCTCCACCCAGCACCCTCTACTCCTTCAGGCAATCCCCACACCATTGTTCATGACCATGGGTCATGTGTAGGTTCTTTGGCTATTCCATTTCCTGTACCGTACTTTGTGTTCCCATGGCTATTCTATAACTACCAATTTGTACTTCTTAATCCCTTCACCTCTTCACCCATTCCCCCACAGCCCCCTATCTTCTGGCAACCATCAAAACACTCTGTATCCATGATTCTGTCTCTGTTCTTCTTGTTTGCTTAGTTTGTTTTTTAGTTTCAATTATTGATATATATATAGCCATTTTATTGCTCATAGTTTTGATCTTTTTTTTCTTAAATAAGTTCCTTTAACATTTCATATAATAATAATTTGGTGATGATGAACTCCTTTAGTTTTTTCTTGTCTGGAAAGCTCTTTATCTGCTCTTCCATTCTAAATGATAGCTTTGCTGGGTAGAGCAATCTTGACTGTAGGTCCCTGCTTTTCACGACTTTGAATATTTCTTGCCAATCATCCTAGCCTGCAAAGTTTCTTTTGAGAAATCAACTGACAGTCTTATGGGAACTCCTCTGTGAGTAACTAACTTTTTTCTCTTGCTGCTTTTAAGATTCTTTCTTTATATTTAACCTTTGGCATTTTAATTATGATGTGTCTTGGAGTGGGCCTCTTTGCATCCATCTTGTTTGGCACTCTCTGTGCTTCTTAGACTTGCCTATTTCCTTCACCAAAGTAGGGAAGTTTTGTTTTTCATTATTTTTTTCAGATATATTTCCAGCTTCTTGCTATTTCTCTTCCTTGGTACCACTATGATGCAAATGTTGAACCTCTTGAATTTGTCCCAGAGGCTGCTTATACTATTCTTATTTTTTTGGGTTCTTTTTTCTTCTTGTTGTGCTGAGTGGTTGCTTTTTTCTTCCTTATGTTCCAAATTATTGATTTGATTCTAGGCTTCATCCACTTTACTGTTGTTTCCCTGTAAATTGTTCTTTATTTCAACTTGTGTATCCTTTTTTCTGATTTGGCCTTTTTTTGTGCTGTTGAGGTCCTTACTAGTTCCTTGAGCATCCTTATAACCAGTGTTTTAAACTCTGCTTCTGATAGATTGCTTATCTTCATTTCACTTAGCTCTTTTTTTCTGGAGTTTTGATCTGTTCTTTCATTTGGGCCATATTCTTTGTCTCCTCTTTTTGGCAGACTGCCTGTGTTTGTTTCAATGTATTAGGTAGAGCTGCTTTGACTTTGTGTCTTGGTAGTGTGGCCTAATGTAGTAGGTGTCCTGGAGGGCTCAGTGGCACAGCATCCCCACTACCCAAGCCAGGTACTCGAGGTGTGCCTTTTGTGTGGGCTGAGTACACCCTCCTCTTGTAGTTGAGCCTTGATTGCTGTTGTCAAGTAAATGGGAGTTCTTTACCCAGGCCAGTTAGCTTCAGGGACTGACTGTGACCACTGACCACCGACCTCTGTGGAGGATCAGCTATGTTGAGGCAGAGTGGTGGTGCTCTGACATGATCTGTAGTTGCCCATTGGGTGCACAGGCTCTGGGATTTCCTGGGTGGTTCAGGGCAAGGTTAGCCCCTATCTGTGTTTTGCCTGGGGTCATACTGCCTGAGCTATAAAGCAATTTGAGATGTCTGCTGTTTGTGCTGGGCTTGGAGATTCCCCAGCTAAGCCAAGCTGTGAATCTAGGCTGGATGCTGGTAGTTCCAGGCCTGGAGCTCACTGAGGCCAGCTGTTGCTTGTTTGAGAGAATTTAGGAAGTTGTGAATCATGAGCCAAGGCCAATCATTCATATGGAAAAGCAGTTTGGGTGGGCCCCTAAGTTGGGTGGGGCACAGTCTCTAAGGATCTCAGATATGGTACCAGCTTGCCAGCTCTTTGCGGGGAGCATTCAGAAAAGGGACAATAGCATTGCCTCAACTTGATGCTAGATACTTCAGTTTCTCCCTGTATGCCATGGGTGCCTTTCAAGAGTTCTGGTTCAAGAGTTCAGAGGGAGTGAGTCTGAGTAGGTGAGTCCACGTGTGTGTTCTTTACAAGGAACTGCTTGGGGATCCAGCAGTTACTTCCACTAACTCAGTCCCTGCTGGTTTTTGTAGCCAGGAATTGTGGGGACTTATCTTTCTTGAACCCTGGGACAGGGGTGTCTCATGTTGGGGCTGGGACTCCTTGATCCTAAGATATCCCTTCCAAATTTTTATCCACCACACGTGGGTGTAGGACCAACCTATTCTGCATCTGTGCACACCCTACCAGTTTGGATGGATGTGGTTTCTTTAATTCTGTAGTTGTCCGACTTCCATTCAACTTGATTTCTGATGGTGCAGAGTGATGGTTATTCTGTATGTTAGTTGTAGTTTTGATGTGGTTGTGCGAGGAGGCAAGTCATATTTCCCTACGCTGTTATCTTGATGAGAAGTCCAATATCATTTTATTTGTAAATAATAAAGCATATTTCTCTAAGAGATAAAGACACCAAAAACTTGACTGGTTTTTGTAACAAGAATTGTTTGTTAATGCATCGTGACCTCCTTATTGTATGGTTAACAAAACTAGAGACCTATGATGCAGACTCTTCAGAGTTAACATCTGTCTGGAGCCCATGAAATTGTAATTTACTTCTTTTGTGCCAGAAGTGTTTTATTGACGTTATCAGTTTATCTTCTGAGATCAATAACCAAGAACATTATTATTCACTTCTGCCAGGTTTTGACTATAGTACCTTCAAGTGTGTGAGAATTAAAGACACTTAAAAAAACAGAACCACAATACCATTATGACAGTCAAAACTTATTTCCTTACTATTATATAATATTCAATTATCATTCAAATTTCCAAAGTTGTTACTTCATTTTTTCAACTTGTTTTTGGAATAAGATTTCAAATAAGATCTAATCATTAATATCAGTTTAGAGGTTTCTTAGATTGCTTTTAATTTATACATCTCTCTTCCATAATTTTTTTTACTTGCAATTTATTGACTGAGGAATCCAGGTCATTTGTCCTGTAGAATGGCTCACAGTATGCATAAATCCCTGTGATATCACTAAAGATTTTTGTTTTTTGGGGGGGCTCACCTATTGCTGGTGAGTTGGTAGTTACATCTGGAAACTTGATAAGATTTAGATTTGATTTTTCTAAAAATTGATTTTACAGAGACAGAGGAAGGAAGTGGGGTGGGGAGAGAGAGAGAGAGAGAGAGAAAGAGAGAGAGAGATTGAGTTGTTGTCCCACCTAGTTATGCATTAATTGGTTGATTTTTATATGTGCTCTGACCGGGGATCTAACCTGCAACCTTGGTGTATCAGGATGATGCTCTAACCAACTAAGCTATCTGGCCAGGTTCATGAAGTAAAATTCAAAAGGGTCTTCCCTGGATAAGAGAAGGGCATTGGGTAGAGGGAGAGGGGAGCTATAGTTTTCTTTTATACTCTGTGAGTGGGTGGGTTAGTCTCCCTAATCATGGGGTTCAGTATCAAAAAGCCCACTTACTAAATGATATAGCCACATTTGCCCATATCAACATTATCGGTATAGTGCTATTTTGATCTCTCATTTGCCTTAAACTTTTGCATTATTTGTTAACTGATTCAGAACTTGTCCAGGGAGCAGGATCTCCAACAACCACCAGGAATAAATAATAGACTAGCTATGTTTATCAGACAAGTTTCTCTGCCTGCCTTGACCACAGATCCTGTAAGACTCATCATAGTTACCACATTCATCTCATTCTATCACCCATGGGCAGCAGCTGATTGGACCTGACTCAAGCCTATCAGTCATGTATGCTCATTCTCTTTCTCTCTCAAGAAATTTAACTAAGACACAGTGACTGTAATCATTTGACAATAGGCACTTGAGCTGGATCAGGATAGACATTTTCTCACTATGTGCATTGCTGGTAGGTAGGGACAGAGGGTCAGCTTCAGGGGAAGCAGTGAGGAGCCAGCCCATGGAGAGGAGTGGAACTAAGACATCAGGGGGCCTTTGGAATTAGAGGGAGAAGCAGGCTCACTGACCTCCTCATTCTAGTTCCCCAAGCTTTTTCTTGTTGTTGTTTTTAGATTCTGTGAGATGGTCACTTGACTCTAAGTATATGAGATGGAGGAAATCATACTCACTGGACTTGCTGAAGAGAGATCACTGTAGTTTTTTGGAAGAACTTTCATGATAGGTTCATTTGAAGTACAAGTCGAGAAGCCAGAGTCTGAGTTTGGGTAAAACCACAAGAGGAGAAAGAAAAAACATTTTCTGATTATCATGGAGAGGGAGGGAAGAAAGAGAGTAAGAATGCAGGGGTAGAATCTGTGACATTGATGTGACTCTTCCCATCACTAACTACCCAAAACATCAGAGTTCTCACCTCTTGAAGTAAGAAACTTTTAATTTTTTGGGGGTGAAAATTGATGAAGGGGCTTTACTTGACACCAGATTCATGTAGAAGAATCAAAGAAACAAGAGTGAGTGTGGGAGCTTTGAATGTGTGTGTGTGTGTGTGTGTGTGTGTGTGTGTGTGTGTGGTAGGACTGTATTGGAATGTATAGAACTTTGGACTTGAAACTGGGGATTAGAATGAATTGTAACCAGATGGTATCTGGTCACTTTGAACATGCAGCCTTCCTCACTTCCTCTTTCAGAAGGCAGTGTCCTCTAACTTACAGGAACACCCATAAGCTTCAGTCTTACTGCCTCTCAACTCTGTCATCTCTGCAGTGTTGTTCTATTATCACGGCTATTTTGGCCCAGCTCTCAGCTTAGCACATCAGCACCAGGAGCTCTATGTCACAGCCCACTTAATGTCTGTCTCCAATAAATCCAAGGAGGAGATGGCAGGGCCAATCTCCCTTGCCCTTTCAGTTCTCCTGCTAGTCTTTCCAAAATTATCAACAGCCTAAGTGGTTATGTGCAGGTTTATTCACTGCAATTGAGGCAATTTCAGAAGGGAAATTCAATGTCAAAGAGCACTCCCAACTTAAACTTTCTCTTTACTTCTCAAAGGAATGATACCTACGCATCAAACCCTTCACAAGCTCCCTGGCTTTTAGATGTACAACCTGTCTTTCTCCATGGGCCCTCCTTTTAAAATTTGCTCCATTTGAAGCCCCACCAACTTCCACACCCATCACAGGAAGAGATCCCACTTCCTGGCTCTCTGTCTCCAGATTCACCCTTTTTTTTCTATCTCAAAGTCCTAAATCTGAGTGTGTCAATTTTAGATAAGCCCCAAGACTTTAGGCAGTTAAAAATGATGCCTGTTGTCACCCAAGTCTAGCAGCATTGCGTGTATGAGTGGGGGTGAGGGGGGCAAGCAGGAAGAAGAGTTCCTGGGGATGTAGCTAGTTGTGGATTCAGATCTTCCTGGTCTGAGTTCCTTTTCAATATTCCTGTATATGTGAGCAGAAATCATGGGAGTTCATTTGATTAATAGAATTGTTATGCTAGCTCTGCCACTGCTCCCAGAAACAGACATTAGTTTTTAGAGAGTACAATCTAAACCCATATTGAAAAAGGATATATTTCCTCAATTAGAAGGGTGTCTTGCTTTTTTCCCAGAGTTAGTGGGCTCCATTATTGTGCAGAAAAGAGGTCTGGTTTCTTTCCTGTTCTGCTTGGGAAGCTATTGAAATAATAAATAAGCTATATTATCCTTTAATGGCTCCTCCCTCTTGTTAATTCAGGAAGGAATCTAGACTCAATAAATTGTTTCAACACTCTGCTTTAGAGCTGGAGTGGCTGCCAATTCGTGTATAACAAACACACCTTCACTTAAGTGAACCAAGATAGTTTCTGTTTCTTGCAACCAACTGATCCTTGTCTAGAGGAAAAATGGATTCTGGCAGGAAGGTTTGCAGCAACAGAGCCTCAAAAGAATGTAGATGCTGTCCCCAGCATCAGTGCCTGGTGCAGGGTGCTGAAGGGTCTCTCATCCTGGCCTGAGCAGTTTGGTAGAGGGGGCTTCTGTTCATTGCAAAAATGTGATGCTTGAGTGGGATCCACTATAACAGAAGCATGGAGAAATTCTTATTCTGCCATGTCTGGTGGCAAATGTTAATTGAAATATTAGCAGCATTCTAGGCAAATTCACCAAGTGTTTAGATTCATCTGGCATAAAGGTTTGGGTCAGTTCACCTGGTAAAGAAACTAACCAGTGAGGTACTGGTTAAGAGCCTGGGCAACATGAGGTATGTGGTAGGGCACATACTGGCTCCACTTCTTAAACTCAACCATCATTTTCTTATCTAATTGGCACTGGAATTTGCTTTTAGCTTATTTTTCTTTTAGTTCATACATGTTTAATTCAATCTCTTTTCTGAGATATTTAAATCTAGTCTTAACCAACTTCCTCCCCTCTCTTTTGTTTCCCTCTTTCTCATATTTGGCATTTAAAATCTTTCCTGTTTATTTTTCCCTCTCATTCTAATGGTCCCAGATGGACAAAAAGGATGAGAGAGGGAGTCTCTGACTTGGAGAACACAAGCTTCTGGCAAGGACTAGGTAGTACAGGCTACTTTCTAAGGGACAGACCATGTGAAACAGCCAGGGGCAGGGGGTGTGTGATTTTCTGCACCCCACTCCTGCAGATCAGGTTCAGCGGTTTGTGTGCCACATGGTTAAACTTCAGGGTTCTCCCATGGTAACTGTTTTCAGTTTCAGCCAAGACACTATGGCTTTGGCCTCTTGGATCATCTTATAGAGGTTTATGACCTAGATCTAGCCTGGGATCATGGACAAGCTTAAACAGTTCAGCCACGGGAAAAGCTTATTGCTTCCTCCCCCAAACAAAGAAAGACCTATGACAACCCTAAAGTAGAGGATTAGTTAAAGAGGATAAAACAGACACAAAAAAAGCAGTGCATTTATTTCTTTCATTTATCAACCTTTGTTGTCAGGGTCTGATGACTCTCCTCCAGGGTAGGCATGTCTGGTAATGAATGGATGGTGACTCCTCTTGGACTGGCTGCTCTGGCTTTCAGGAAAGCCAAGGAGCATCAATTAAACAAGCAGGATTCAACACTCCAAATGCTGTAGCCTCAGCCTGTGACCAGGCCCAGATACTCATGATATGTCCCCTACTTCTATCATTGATTCTTACTGGTCTCTCTCTGAAGGTCGCTATATCAGAAGCAGAGGCTTAAATCTTATTAACACTTTTACTCTCATGGTTAAAACTGGAAGCATGATCCACTTCTTATTGGTGGCCTGTCTTGCTTAGCAATGTGAATTTTATTGTTTTTTCAATCAACAATTTTGTGCCAGGTCCTTTCATATTCTAGGTCTTCTGTGCTGGACACTTGTTGTTAAAACTAAGAACTAAGATATCTGAGGTAATCAGCTGCAGATAAGTGCAAAGTTGCATTTACTTTTTAATTCAAAATTGCGTGCTCCAAACTGAACATACTAATCTTTCTCATAACCCCGCATCCTTTTTCCAGGGTGAGGCAAGTCTGAACAGTGATCATATGGCTCATTTTCACTATGTAGACAGAAGGAAATCTTTTTGCTTCATCAGACACAATTTTTATAATATTTGTCTCCAAATGATAAAGTCAATTACAACAATATTCCCATGATCAAGGTAAACCATGTCGGAAGGTATACTTGTATATTTTTGAGAATATTGATGCAGGTTCTGAAGCACAGAGCCATTTCAAAAAATGTTCTTTTGTATCCTTTTTTTTAATTTTATTTTTTTTGAAAATAACAATTATTTTAATTGTTGTTGCAGTACAATTTTCTATCTTTTACTCCCATCCCAACCCACCCACCCAACCCTCCTCTCCTCCCTCCCATTTCCACCCGCCCCTAGTTTTTATCCATGTGTCCTTTATACTTCTTCCTGTAAACACTTTCCCTTTTTTCCTGAAATTCCCTCTCCTCTCCCCTCTGAACACGGTCAGACTGTTCTCTATTTCAGTGTCTTTGGTTATATTTTGCTTGTTTCTTTGTTTTGTTGCTTAGGTTCCTATTAAAGGTGAGATCATATGGTATTTGTCTTTCACTGCCTGGCTTATTTCACTTAGCATAATGCTTTCCAGTTGCATCCATGCTGTTGCAAAGGGTAGGAGCTCCTTCTTTCTTTCTGCTGCATAGAATTCCATTGTGTAAATGTACCATCTTTTTTTATCCATTCATTTACCAATAGGCACCTAGATTGCTTCCAACACTTGGCTATTGTAAATTGTGCTGCTATGAACATTGGGGTGCATAGGTCCTTTTGGATTGGTGTTTCAGGGTTCTTAGGATATAATCCCAGCAGTGGAATTGCTGGGTCAAAAGGAAGATCCATTTTTAGTTTTTTGAGAAAATTCCATACTATTTTCCATAGTGGTTGTACCACTCTGCACTCTCACCAACAGTGTACTAGGGTCCCCTTTTCACCACAACCTCTCCAACACTTGTTGTGTTGCTTTGTTTATGAAGGCCATTCTGACTGGTGTAAAGTGGTATCTCATTGTGGTTTTAATTTGCATCTCTCTGATAGCTAGCGATATTGAGCATCTTTTCATGTGTCTCTGGATCCTCTGTATGTCCTCCTTGGAGAAGTGTGTGTTCAAGTCCTTTGCCCATTTTTTAATTGGGTTGCTTGTCTTCTTAGAGTGGAGTCGTGTAAGTTCTTTATATATTTTGGAGATTAAACCCTTGTCTGAGGTATCATTGGCAAATATGTTTTTCCATACAGTTGGTTCTCTTTTTCTTTTAATACTGTTTTCTTTAGCTGTGCAGAAGCTTTTTATTTTGATGAGATCCCATTTGTTTATTCTTTCCTTTATGTTCCTTGCTCTGGGGGACATATCAGTAAAAATGTTGCTGTGTGAAATATTTGAGATTTTCCTGCCTATGTTTTCCTCTAGGACTTTAATGGTGACATGGCTTGTATTTAAATCTTTTATCCACCTTGAATTTATTTTTGTGTATGGCGTAAGTTGGTGCTCGAGTTTCATTTTTTTGCACATAGCTGTCCAGTTCTCCCAACATCATTTGTTGAAGAGACTGTTTTTACTCCATTTTATGTTGCTACCCCCTTTGTCAAATATTAATTGGCTGTAGAGACTTGGGTTTATTTCTGGGCTCTCTGTTCTGTTCCATTGGTCCATATGTCTGTTCTTATGCCAGTACCAGGCTGTTTTGATTACAGTGGCTTTGTAATACAGTTTGGTATCAGGTATTGTGATCCCTCCTACTTTGCTTTTCTTTCTCAAAATTGCAGCAGCTATTTGGGATTATTTATGGTTCCATATAAATTTTTGAAATGTTTGTTCTATGCCTGTGAAATATGCCATTGGCACTTTACTAGGTATTGCATTGAATCTGTAAATTGCGTTGGGTAGTATGGATATTTTGATAATGTTAATTATTCCAATCCATGAACATAGTATATGCTTCCATTTGTTTGTGTCCTCCTTAATTTCTTTCTTCAGTGTTGTATAGTTTTCTGTATACAGGTTTTTTACTTCCTTGGTTAGATTTATTCCTAGGTGTTTTATTTTTCTTTTTGCTATATCAAATGGAATTTTTTTCTTGATTTCTGCTTATGTTGTTTCATTGTTGGTATACAAAAATGCCTTTGATTTCTGGATATTGACTTTGTATCCCGCTGTTTTGCCAAATTGGTTTATTAGGTCAAGCAGTTTTTTGGTGGAGTCTATAGGATTTTCTATGTACACTATCATGTCATTTGCAAACAATGACAGTTTTGTTTCCTCCTTTCCAATTTGGATGTCTTTTATGATTGCTGTGGCTAAAACTTCCAATACTATATTGAATAACAGTGGTGAAAGTGGACAACCTTGTCTTGTTCCTGATCTTAGTGGAAAACATTTTAGTTTTTGCCCATTGAGTATGATGTTGGCTGTAGGTCTCTCATATATGGCCTTTATTATGTTGAGGAATGCTGCCTCTATTCCCACTTTGCTGAGTGTTTTTATCATAAATGGGTGCTGTACCTTATCAAATGCTTTTTCTGCATCTATTGATTTGATCATGAGATTTTTGTCTTTGCTTTTGTTTATGTGATGTATTACATTTACTGATTTGAGAATATTGAACCATCCTTGCATCCCTGGGATGAATCCCACTTGGTCATGGTGTATAATCTGTTAAATGTATTGTTGGATGCAGTTTGCCAATATTTTGTTGAGGATTTTAGCGTCTATGTTCATCAACGATATTGGCCTGAAGTTTTCTTTCTTTGTTGTGTCTTTATCTGGTTTTGGGTTTAGGATGATGCTGGCTTTATAAAAAGAACTTGGGAGTCTTCCATCATTCTGGATTTTTTGGAATAGTCTGTGAAGGATAGGGATTAGTTCTTCCTTAAATGCTTTGTAGAATTCTCCTGTGAAACCATCCAAACCCGGACTTTTGTGTGTCGGGAGTTTTTTGATTACTGCTTCAATTTCATCTGCTGTTACTGGCCTGTTCAGGCTTTCTGCTTCTTTTTTATTGAGTTTTAGAAGATTATACTTTTCTAGAAATTTATCCATATCACCTAGGTTTTCAAATTTCTTGGCATACAGTTCTTTGTAGTAATTTCTTACAATTCTTTGTATTTCTGTGGTGTCAGTTGTAATCTTTCCTCTTTCATTTCTGATTGTGTTTATTTGGGTCTTCTCTCTTTTTTTCTTGATGAGTCTGCTTAAAGGCTTGTCAATTTTGTTTATCTTTTCAAAGAACCAGCTCCTGGATTCATTGATCCTTAGAATTGTGCTTTTAGTCTCCATGTCATTTAATTCTGCTCTGATCTTGGTTATTTCCTTCCTTCTACTTGCTGTGGGCTGTCTTTTTTGTTGTTCCTTGAGTCCTTGTAGACATAGGGTTAGGTTGTTTGTTTGAAATGTTTCTGTCTTTTTTAGGTATGCCTGTATCACTATGAACTTCCCTCTCAATACTGCCTTTGTTGTGTCCCATAAGTTTTGGGTTGTTGTAAATTCATTTTCATTTGTTTCCAGAAACCTTTTGATTTCTTCCCTAATTTCATCCTTGACCCATTCATTGTTAAATAGCATGCTATTCAATCTCCATGATTTTGAGTGTTTCAGGTTTCTTTTCTTGGGGTTGGTTTCTAGTTTCAGTTTTTTGTGGTTAGAGAAAATGCTTGGTATAATTTCAATTTTCTTGAATTTGTTGAGGCTTGTTTTGTGTCCTATCATGTGGTCTATCTTTGAAAATGTTCCATGTACATTTGAAAAGAATGTGTATTTAGCTTCTTTGGGATGAAGGGCTCTCTATATATCAGTTAAGTCCATTTCATCTAGGGTATTATTCAATGCCACAATATCTTTGTTGATATTTTGTTTGGATGATCTGTCCTTTTTTGACAGTGGGGTGTTAAAATCCCCTGCTATAATTTTGTTGCTGTCAATATCTTTCTTGAAGTCGTCTAAGATTTCCGTCATGTATTTGGGTGCTCCTGTGTTGGGTGCATATATATTTACAATGCTTAAGTTTTCTTGGCGGATTCTTCCCTTGAGTATTATGAAGTGACCTTCTGGGTCTATTTTTATGGCCCTTTTTTTGAAGTCTATTTTGTCTGATATAAGTATTACTACCTCGGCTTTTTTTCCCCTGTCCATTTGCTTGGCAAATTTCTTTACAGCCCTTCACTTTTAGTTTGTGTAGATCTTTTGTCCTGAGGTGGGTCTCTTGTAGGCAACATAAGTGTGGGTCATGCTTTCTTATCCATTCAGCTATTTTATGTCTTTTGATTGGAGCATTTAACCCATTTACATTTAAGGTTATTACTGAAAGGTACTTATTCATTGCCATTTTCATACCTGTGTTCCTCTCTCTCTCTCTCTCTCTCTGTTTTCCTAAAGCAGGCCCTTTAGCATCTCTTGCAGAGCTGGTTTGGTGGAGGTGTATTCTTTTAGACCCCTTTTATCTGGGAAGCTTCTTATTTGGCCTTCTATCTTGATTGAGAGCCTTTTGGGTAAAGTAGCCTTGGTTGCAGACCTCTGGTTCTCATAACTTGAAATATTTCTTGGCATTCTTTTTTGGCTTGGAGTGTTTCCATTGAGAAGTCACCTGCTAGCCTTATTGGGGCTCCCTTGTATGTTACTTCCTGTTTCTCCCTTGCTGCTTTTAAGATTCTCTCTTTGTCTTGAAATTTTGCCATTTTAATTATGATGTGTCTTGAGGTGGGCCTCTTTGGGTTCCTCTTGATTGGAACTCTCTGTGTTTCCTGGATTTGTGTGACTTTTTCTCTCTTCAAATTAGAGAAGTTTTCCATCATTACTTTTTCAAATAGGTTTTCTATCCCTTGCTCTTCCTCTTCTCATTCTGGTACCCCTCTTATACGGATATTATTACGTTTAATATTGTCTTGCATTTCTCTTAATCCCTCTTCATTCTTTCTGAGCCTCTTTTCCTTTTGTTACTCCTTCTGGGTGATTTCTTCTACTTTGTCCTCTAGCTCGCTGATCTGATCTTCTGCTTCATCAATCCTGCTTTTCATTCCTTCTACTGTGTTCTTCAGTTCGGAAATTGTATTCTTCATTTCCTCTTGGCCCTTGTTGATAGTTTCTATTTCCTTTTTCATGTTGATATAGTTTGCAGTGAGCTCATTTTAGCTTCCCTGTAGTTTCTGGTAGCTCATTGTGAGCTCATTGAGCTTCCTGATAACCATTGCTTTGAACTCAATATCTGATAGTTGAGTTGCCTCTATTTCTTTTAGCATTATTTCTGAGGCTTTCTCCTTTCCTTTTCATTGTGTCTTTGCCTTCCCATTGTTTGCGAGACTCTTACTGTTAGCCTCAGCTTCTTAAATTGATCTGTTCTGGCTCCTTTGGTTTGTGGTGAGAAATTCTGTGGTAGAATACCAGTGAGTTTCAGTGTTGCAGTTTGCTTGATTTCCCACACGCTGTCAATGGGCTGGGCTGTCATTTAAATAGGCTCTGTGTTTGTCTTTGGGTTTTGATTGTTGTTGGGAACTTTGGTGGTTCCTTCCCACCAGCTATTTAAATGAGGGTCACTCTGTCCACCACCTCTTGTATTTTGTTGTGCTGGTGAGGGCAGGTTTTGTTGAAGCTGGTTCTTCTGTGTGTATAAGGTTTTGAGGATTCTCTCTTGCTCTTGTTCAGTTGTTTGTACTGGGTACTGTCTCTACTGTTTAGTTGTATTTCCAGATAGGTCCTGGATTGAGGTTTGTGTGGTTTCCACTCCCTCCTTCACCTTCTTCTGTTGTGATCTATTAGTGGTTCCTTTGTTGCTGGCTTTCCTCTTCCAGTGGGTATCCTGGTGTTCACTGCTTCCACCTACACTTTTTTGTGATCAGTTGGAGGGGGAAGGCAAAATGGTTTAAGACAGCAAGAGAGTATTCTATGATATTTACAGTAGCAGCCAGAAGAGAAGAGACAGGAGATCCTTTGGCTATGTATCATATTAACCATGCTTTTCCACCCAGCTAGCTAATTTTTAGAAAGGATGGAAAGAAGATAAGACTCTTGTTGGGGAGGGAAGGATTGTCATTTGGATCTAGAAAGCAGTGAGGTTGTGGGAGGTGAGATTCTGAGGTAAGGTGAGAGTAAAGGATAGTAAATAGGTGTAGTGTGTGAGAATAGAGTTAACCGCTACAGTAATAGAGTTCAGGAAACTGTGAAGTGGGCTAAGATCTTGGAGGGGTGTTGTGAAGTATTTACAATTGCAAGGAACAGCAATTATTTACCATAATATTAGAGCAACAATCATATGACAGAATCTATGAGATCTAGATAACAAGAATAGGGAGTATAGAACCTTGAGTAGTGTGCTAATGGGACACAGGTGAGGTGAAGGACGGTAAATTAGCAATACACTATAAAAGAGATATCAGGGGAAACCTGTCAGGTGATACAATATACCAGCCTAGCAAAGCATACTATACAGAAAAAAGAGGAATACAAAAATACTATTTAAAAAAAGATGTAAGAATAATAGAAAAATAATACTAATACAAATATGCAATAACTTGCAGGTTCTCTGTAATAGCAAAGTGAAATTTGTCTCACTGTCACAGCTGTTGTGATGCCCCTTCTTTGGGTTCAACTCTGGTCTTTTCACGGATGCAGGTTTTTGTCTCACTTGTAGGTATTTAAAAAATAAAAATAAAAAAGGCAGATGAAGGAAGGAAGAAGAGATACAATTGGAGAAAAGAAAGGAGGAAGGAATAAAACAAGACAGCAGGAAAGAGAGGAAAAACAAATTAAAAGAGAATAAAAATAAAAAAATAAAAAAATTAAGAATTGTTAAAAAAAAGAATAAAATTAAAAAGTCTCTTGGTTTCAAAGTGGCCAAATTGGTTTTTCTGGTCTTGCTGGCTGCAGCAGGCTGAGGGGTGATTGGTGTGGCTTTTCTTCCTTCGCAATCTGCACTCGAGTGGTGCACAGTGTCTGGGGAGCTAACATGGCTCCTGGGTCCTGCGCCCTGGGTGTGGGAATCAGGTCTTTTTGCAGGGTTACTGCGGTGGACTGGGATGGGGTTATGCACTCCCATGCACGCATACGCCCTTGGCCAACCGCCTCACCCTTCCCAGTGCTATGGGAATGCGCAGGGTCCTCCACACAAGCACAACCCTCTGTAAAAACTCAGGATGTCTGTCTGGCTGGGTGGCAGGGAGGCCAGTGATTGCTGTAGGAGAATTCCCCAAACAGTGTCTGTCTTTTCACTCCTTACTCTTGAGAAATTCCTCCTATTCAAGCCTGCCGCTCCACACCGAGGCCTGGCTTCTCCCACAGCCCAACTCTCCAGCCAGACTGGTGACAGTGGGGGTCAGGGCCCATTGTGCGACCCAACCCCACTGGTGTCCACAGCCTCCAAGAGTGCTTACAGCCCCTGTGTGTTTGCTAGCAACTGGGTTCCTCTCGGTGCCACCCAGACCCTGTTTGGCTGGGGAGGGAGCAGTTGTCCCGGCTCTCTCCCAAGGACTCTGTGGCAAACCCAGCAATGGGCGCTGGGCCTGGGGCTGCAGTCCCCTGACCCTGTGCTGGTCCCTGGGACCGTACCATGTTGCAGCGCTGCTCTCACCGGACTGATTTTTCAGTTCTGCCACAATCCTTGGTCCCCTATTTTCGCATATGCTGAGGTGTGTTGGTTGCTTGCTCTTCCACTCCGTAGATTGGCCAGGATTCTCTCCCTGGTGCAGAGGGAAGCCAAATCTTCTCCTTCCTACTCCGACGCCATTTTCCTCCCTCCCTTCTATATCCTTATCTACCAATTTTAAGTGGTCCCAAATGCTGATGGAAAAAATCAGTTTTCCATTAATTGCTCTGTAATTTCATTCATATTGATCATTTCTTGTCAAAACATGGCTTTCAGGTGAGATGGAAGATTTCTTTGCCTCATCTCTCAGAGAAGTCTGTGGGATTGTTATTAGTAACATTTGGGGTGGCTCACTGCCTCCCACCACGTGGAGCACTAATAACTAGAGGTGTGCAGTCCCATACGGCAGCCACCTGCCACCTGTGAATGTTAAGCTCTTGAAATGTGAGTTGTGTGGCTAACGACTAAATTTTAAATTTTATTTAATTAAAATTTAAACAACTACATGTGGCTAGTGGCTATCATATTGGACAGTGCAAGGCTAGAGAAATCCTTTAAAAGTTTAGGAAGTTGGGTTTTGGGTCACAGTGGTTGCATCTGGCTTTACCAGGTGGCACTGTAATCTGCTTTCCTGAAGATACTTTAGGTCCTAACGTAGTGCAAAGAGCAGTTTCCATTCTTCCTTTGAGGATTCACATTGTAACTCTACAACCTCCATAAGTACATCAGCATCCAAACATTACATTTTTCTGTCCCATTCTAGTTGGAGCCATGTAAGTATATGGTCTCCCAATATCTTGTACAGATTTTTCAGTTGTGGAAATATGAGTAAATATCTATCTTTTTCCCCTTCTCCTTTCCTTCCTTCTTTCTTTTCTTCCTCCCTCCCTTTTTCCCTGCCTTCTTTCTTTTCTGTTTCCCTCTCTCTTTCTCCTTTCTTCCCCTGCCTTTGACATAAACCTTCAGCCCACATCAGTGGGGTAGCCCCAGCCCCACCCTTCATTCCTCCCTCCTGCATTAGCTTCCCAACCAGACTGACCTTTGACTAATTCACTTTCCTGGGATGTAACTCCAAGACCATGTCCTGTCCTGCACCTGGTATCTTTCAGTTGGCACAGGGCCTGAAGCAGTCCTCTGCACATGTATGGAGTAGGAGTGCCTTGCTTATTGCTCTCTGTTCCATTCAATGCGTGGCTTAGATACAACTTGGTGATAGGAAGGACATCCTAAAACCTGTGCCCTGCTTATGTCAATTAATGTTTCCTTCATCTACACCCCTCCCCTCACAATAAGAAGGAGTCATGTTTAAGCAGCAGCTCCCACAAACAGGCAAGCTGAATAACCAGGGTAGATGGATTTTGCATAGTATATTATCTCCAGTGGATTCAATGGATCATTGTGACACAATCACACTTAACTGGATGGGATTTTGATACCAAAAAACTGGGGCATTAGTTTCAAGGACCATTCTACTAGTCTCAGGGATTGTTCTTACCCTTGAATTAAATGGTAAGCTTGCAGACCTATTAAAACATTTTTCCCTTTTCAAAACCTTTCAACTGTCAGAGCTTCCTGGCTTAGTGAATGGATTATAATATGTATGGTTGGATTCTGAAAACCTTCTTCTCTTCTGTTTCTATGATGCACTGAATCCAAACAGGATAAGAAATATGCAGTGTGGTACTTTGTGTTGTGCAGTATAACTAAACCATGCCAATTGCCTTACAATGAGCTGGGAGGGGAGAATCAATGCTATCCTTTGCCCAGGAGAGGCTCACTTCTTCCCTTCCCTGATGGAATAGAAGAGGTACTATCTATCTCTTCTTTAGACATGAAACAAATGATTATTAATTTTCAAGCAAAATCTCATAATTAACACCATCCTACTAATGTAGTGCTATATCTTATGTCATATTATTTCCCAGTTGTGGTAACAGTGGGTGGCTCACAATGACTTCTGCTTCCTCGGGCCCAGCCCCAGATACACAGGCAGATGTTTGTACTAAGATAAAAGTAGTTGCAAGACCCTAGCTAGATACAATTTCCTGTAAGTCATCACCAGTCTGAGATTGCTGTCCGTGGCCTCTTGGTCAAGGCTATCTTCGGTGCTCCATTCTATCTTGAAGTTTAAGGGGCTCTCTTTGATAGTAGAGCACATCTCATGATCTGCTCCACGCTTTAATATGTGGGTGGCAAAAAATGTTTCTGGATGGGAGGCTATAGTTGAGAAATGCTGTATTAGCTTAAGGTAGAGGGCTGCAGTGTCTTTGATGCTTAATGATTTGTCTAAGAATGCAAGCTGAAATTCAGTCAAGGCCTCCCCCCTCAGGGCCCATTAAATTCTTCAGATTACAGAAAGAGGTTCAATAGAGTCTATTCAGTAACTGCTTCCAGGCTGCTTGCCTTTGGAATTTTCCAGGACATTTCTTCAGAAGAGCCCAACTCCCACAATCTGACAATTGGCCCCAGCAGCAATTAGAGTATCCAAAATTCTGGGCTCCTGCTAACTTCAGCTCTATCTCACGTGCATGGTGCTCTGATGTGTCCCGTGTGCCTCTGCCAAAACCTCCAACCACGGCATGTTGATTGATTTACTTAGTTGGTAAAGTTGTTTTTTTATGCCCCTCACTTCCTTTTGCCTCAAAGTTATAGCTCTTTTAATTGCCAGTGACACAGAGCTCCCTCATTGTGTGGAATGGCTGTACCTCTTCCGCAGGCAGGATGTCAATGACAAAGGGTGGAAAGTAGTGCCTGTCCACTGAGGCTCATTCTTTGTAGAAAGGTAGTTCTGCTGTGCTGCATGTTGTTACTGTTTTTAATTTATTTTCATTTTTATATTTTTATTGTATTTTTTCCACATTGTTACTTTTGATTCAAAGGTTAAGTCCCTGGAGTATGTCCCAGTGTGTCTATCAGTTGAAGGTGAGGCTTGGGGTCAGGAATGTTTCCTATAGAACTCACTCCCATAATTTTTTTTCCCATTTAATAATCAAAAGACTATTAGCCTGTATTGTTATGTGAAACCAAGTGTTTCAATTTACAAAACAACCCTGGGACCTCTGGTGACTTTCTCTCCACTGGCATCTGGTAGTATGCCAGCAATTGTCTTTCATAAGAAGTATACTTCTCAGCTGCTGGAAGTATTGCCTTAGTCCAACATCCTAAATACTTTTGCAATATTCTTCCTGCTAGGATTTGCCATCTCACCCCCTCTCCCTGAATCGTATTGGTAAGAGAGGCACAAATCACAGAGACCTCAAGTCTGATCTTTTTTCCTGATCTATAGGGCCCAAGGGGTAGGGCTGACCAGACTATGGCTTGTAACTTGGCCAGGGCCAATCACAGAGGCTCCCTTGAATCCATTTAATGTAGGCTTTTGGATAACCCAAGCTATTGAGTGTATAAGGACTACCAGGAGGAGCCTATGTTGACTTTATAACCCAAACACCCCCATGAGATGCTATACTTCCTCTCAGTGGGGTATTACATGTGTTTCACTACTCCAAGAAAGCCCTGTCCACTGGATCCCTTGTGGCTGGCCTCCAGACCTAAGGACACATGCCTGTCCCCTCCAGGTATGATGTTAACAACTATAGTATCTCAGTCTTTTTCATTTCAGGGGATCTTTGCAACATTTACAGGGAGTACCTGATCATATAGAAAAGAAGAAAGAAAACAAGGATGCATTATGGTACAACCTAAGGCACTTGAACCTGACCTGTCCCTTTCCTTTTCCCTTCTCTGAAAGTCAAGGGAGCACCCAATTGTTATTGATAGAGGCAGAGACAGAGGCAGCTATATTGCAGGAAGTTCCAGCCCTGTGAAAAGTGCAGTGGATTTTATTTTATTTTTTAAATAAAGCCAACTCTTCCTCATAGTATGTTATGTTCTGGAAAGGGGATGAACCAGTGTATAAAAGGAACCCTTGACAAGCAGAGTGGGCAATATCTTTGTTTTAGCTGCAGTTTTTTAAAGCATATGTTAGCTCAACCACCACAGCATTTGTGGTTTTTTGCAAGACCCATTACATTTTGGGCAGCCGTTAATTTAATTCTCTATATTCTACAGGGAATCATCAGGTGCTGTTTACCTTTTCCTACAGAGAATTTCATGCTTCCAGAGAATTAATGGGGAAGACATTTGTGGGAAGCATTCTGGGTAAGGGGATACAGTGATACTGATGGCAGCTAACCAATGGGTATATTAGTTTCTCAGGGTTACCAAAATAAATTTGCACAGATGTGACTTAAAACAACAGAAACTTGCTCACAGTTCTGGAGGGTAGAAGTCTGAAATTAAGGTGCTGGTAGGGCTGTGGTCTCTCTAGAGAGCTTCTAAGGGAGACTACTTCCTTGCCTCTTTTAGCATTTAGTTTCTGCTCACTTCAGGCATTCCTTGACTTGTGGCAGCAAAACTCTAGTTTCTGCCTCTACTGTCACATGGTGCTCTCCCTGTGTGTTTCTTGTCCTTTTCTTGTAAGGACACCAGTTATACTGGTTTAAGGGCCCATGCTTCTCTAGTGTGATCTCATCTTAACTTGATTAGATCTTCAAAGGCCCTATTTCCCCCAAAGAACATATTCATTGATAGGACTTGAACATCTTTTTGGGGGGACAAAACAAACCCACTCCAGTGGGTATCCACTTTTCATGCCCATACCAAAGAGTTTGAAGGCGTACATCCCAGCCACACCCTTGATTTAGAAAATAGAAATATTTCAACTAAGATTAGGTTACCCTGTCTTAGAACATATCATTCTGCATTGTTGTTTTCTTCCTTTTCTCCTCCTTATTAGAAACTGCCATATGTCTTTTTCTTGGAGACTCCATGATCAAGGTCACACTATATTTTCTTAAAATTTTTATTTATTTACTTTTAGAATGAAGGGGAGAGAGGGAGAAAGAGGGAGAGAAACATCAGTGTATGAGAGATGCATCCATCAGTTGCCTCTGAGACACCCAACTGGAGACCTGGCCCACAACCCAGGCATGTGGACTGACTGGGAATCGAACCAGTGACCCTTTGGTTCACAGCTGGCACTAAGTCTACTGAGCCTCACCAGTGAGGGCAAGGTAGCACTATTTTAATTTTTGTCATTTGGGGTTTGTTGACTCAGGGCATTCTTCTGAGTTGCTCTGAGTTATTTTTACCCACTTCATGGGCTTCTATTTTCCAGCATTAGCCAGTTCCTATGGCATTTATACTTAAAGTTTTGGGGGGATAACAGTAGAACCATCAATGGCTTTATTGGTAAGCTTTAAGGTCCTTCTTGATCTACATTTCCAGAGAGGGATTTAGCAGGTTTTTGATTAACACATACCCACATAGTTCTTTTTTTTTTTCCAATTTTATTTTAATGATTGTTCAAGTACAGTTTTCTCCCCTTTACTCCCAATCAAGCCCACCCACCCACATAGTTCTTGCTTGCAAATGCTTTGGGCTTCTCTAACACCATTCCTCAAAGCTTTCATAGGTTTCCTGTGGTACATATGTTGATTGACTATCTATTCCTAGCAACAGTCAGGTTTTAATACAGATATCAACTTTTCCTCCCATACCACCCGCATGCTCCTGAGGAAGCTGACCTTATGCTGCTCCAGAAATGGGACTAATTTTTCAAAAGGAAATGATCAGCTCTCTTGTCAGTGGTGGGTTAAGGAATTCAGGCTAAAACTCACCAATGCATGACACTTTCTTAGCCAAGGAAATTTTTTTTTCTGGAATGGCCATGTAACACAGTGGGAGGCAAGTGGAAAAATTCTGTGGGAGTGTGGGAGGCTTTTGAGAAATAAATATCTTAAATTTTAAGCTGGTCCCTTCTTTTCTCTCAATCTTGTACAGAGGCCTGAAGTCTGAAACTGTGGTAGTTACCTTGCTCCCAGCCTGGGAATAAAGCTGACACCTGTAGGGGACACAGTTGAGGGAAGTGTAGAGAACCACATTTGGAGCTGTGACCGATCCACATTCAATCATCACCCTACAATGGTCTTTTTCAATTATGTTGGGATTGGATTTCCTTTTTCTAAGGACTGTTTGAATTACTGTAGGTTTTCTGTTCCCTCAGTTTGAAAGCACTTTAACTGGCACATCCTGATGAGTGTCTCTGGGCAAATACAGGCCCATTAGAAGAGATGGTGATTCCTGTCTGGCTCCCCAGGGAGTCTATTTCTCTTGTGTTAAGCAGATCGGTCGGGCTCTATGACCTTGTATTTGTAGAAGTCCATCATCAATTTGGCATCACTAGATTTCTGACAATAGTTGCCCATCTTCTGCTATACTTCTGTTTAAGTCAGACCCTGGGATCTTCCAGACCCATTTAAGTATCCCAAGTGACACAGTTTCTTCTGTAGTTGTTATCAAGTAGCCCTTACAGATCGGGTGAGCAGAGAGATCATCAAGATCAATGTGTTGCTTGGATTTCTGAACCTACCTTTGGTTTACCAAGTATTGCTAAAGAGAAGGCATGGGATTTTCCAGATTGAAGACAGTACAGATTCATGACCCACATCATTAACTGGATCCTCTATGCTTACTCTACTGCCCTATGCAGCAGCAGTTTCAAATCTCTTTCACTTACAGCAAATATTCTCACCTATTTCTAGAAAAACAAACAAACAAACAAACACATCAGGTAGGAGCCACAATCTATCTCCACGAAACAGAGACATACCAGCACTTACTCTGATCCTCATAAGGGTTTCAAAGAAAGCAGTATTCTGCCTGCCCTCCAAGCTTGGGGTGCAGGAGCTAGGAGTTCTGCACTTTACCCACGAAGCCCAACGAAAGGGAGGGAAGAGAAATAGAAAAACCAGGGTAATGCTACCCAACAGTAAGAACTAGAGAAGCAGGAAATGGGACCTGCAGCTAAACTCTGGCAATGACTGTTTGGAACATACCAGAGGATGCCCTGTCTGCGGTTCACATTGCGAAGCCTGCCCATCCACCAAACGAGGCCTCGGGCCTAGACAGTCTTAGGTATGTAGTGGAACGTTGACAACCTCCCTGTCTGCGGCACCCAGCCTAGGGGTGAAAAAACAACCCTGAGAGGTATTGGAGGCCAAGGCGGGCTTCTGTAGAGGCCCATCTGGTTATCCCTTTGCTGGCCTAACATAAACACTGTAGTCTCTCTGCCTGCTTGACGCAGACAACAGAATTTTCCATGGCTTGCCCTTTTTGGTGGAGAGTATGTACCAGAAAGAGGCACGCCAGGGAACTGGGGCAGAGGAGAAGAACTCAAACACAGAGTGGGAGTCTGCGGGACAACGGGGTGGGGCTGATAACTGGGCCAACCTGCTTCCCCCCGGGGCTATGGGGCGGGGCAGCAGAAGGGGGAACTTGTACGAAGGACCCTGCTGCCAACATCCCGCCGCCCGCCCCCCCCTCCCCCCGCCCTCCCTCCTGCAGCCTGAGAAGGCCAACTCCGCCTGCCTGAGTCACGGCTGGAGCTGGGGAGGAGCCGGGGAAAGGCAGCCCCAGCCCAGAGCTCAGCCAACGGTCGCAGGGAGAGCAGGCTGGGTATCATGGGGGAGAGCGCACTGGAGCCGGGGCCTACTCCCGGAGCGCCGGCGGGGGGCCCAGTGCATGCGGTGACGGTGGTGACCCTGCTAGAAAAGCTGGCCACTATGCTGGAGGCGCTGCGGGAGAGGCAGGGGGGTCTGGCGCAGAGGCAGGGCAGTCTGGCTGGCACCGTGAGCCGCATCCAGAGCGGCCTGGGTGCACTGAGCCGCAGCCACGACACTACAAGCAACACGCTGGTGCAGCTGCTGGCCAAGGCGGAGCGCGTGGGTTCGCACGCAGATGCTGCCCAGGAGCGCGCCGTTCACCGCGCGGCCCAGGTGCAGCGGCTGGAGGCCAACCACGGGCTGCTGGTGACGCGCGGGAAGCTCCACGTCCTGCTCTTCAAGGTCAGTGACCTCAGCATCCCCCAATCCGGGACCTTTTCCCGCCTCCAGGCCACTATCTGGGGGCTCTCCCCTCCCATCCGCCCACCACACCCACATTCCTGACCGGGCTCTGTGGAACAGAATTAAGAGCCCCACCCTCTCCCCACACCCAGCCCTTCCCTCCCTCCCTCCGACGCCTAAACCCAGCCTGGCCAATCAAAGCTCTGCCTGCCTGCTCAGGACCCGTCCACAGAATTTACTCTAAGTTTTAGCCCATACCTGAGAGAAAATAACGGTGGTGGAAGTGCATCCCTCCACAGTGCATCGCCCCTCCTCCATCCAGTTCTTTCCCCTATGTCTACCATCCTTGTCTCATGCTCCTAAGTAGGTCCCACCTTTTTTACAAATTTCTGCAGTTCGTCCCACCCCCAACTTTCCCACGCCTGCATTTTCCTTCCCACTCGGGTTGCAGAGGCTAAGGGTGGGGCGGGTTCCCCTGCTGTATTTGAGGGGTGAGGCTCAGGCTGGTGCGGGGTGGGAGGCTGCCAGGGTCAGTGTCATGTCCATCATATGCAGGAGGAGGCTGAAATCCCACCCAGAGCCTTCCAGAAGGCGCTGGAGCCTGTAGGCCCCGTGGACCAGTCTGAGCCCAGCCCAGAGCATCTGGAGGCTGAAGTGGGGGAGAGCTCGGATGAGGAGCCGGTGGAATCCCGGGCGCAGCGACTGCGGCGCACTGGGTTAGAGAAGGTACAGAGCCTGCGAAGGGTCCTTTCCAGCAGAAAAGGCCCTGCAGCGCCAACGCCTGTGAAGCCACCTCGCCTTGGGCCTGGCCGGAGTGCTAATGGCCAGTCGGAAGAAGCCGGGCCTGCACTGGAATCCAAGCTGCAGCCAGAACCTCCGGAGGACACAGAGGAAGATCCTGGGAGACCTGGGGCTGACGACTTGGCTGTGCTCCAAATAGAGAGTGCAGCCTGATGGCTGGTGCTGCCTGCCTCCCTACCCCGTGCCTATGCCTAGTCCCAAAATAAATCTTCCTGTCAGAATGTAGCATTCACGCCCAAATAAGGAATGAATCCTGCATCCACAGCCCGGTTCTGGCCCCCCCTTCCCGCCTTCTTCAGCCCAGCACCCTGTGTCCTAGAAGCAGCCACTCACACCTGCTCCCATCATCAATAAAAGTAATATTACCTAATCCAGATTCCATAGGGAGAGATGGGGGTTGGGGTGGGGGGGATGATGCGGGGAGGTGGTGCGATGAATAAGACAAATGCTGGAACCAGGGATGTGGCTTCAGTTTCAAAGAGATCATTGTATGATTTCTCTAGTTTCCAATGAATCCTGGGCTCTACTTCAGTGATACATAGACATATCCTGGTGGTGGCTTGCTCCTTAAGTGCTTTCCTCAGGGGTACACATCTAGTACAGTCCCTTGCTGGAGGTGCTCAATGTCAGCTTACAGTTTTCCTTTGTCTCCTCTTCCTCTACCACCTCCTAAAATTTGGGTTTCCTGGGATTCCATTCTCTGCCATTTTCTCATTCTGGGTGCTCCTCGGTTAACATTGACTTCTACCAGCCACGTACACCCGAGACCATTTCCTCCAGCTGCAGTTGAAAAGTACTGGAAATTCAATGTGTTCAATTTATTTTGCACTTTTAAAGCAAGCTCAGTTTCAATGCCATGGCTATATATTGAGCTCTTACTGTATACATTCAAGGTGGCTCCTCATGTTGTATTTTCTTTACCAATGAAGGTATCATCATCCACATGGAAATCTGGCAGCCCTCACTGACTCTTCCTTCTCACACCCCCCTAACATGGAAACAGTTACCCCATTGCTTTGACCTCTGCAATCTATTTTTCTTAATACCTATGGCCACTGTTCTATTTCAGGCCTTATCTTTCACCTGACATTCATGTTATTTGAACGGCTGATCTGATCCCATCACCCTCTCAGCTCAGACCCCTCAATGGCTCCCCATCACTTAGAATGAAGTCTGAGCTCTTTAATCACATTACCTTGAACATCTTTGTGTAACATTTAGTCATCTGGTGCCTGCCCATATTTGTAGCCCTCACCTCTTGCCACTTACTTTTATTCTGTTAGAAAGGATTGAACTGTGTGCTCTCACTATTACCTCTACTGTGCTGCAAAACTCATCAAGGTACCCCTGTTTCAGGACCAGGGGTACAGACACTTTTCCTTGCTTCCAACACGACCTGCATACCTCAGTGCTAACTGCACTAATTGTAATTATTTGTAATTTCTCTCTCCCGCCCTATACCATTATACTGTTTCCTTTGCAGCAGGGACCATGTTATTCATTTCTGTATTTTCCACACCAAATACTATGCTTGGCACCCAGTAGGGCCTCACGGAGCAAGAGCATCACAGAAGGGAGAAGTGGTAGGGGTTGACCAGGGATGGGAGCATGGGCATCCACCCACTCATTCAGTCACGGTCATATAAAAATACGTCTGAGTACCTACTGTGTTCCAGGCCCTATGCTAGGACTTGTGAACATCAAGATGACAATCCCTTCTGAGGACTTCGAGGGTCTCAGAATTTAGGGAGATACAAATATATAATTGAGATGAATGATGTAAGTACAGTGGTAGTTAGACACAGGTTATTTTGAGAGGAAAGAGGCAACCTAACCTGAAGGAGGAAAAGTGGAGGAGGATGTTTAAGGAAGTGCTCCTGGAAAAGGTAAATAGTGGGATGGAAAACAGGAATGGTGAGGGGCAGGAAGCTCAGTGGTTAATAATTTAGGCTCTCAGTTCCTTTGTCTATAAAATGGGAAAATGACAGCACCCTACTGTGCTGGTATGAGCATTACATACAGTGTCTGGAACCTAGTTAGTTTCAGCTGTATGACTCATTCATCCACTCATTTCACAAATATTTATTGAATCCTGAGTATCTGCCAGACACTATTTTAAGAGTTCCCCAGGGGATACAGTGGCATGTAAGAAAGACAAGATCCCTGCCTTTGTGAACCTAGTAGGGGGGAGACAGGCAATAAACAAGTAAATGCATAAGCCAGATAAAAATGAGTAAACATAAATTAGAGGGACCTTCTGGATATGGGCTCTGAAGAAAGCAGGAAGTGTACATACAGATAAGGATCGGAAGGGGAGGACTTTAGATGAGAACACTGGGATTTAAAATCAAGTCTCTCCCGTTGGCTGTCTCTGCTGCTATTGGTCCTTATGACCACACAATGCCACAGTTGGGAAACCAGTGTCCCGGCTGATGCTTCATGGAACAGCCCTGGAGTCTGTCTGTCCAGCTCTGTGTCCTGAACCAAAGGTCCTTCTATCGTCCAACTGGGGAAATTCAGGGCTCCTCCTGCAGGCTTCCATGGCTTAGTGCAAAGGCTGCATCAGCTTCCCAGCAGCCACTCCTTTCAAGGTCCTGCCACCCCAGACGGGATGGTTTGAGCAGGCTCAGTTCTCCATCTCCAAGGAAAAATAAGTTCTTGTTCTTTTTCCAAATCCTTAGGAATCCAGCCAATTACCGCCTTTAAACCCACATACAAAATTAAGCTCCCAGCTGCACCTTTCTCACGTAAAGTGTCTACATAGCTATTTGGAAATCATGTGGAAGCTCAGAGAGCATGGACCCCGACCCCTGGGAATCTACAAGCTTGGTGGAAGGGTTGGTACTTTTTATTCCTTCCTGATACATCTACAACAGCAAATAATAAAAATCACATTGAAAAAGTAACTTCCTTTCCTTTTTTTTTTTTAGCAGATTTTATTTATTTTAGAGAGAGGAAAGGAGGGAGAAAGAGAGGGAGGAAAACATCAGTTGCCTCTTGCGCTCGCCCCAACTATAGACCAGGCCCACAACCCAGGCATGTGCTGTGACTGGGAATCAACTGACAACCTTTGGCTTTGTGGGATGCCACCCTACCCATTGTGCCATGCCAGCCAGGGTGTAACTTAGCTTCTTAGTTGTCTTCGTTCCTTTACACTCTCTATCATCACTGCTGTGGTTATTATTAATATGATTATAAATTAAAAGGAGTGGAGATACTAACTCAGAGTACCGACCTATCACCCAGCATATGTGGCATTTATACAGCTGCTTTAATCAGGGGGAGGCACACGGGTGGATTGTGGATATGCAGGGCTTGGTTCTCCATTCTTTAGACCTGAAGCACAGATTTATTATGCTTTCCAGCATGGTTAGGCTCGGAGGAACTGATCTGCAATTATCAAACTCAGAAAACACGAATTAACTTGAGTGCTGGATTCATTAATTTCCCTGAGAAATCTAACTGGTAAGTGACTTAGAATAATCTAGTTAGCTAGTCAGAACATATTTCATCCTGCAACACGGCAAGCCATGTAAGGCCTTAAAGTGTAAAGTAATAGAATAGTGGAAATGGGGTGAAGACAATGGGCAGGATAATTCAATCTGTGTGCCCATTTTCTGCTGTGATAATACTCCCACATGGGCAAGGATATATACTTTCCTGGTAGAAAACTTTCCCTGTTAAGTGCTGGAGATCCTTTAACTTTCCTTTATTGAGAGTTGAATGGTATATCCTCAGAACTGAAGGGAACCCCATAGAGGATATTAAAATGTCCTCTATCATCTGCAGCCTATCCTTAGCTGGCCTGTACTTGAAAAAGTCCAGTGACAAGGAGCTCACTACCTCTCAAACAGCTGTATTTTTGGACATTGACTGATAAAAGCCTTTTCTTTATACTGAGATCAAAATCTGTCTTTACAACTTCCAACATGTGGCAGCTGGCCCCCCGGCAGCTGCTTGATAAAATTTCTTTATTTCTATGATGTATATATATCCCTGGAGTCTAACTAGAGCAAGGCGCACAGGACTGCCTCATTTAGAAAGTTTCCCACAATCTCAGACCAAACATTGTGGGTTTATTCAGCCATTCCTTGTGAAATATCACATCTGGGCCATTCTTCTGTGCACTGTTTTGATTTACCCATATCTGTTTTAGAGTGGGAGGTGGCAAGGTGCATGGAAAAGCAGGGCTTTCATAGTCACAAACATCTGAGGTTGTCTGGTGAGGGATAATTCTCTCTTTTAAAGGTCTGTTATGAGGTTTGCATAGTTTTCATTTACTCATTCATCCATTGGATATTTGTTGTGTTACATGATGGAGGATGGTGTATTACTCCAACAGGGAGGCTACCCTCATGAAACTTACATTAAACTGGAAATTGTAACAAAGTCTTATGTAAGTGCTATGATGAGAGAAATATGCAGTGGTATGGCACAACAGGGCCTCTAACCCAGCAGGAGTGGTAGTAGTCACAGAGGAGGTCTCCCGAGGAGAAAAGATCTTCCCTCCAATTTGATTTTCTCTTCTGTTTATTTTTTATCCTATTCTATTATGTCTTTTTATTTAAGTTTCTCAAGTGACTTTTTAGAATAACCTAATATAATACAAATGCAGACATCTCAGTATCCAGTTGACACACTAAACCCAAAACTGTGTTTCTCCTTCACAAATGTCAAGACTCCCTTCTGTATTCACCTTAGAAAGTATTGCAGCTGAAGACCTGACCCTTCACCCTCATCCCACCCCATCCTTACAGCTGATGAGTCTCCAAGCCCTGTAGATTATTTTTTAATAACTTGTAAAATTTTCTCTCATAACCAATTTTAATAAATTCAGGGCCACTATGAGAACTTGAGAAGAAACCTCACACTCTGGAAGACAGAGCCAAGAAACAAAGAGAAGTTGGGTTTGCACCTTTCTCCTGGGCACATAGTCATACTACCTCCCTTGTACGTTTGTTGTGAGGTAAATGAATGGAAACATGTAAAATGCCCAGAATCGTGCCAGACATGTGAGAACCTAATGCTCATTGCTGTTTTGTTGTGATCACTTGATCCCTAGTCAGGCAGGAAACCAGCTCTTACCAGAGACATCTTCATTTATGTGAGCTGACATGTTTTTTTGCTTAATCTCAGTTTTCCTTTTTTCTGTATGTGATTCTCTCTTATGACTGAAAAGGTCCCTAACAGACATGGCCCCATGGGCGCTGGAACCAACACGGAAGACAAGGGCAGCATCTTACTTACCTTTGAATCCCCAGCACCCAGTGCAGTGCCTGGCACAGAGTAGGTGTCCACTGAATAGAAAGTAAGTGAATGTATCCTGGTTAGATGCCAGGGACACAAACATGAACAAGAACCTGTCCTCAGGGCGCTGGCTGAGCTGAGCCCTGTTTGTTGTTCTTCTCTCAGGGCTGACAAAGGCAAAGTAGAAATGGTGCTCGGGACCCGCAATCCTTTCTGGGCTCTTGATGATGTTTTAATTTTTTTTAATCAAAAGAAAAAAAAATGAAATTTTAGGGAAAACAAATGTTTTAATATATAATATTAATCTATTTATCTTTATGTCAACAAAGTTGTAAAATATCATTTTAATTGTTATTTTACGGAGGAAGGAGCCCATAAGGGAAAAAGTGCCTGGAGCCCAAAGTCATAATTCAGCTCTGCTTCCGTGGTGTCCCCTCTGTCTGCTTCTGTGGAGTTTTCATGGTTTCATTTTTTTCCTCTTACATTCAGCTTCACAAATTTGTTCTTTAATTTGGTTCTATTTTTCTCTTGGGTCTGACATATTATTTCTAATGCTCTTTGGCTATTATTTATAATTAACCTCAACTATTTTTTATTAAAAATGCACCGGGCCCACTTTATGTCCTTTCCCTGTCCACCTAGTGCTACCCACCCCGCCCTCAGGCTCTTGGCCACTAGCCCTGCTCTCTGGCTCAGGTGGCAGAATGCTGAGAGTTGCCACATTTGTCTCATCTGACGATGCCTATTGTCCTGACCATCTGGCAGCAAGGACCCGGATTTGGCTTGGGCTTCATTGCATCGGCCACTGTAGGAGCAACCTGCAACAGCAGGTACTCAGGTCCAGCCAGGGGGCTGCCCAAAGGGGCTATTTCCGATGAAGTGATTCCATACGGCCCACTAATCAACGTTTCTGTGAGAAGCTGTAGCCAGCTGAATTATTGTACCATCTTTCGTTTGTTTGCCTTCCTTCCTCTCTTTTTTCCCTTGTCTCAATTCTCCCTTTCTCCTCACTTTTGCTTCCCGCATATTGTACTGCCCAGGAGCTTGTCACATATAGGTTACATTTATTAAGAGCCTCTCTATGCCAAGCATTGTCTTATGCTTTTACACTGGATTCTCATGTCAGCTCTGTGAAGTAGAGATCATTAGCATCTCATTTTATGGATGAAGAAGATCAAGTTTAATGTCACTAATCATGCGCTGCATTTGTTTCTTGATTTAGATAATTCCCAATTTAAGAACTTCTATATCTTTTTTTAATTAAAAAATTTAAAATTACAGTTGACGTTCAATATTGTATTAGTTTCTGTTGTACAGAATAGAAGCCAGACAGAACCTTTATATCTTTAACTATTTATAATTGATATCTTATCAATCAATGCAGCATTCAATATTCCACAGCATATTCATCCTCACATTTTTTTATCCTCACCTGAGATGATGCTTATTGATATTAGAGTAAGGGGAAGGGAAGGAGAAAGAGGGAGAGAAACATCAATGCAAGAAAACAACATTGAGTGGTTGCCTCTCGTACCCCAATGCCTGGGGACTGAACCCACCACCTTGGCATGTGCCCTGACCGGGGATTGAACCCACAACCTTAGGGTTTACTGGACGATGCTCCAACCAACTGAGCCACTCTGGCCAGGGTAGTCTGCACATGTTTTGTATCTCTAGGTTCTATTTTGAACTATTCAGTCTTTAAAGTTCATTATAAAGGATTAGGCCACAATTTTCATCTTCTCTGTAGCAACTTTTTTAAAAAGTATTTTAATTGATTATGTTATTACAGTTGTCCTAATTTCCCCCCTTTGCTCCCCTCCACACAGTGCCCCCTCTAGCTTGATACCCTCTTCCTCCCAACAATCCCCCTCCTAGTTCATGTCCAAGGGTTGTGCATATAAGTTCTTTGGCTTCTCCATTTCCTATACTATTCTTCACAATCCCTGTCTATGTTGTACCTACCAATTATGCTTTTTAAACCCTGCACCTTTTCTCCCATTCTCCCCCTTTCCCCTTCCAGCTGATAACCCTCCAAATAACTTCCATATCTATGATTTTGTTCCTGTTCTGGTTTGTTTACTTAGTTTAGTTTAGTTTTAGATTCAGTTGTTGACAGTTGTGAATTTGTTGCCTTTTTAATGTTCATAATTTTGATCTTCTTTTTCTTAACTAAGTCCCTTTAACATTTTATGTAATAATGGCTTGGTGAAGATGAACTCCTTTAGCTTTACCTTGTCTGGGAAGCACTTTACCTGCCCTTTAATTCTAAATGATAACTTTGTGAAAATTTAAAGAAGAGTTGAAGAGACTAAATTTATTTTTATTTCACTTTTAAATATTATATTTTATTGATTATGCTATTACAGTTGTCCCAGTTCTTACTCTTTTGGCCCCCTCCACCTAGCCCTCCCCACTCCCTCAGGCAAACCTCACACTGTTGTCCATGTCCATGGGTCATGCATAATGCTCATTGGCTACTCCATTTCCCATGCTGCACTTTATATCTCCATGACTATTCTCTAACTACCTATTTGTACTTCTTAATTCCTTAACCTTTTTCACCCATCCTCCTGAACCTCCTCCCATCTGGTAACCACCAAAATATTTTCTGTATCTATGACTCTGTTTCTGTTCTGTTTGTTTATTTTGTTTTTTAGATTCAATTGTTGATATACATGTATTTGTTGCCATTTTATTGTAAGTATTTTTGATCTTCTTCTTAAAGAAGACCCTTTAACATTTCATAAAATGCTAGTTAGGTGGAGATGTACTCCTTTAGCTTCTTCTTGTCTGGGAAACTCTTTATTTGCCCTTCAATTCTAAATGATAGCTTTGCTGGGTAGAGTAATCTGGTTGTAGGCCCTTGCTTTTCATCACTTTGAGTATTTCTTGCCAATCCCTTCTAGCCTGCAAAGTTTCTTTTGAGAAATCAGCTGACAGTCTTATGGGGATGTCCTTGTATGTAACTAACTCCTTTCCTCTTGCTGCTTTTAAGATTCTCTCTTTGTCTTTGACATTTAGCATTTTAATTATGATATGTCTTGGGGTGGGTCTCTTTGAGGTCATCTTGTTTTGGACTTTCTGTGCTTACTGGACTTGTATGTCTATTTCCTTCACTAAATTAAGGCAGTTTTCTGTATTATTTTTGATTGTTTGTTATTCTGTCATTTTTTCAGATAGGTTTCCCATTTCTTGCTCTCTGTCTCCTCCTTCCAGCTCCCCCATGATGCAAATGTTGGTATGCTTAAAATTGTCCCAGAGGCTCTTTACAC
Organism: Tonatia bakeri; assembly: GCA_004024845.1. Taxonomy (NCBI): domain Eukaryota; kingdom Metazoa; phylum Chordata; class Mammalia; order Chiroptera; family Phyllostomidae; genus Tonatia; species Tonatia bakeri. Next base: position 375,734 of record PVIA01000647.1, read on the forward strand.
CAGTGGTCCCCAACCTTTTTGGCAACATGGACTGGTTTTGTGGAAGACAGGATGGAGCGGTACAGGTGGTGGAGCTCAAGTGAGCTTTGTTTGCCCTACTCTGGAATTGGGTGGTAGAGGTCGAGCTCAGGTGAGCTTCGTTCCCTGACTGTGGATGGAGGGGGAGACAGGTGGCAGAGCTCAGGCCAGCTTTTCTTGTGGCCCAGTTCCCAACAGGCCATGGACTGGTATCAGTTTGTGGCAGAAGGGTTGGTGACCACTGCCTTACACTATGCTAATTTTGGGGGGATTCTTTTTTCTTCTTGCTGTTCTGATTGGATGTTTTTTGCTTTCTTATATTCCAAATTGTGATTTGATTCTCATTTTCATCCACTCTGTTGTTGATTCCCTGTAAATTGTTTTTTATTTTAATTAGTGTATCTTTCATTTCTAACAGGTTCTTTTTTTTTATGATTTCTGTGTCCTTTTTCATGCTGTTGAAGTTCTCACTAAATTCACTGAGCATCCTTAAAACCACTGTTTTGAATTCTGTATCTTGTAGCTTGCTTGTCTCCATTTTGTTTAGTTCTTTTTCTGTAGTTTTGTTCTGTTCTTTCATTTGGGCCATGTTTCTTTGTCTCCCCATTTTGGCAGCCTCCCTGTGTATTAGGTAGAGCTTCTATGTCTCCCAGGCTTGGTAGAGTAGCCTAATACACTAGATGTCCTTACGGTCCAGTGGCACAGCCTCTTCTATTACCCAAACTGAGTACTCAAGGTGTACCCACTGCGTGGGCTGTGTACACCCTCCTGTTGTAGTTGAGTCTTGATTATTGTTGGCACATCCGAGGTCAGCCACTGCCTGTGTTCTGTCCAGGATCACACAGTGTAAGCTACAAAGATATCTGCAGATGACTGCTCCTTGCACTGGGCTTGGAGGTGCCCAGGAGAGGCCAGGCTGTGAATCAAGGCTGGTTGCTGCAGGTGCTGATTGAGGGGCAACTCAATGAGAGGTATGGGACTCACTGAATCCAGATGATGTTGTTTGAGATAACAGGAAAATCTGAAGCATGGGTCGAGACAAGCCATTTGTATGGAAAAGTCACTGTAATCAGCTTAGGTGAGCCCAAAAGTTGGGTGGGGCAGAGCCTCAAGGAGTTACCAAAACGAGGCAAGCAGTGTAAGCCAGGTTGATGGAGTCTCAGCTATCATGCCTGTGTGCCAGCTCTGTGACTCTGTGCAGGGAGGGATCAGAAAAGGAACAGGGGCCTCTGCCAGCACTTCTGTCTGGGAGAAAGCTGCACCCCAGCTCGCATCCTGATGCTGGACAATTCAGTTCCTCCCCATATGACTCTGATGCCTTTCAATCTGCTGCCCCAGTGCTGGAGCTCAGAGGGAGTAAGTCTGAGTAAGTCTGTGTGTGGGCTTTTTAAGAGGAGCTGCCTTGGAGTCCAGCAGTTTCTGTCTTCCACAGCTTCAATCCCTGCTGGTTTTTATAGCCAGAAGTTATGGCAATTTCTAAGGAGACTCAATTTAATAAGAATGTCTCATTTGGTTTATAGAGAATGGTGTCCTGAGATGTGAATTTATTTTTCAAGCATCCAAATCAGGTACTTGCAGATTGTGCTGAGAAGAAAAAAAAAATGCAGAAGATAGACAATCTTTGGTTTGAACCTGAATCTCTGTGGATAGTCATTCCTCCCTTGACAAAGCTTTAATAATGGAGTATTTATACATTCCAGCTGAGCAGGCTCCTCTCCATCTTGTCAGCACATACTGGAAAATAAAACCACAACCATCTGCACTGGCAGGGTAGTTCCATTGGTTCCAAAAAGCCAAGGTTGCAGTTTCAATCCCCGGTCATGGTACATACCAGAAGCAATAAATGAACGTATAAATAAGTGGAACAACAAATTGATGTCTCTCTCTCTCTCTCTGAAATCAATCAATATATATATATTTTTTAATTTCAGGCATCTGAGCTACAGGAAGCTAAAGCTCAATAAAGAGGTGACAAAACAAGGTGGCAGGATGGAGGTGGTGGGCAGAGGTGGCATGGACACTAAGCACTGCCATTCAAGGCACGGATACTTACACTGCACAGAACATCTATAAACTGGTGATATGACTGTGAAACAGAATCCAAAGACAGGCATCTCCACTGCGGAAAACTAAGACAAGATGGCCATGCACTATATAAAATGCTCTGTACTGCATTTGAAGTAACATCTGCAAAAGTTAGCTTGCCATCTTCCACCTCATTTCCTTTTTACTGCCCCTTTCATTGAATTAAACAGGAGACCATAAAACCGAGGTGGTTCTAATGCCATGGTGGCCTGTTGGGAACCGCCCTGCCTGGTATCAGAAGCTGTAACCCCCACTAAGGCTAAGGCTAAGGCTAAGGCTAAGGCTAAGGCTAAGGCTAAGGCTAAGGCTAAGGCTAAGGCTAAGGCTAAGGCCAAGGCTAAGGCTAAGGCTAAGGCTAAGGGAACGACCTTGGAATGGTAAGCCAGCAAGGAGACAAGCTTATCTACCTGGCAGGAGTGCCGCTTCTGCTCCTTTTACTTCACCCTGCCTGGTCCCCAATGCTTGGTCCCCAATGCTTGGCCAATGACAGTAAGATTCCCCAAGGGGGAATGACCTAAGACAGACAAGATCACGTGGGAGGTCCCCAAGGAAGGACTTTGGGGGCTACAGCAAAAGGGGGTGATGGACCCTCGCCCCTTGGCTTTGACAAAGCCTGAGTTCTCATTGTCTGCGAGAAAACCTTCTTATCTCTTGGCTGCCTTAGTTCCCTTGCTCCACCTAAGCCTGAAACAATGACAGGGTGGTGCAGCCCTGTGCTGGAAAGGGCAAGGTCCCTGGGTGATCAAGCCTAAGAAAGAATATGTAAAATCCTGTGAAACCTGCTTTGTTTAGAATGCTGTCAATTGAATGAGAAGGGTCCAAGGAGGAAGTAAGTTTGTTCCTCAAAGTTTTACAGCTCTTTGACCCTGACTCAAAATAGGCCCTCAGAGTTCCTTGTTATTTGATCCATACTTCCTGGCAATGAGTAATGAGCTTTACCTGACTTCCTGTGTAAACGAACCCAATAAAAGCCTTTGAGGAAAAGGCTCTTGGTCCTTCTCCTTTGAGAGATTGGCCACTTTTCCTCCCCAAGCAGATCATGTCTTGGTAGACTTATTCTAATCTGTGGTGGACTGGGGGGGGGGGCTCTGCGGGTGGAAACCCCTCCCCCCACAGTGGCCTATGTAAGCATTTAAGCTTGTGAATGCCTCAAAGTATAAAATTGAAACCCAAGGACAACCAATTAAGCTTTAAGCTATAGCTAATCAATACTTTTCTTATTTTGCTTCCACCCTTGCTCTGTGTAAGTCTTATCCCTGGTTCCTGCTCAATGGGCACCCCTAATCACTTCACATTTGGCATTGCCCGATTAGAATGGAGAAATGCTCAAATAAACTCTTAATTTTTTAACATGCCTCAGTTTATCTTTTAACACTTCTGTAAACTGTACATATTTCTGTTGTCCCAATTTCCAGTGCTCATTTTGTCTTTTCCCTCTCAATAATTTCTCATGCACTTGTTTTCCCCATATCACCAATCAATGATGGAAATACATTAGCGCACAGTCAATCCAAAATAGACTGAGAGTATCATCCCTTTTTCATAAATGCCTATTTGCTGGTAAGTGTTAGCAGCTCTCCATGTACGTTGGAGATTAACATCCAGGCAGTGTTTTCCATTAGGTACAAGGAGATGCAGCTGCTGCACTCGCTGAGGATAATTCTGGGTTGACTGCAGCTGCACTGTCACTACCACACAGGATGCTCTGCTCACTTTGCTGGAAGCTCTTTGCCACTAGGAATCTTGGCTACGCAAGCTCTCTTCCACTCCAGCATTGCCAGTGCTCCAACATTCTGCTGCAGAGTTGAATCCCCTGCCCTTGCTCCAGCCATGGCTGGGGGTAAGACCTCCTCTCTGGTCCCTTGGGAGCCCAAATCTCTCAATTATTCTAATTTCAGAGGGTAGGTGCTGTGCTACAGAATTTCTCTTCTGTCTTACCAGACACTCAGCACCAACTTTTTCTTAAGGGAAGGGCTGTGATCGTGATCATTTCTCTAGGTCAGTGGGTTGAGAGGCTCAGGAGGATACTTCAAATGGACCCATGGTATTTTGACTTTCAAGCATATTATCCTTCCAGATATTTAAATAGTGTGGGGTTTTGCTCCACTAGGACTTTGCTATTAGCCACTAATATGGCTCTCTAGACTTCAGGGGACATAAGCAAGTGAACATAAGATATTTGCTTATGACCATCACCCTTTTTTTTCTTCCCAGAGGACAGGTACAACAAGACACACGTGTTTGCCTAGTATTTTTCAGGTTATACTAGAAATAGAATGAAACAGGAAAAATGGAGCTCTGATCTAGATTAAACAAAAATGAACTTAAGGCTTATTTGAGGATGGCAGAATGTTAAACCTATAGATATAATATAAATACCTAAAGACAGAAAAAAAGCTTCTAAAACAAGAAATCTTGATACCTACAGACAAAAGTAAAAAATAAATATAATAATAAATTAAAGAATTTAATACCATCAACAAGAAACAAAACTACAAACGTCAAACCCTAGAGGAACTCTGCAAGGTGGTGGACACTTAGCAGAATTTCCCAGCACCCTTTAAAGGAGCAGCCACATAAAGCCAGCTACAGTTATGTTCAAATTTACTGCTCCTTGTGCCCTGGACTCAGCTGCCTGCCCACAACTAAACTTTCCAACTGAGCTAAGTCAACCACAGCCCTTTCTCTAGACCAGTGGCCCTCAACTGGAGAGGACATTCGGCATTGTCTGGAGACATTTTTGAGTGCCACTACTAGTAGCACCTAGTAGGTAGAGGTCAGGGAGCTGCTAAACATCTTACAATAGACAGGACAGATTCCCCACAACAAAGAATTGGCCTGTCTAAAATGTCAATGGTGCAGATTGCTAAAGCTTACAGTTGAGCTTACACAGACTGTTCTTAACTTGAATATCTACAGTTAAGATTTGAGTTAAGAATATTCTCCTGACGTGTGATGAAGGGTGAAATGGAGGAGTATGAAGTTTTACTGATTCTTGAGTCAGAGAGAAGACATTGCTTAGAATTTATAAAAAGACTATGATGAGACAAGTTGCAATTCAGACGAATTGTCTGGTAGAGAAAGAGTTAAGTTTATTTTTTTTCTTAGCTAGCAATAAACATACCTTATGGCTCCTTCTCTATAGCATTCAGTATATAAGACTATTGTAGCACTAACTGAACAATTTGTATTGTCAGTCAAAATGAACCCCTTATCAATTTGGCACCCAGGAACACAGAACCAGCTACTTCAGTTGTGAAGACTCTATAATTTATGCCTCTGCATTTTGTGCATAATGGAAAAAGACGTAAAGTTAATTTAAGGCAAACTTTTTGTCCCATCAATGATACTACATCAGCACCGCCCCCCAACCCGCTACCCCTAATAACCTTAGGTATGTGTGGAAGGAGCCTCATAGAGCTTGGGAAATTTTGTTAGTTTTCTTTGCAGAAGTATTGGCACCCAGTATTGGGACGCCTGCCTATGCCTTTGTTATAATGCAACAGGGTTCTGGGGGTTGCCAACAAAAAGAAATCAGTGAATAAACAATACCAAAGCCACCAGCAAAATAAAACAAAAGTGAGCAAAAGTATGTAATATTATTTGCCAAAAGTGATTTTTAGGACAAGATCCAAAAGGATAAGAATGTGCATATGTGTGTGCATTTTTCAGTGGCATTTTAAAAATTACTTAAAAATATCTGATTGTGATTTAGGTGCAATTACACAGAGGGTTGGGAGAGACATATGTAGATCTAGTGAAGACATGAAGTCTTCATCACAGCAGGAAGTTAAAAGAGGACTTAATGATGTAGAAAAGTCATTGAGGCCAGTCTGTGCTGACCAAGCTTGTCAGCAGTTTGTCTGAAAGTAAGAAGGAGGATTTTAAGTCAGAGCCTCATGTCCACTTGAGGGTCATGCCTCTCATAAAGATGGTTGTTGTGTTAAGGCAACCCGTACAGCCTCTCATGGCAACCAAGTCACCATCACAGTGCCTGGTTTGCTGGATTGTTCAGTTCAGCCAAGCGGAGGGGACAGAGAGGGCTTCTGAGAAAGAAAAGTACTGAAATGCTTAGGGAAAATCGACGGTTCCTGGGGACCTAAAGAGTTATGTTGGGAGGTAGATATATTTCTGGAAAACATTCAGTTCTATAAAAGGCTTATGAATCATATTGGGACTACTGAATATTTCCATGAGTTTTGCTTCTGTTTAATATCCCAGAAGATGGCCAAGGTCAGAGGAGGTTTTCGGAGAGTGCCAAATAAAACCCAGGAGTTAATGAGTTTTGAATATATGTTCAGCTCTGGTGGGTTGGAGAAAGTCAACAAACCATTGTTCACATGGTGGGGATGGCAGTTGAGCTGGATGTAGGAACTTGCCCAGTGCATATTTCAAACA